>WEKY01041725.1:28804-145976 GCA_013390045.1 Picathartes gymnocephalus
TACCAGGGTCACCAATAAATATAATTAGTAAATGTCCATCGAAATGTAGGTCTCCTGTAATTTTTTATATCCAGTTTCCCTTTGCATATTTATATTAAATGGTCTTTTGATTTAAATTAAATTTTAAAAGCCCTTGGAAACAGGTGGTAGAATCCAGCCCCAACTCTGTCCTTGTTATGTCTGGGCATTGCATTAGATAGATAGGGAGCTTCTCTTAGTTCTCCTGTGGCCCACTGGCCTTTGCATGTGTTTGCTGCCCAGTAGAATGGCTTTAGCTGCAGAGAGCATGGGGGGTATGCAAATATGCCTGTTTTGAATGGTCTCAAGTGTTGTTGTGAGATGTTCTTCAGGAAGACAAGAAATACATATCTAATTTATTGATTTAGTCCCTGCAGTCTTCTGAGAAATTTGTGTACATAAAAGCACTTGATTCTGTAGCTAGGCATATTTTTGGCTTGTAGGGTATTTTTATGGTGTGTTTTTTGGAAGGAATGGTTTTGTAAACCAAACAGGGCATTCCAGACTCTGAATCACAACTTAACATAATTGGAAATAGTACGGTTCTCTTTTCCCAGGGTTTTTATAAAGGAGCATATTTGCTTTATTCAGGCCTGTGGATTTAGTCAGGGACTTAAATGGTACAGCCTTTGGCATTCAGGAGTCTGGGCTCTTCTGGGAGGTTGGCTGTCATTTTTACTCTGGGAGGAGAAAAATATACTGCAAAGAAACTGTTTTGTCAGATGCTATTTGTTGCTACCTCAGCTTATTTTTGTGAAGGATTGGTATTTTGCAGATCTCCTAAGTTTGTTCTCTTGATAATGTTGCTGATGTCATTGAGGAACTAGAAATTGCAGGCTACTGATCTCTAGAGAACATTTACAATTTTTCTAGGTTTGGAAGCATAGCAGCAGGCTGAAACTTCTGAAGTGCTATATTTCCTTGGGATACAATTATAATCTCATGTAGAATCATTACTGTGCTGTTACTAACATAATCTAAGTGAGGAGTTGTCCTGGATTCACCAGTTTAAATTTGTGTTTGGTGCAATGTGCCTTGACAAAAAAGAAAATCCCCTCAGGGTTACAGATGGAAAGTGAGATACAAGGAACAATTAATACTTGTTTAAAAAATTTTTACATTTGACTTAAGTGTGGTCTTTTTGATTTCTAACAATCCTATGAAGATTTGTGGTGTGAAAATACATGACATAATTTTAAAATAAAGCAAGCACATTTATTTTTAAGTGCTGTATGTAAAAATAGTACTGTTAAGTTTTTACTTTATTCTGTGTACCAGTGGTCATCATTGCTGCCTTTTCATTCCACTGGCACATTGAAATGTTATTGTAATCTTCTCAGTTTTCTTAATGTATACACAATAATGGGAGATTTTTAACTATAGGTGGTTACATACTGTGGAACTTTTTTGAAGTTTGACTGATTTTTAAATTTTTTTAAATAAAAGCTCATGATTACTTCTCCTGTAGCTGACAAATAATTACGTTGACTTTATGTCACTCTAACAATGGTTTGAGGAAAAAGGGAGTCATAGACAAATAGTTAAAACTAGCATTTTCAAATGTAATTTTGCGTGTGCTCATACAATTTTTTTCCATCTGTTCCAGCTACAATTAAAACATGCAGTAACAATAGCTGAAGTGAATCAACTGAAGGAGAAAGTAAGTTTTCAAAGAATATTATTATTGGTAGGGTTTCTTGTTGGGTGGTTTGTTTTGGGGAGTTTTTTGTTTTGTTTTTGTGTCTACTCATTTTACCAGGAATAGGCTGAATGCAGAAGGCAGCTATCCGTTTTTGCCTCAGGCACTCTCTACTCTGTGTTAGGCTAGACAAACAGTTCTAAGCTGAAGAGCTATGCTCAAATTAAAAATAAAATTTAAAAAAAAACCAAACAAAAAAAAAACAACAAAAAAAGCCCCAAAAGTCACATAAAATAACTAAAAAAACCCATCCCCCAAGTCTCCACTTTAAAATGAACGCTTCAGTATTACTGCTTAGAGTAGCTGAATGTAGTGGAGAGCTGTGTGAAACAGCTTATAAACAAATATGAGAATATTATCAGTGGATAGAATTTGTTCTATTTGAGAATAGATGTGGCCAGACAATGGTTTGTGGCTGTCTTTGTGTTATCAGAAAGTTAATTCTGTTTACCCTCTTTCCCTCCTCAAAAATGTGATCTGGTCTGGTCAGAGAGTTTTTTGAGGTTTTTTGGGGTTTTTTTTTTGCTGAAGGTTTGTTCAGTGCCTCTGCTTATTCTGAGAAATGGTTTCTTGTTCTTTTTTGCTGCTTTTTCCACTGATGCAGATTTGTACATGGCCTTTATCTGAAAGTACTGTGTGTGAGTGAGCAGCGTCTTTTATTCCATTGCTCTTCTGTGGTGCCTTGCTTAGAAATGCATATCCTAGGACAAGTTGCAGCACATTGCTGGGAACAGGTGACAAGTGAGGAGGTCATAGTGCTTCAGTTTGCAATAATTTTCAGTAGCAATATTTATTGGGATATTTCATGCACTCTGCAGTTGTTGAAAACTCCAAAAGTAGAGAGGCAAGGCACACAAAGCTACTTAATCACAGTTCACTTTTTGATTTCTGACAGTGCTCCTCCTCTTTCTAGTATTCTTGGTATGTGGCCCAACTGAATTGCAAAAAAGCTGTTAAAAATGTTGGTGCTTGTACAACTTACAACCCTGTTTTTAATTCAATAAATTCTTGGTCCTTTCAACATCCTTGTTCCATTGGCAGGTGATCTTAACTGGCTTCAAAAGCAGTGATTGATTTCCTCACTGTAAATGGTTTCCCCAAAGACAGAGGCATGAACAAATTCAGCAGTTATCTTGCCTGTTCACTCCTCCAAGGCCTGGAGAGCTTCACATGGTATTCTCACGTATAATGTGGCTGCTGTCAAGCTGAAGGGCATCCCTTTCCTTTACTGAGGGAATATCTGGTGGTTTTGTACATTAGCTCAAGAAAAGGAAACCCTGTGCATGCCATCATTTGTTAGGAAGACCAATGTCATATAAAGTTACCAGGGAAGATCAACCGGTGGTAAAAAAGTAGTGGGACAGGGAGCTTGTCTTACACTGGTTAAGATTCTTTATCTCCAGTTGCCTTTAAAGGTATTCAAAATAGGCCTCTCCAGAGATACTAAGATATGGTGAGATCTTGAACAATATAAGCTAATAATAAAGGTCTTGGTCATTTTGTCTCTCTAGAAAGATTCAGTACCAGTGAGGAAGCAGTAAAAGGCTCTTGGGTTTCAGTTCTAAACTTACTTAGATTAGCAAGGGTTGGAAGAGTTGATGTGATTACTTTAAAAGTTGTGTCCTGTTTTAATATTACTGATAAGTATGTAATTATTAATAACTATTCTCTACTTAAACATGTATCAATGACTGATTTTTATTTCATCTTTTAGTTTAGATTAATTCCTTAATTATCTTTTCAGTTAAAAGTTGTTGAAGCAGAAAAAAATGAATGGAAATTTAATCGAGCTCAACTACAGCAAAACTTGGATGAAAGCAAAGAGAAAATTAAAAAGTTAGAGACCTACTGGTTAGAGGCACAAAATTTATGCAAAACAGTAAATGAGCATCTTAAAGAGACTCAAGAACAATGTGATGCCCTTGAAAAGAAATACAACAAGGCCAAAAAATTGCTTAAAGACTACCAACAAAAGTAAGTACCCCAAAGTACCAAGTCTCTATTTACTGCTTGTGTGTTTTGTACATCTTGAGGAAAGCTGTCAGCAGTACAGAGGGGAATAGGATTTGCTTAACATACTTTCTTTTCATTTATTAGAGTTTAGGGAAGCAGTGAGCTATAAATGCTGAACACTTCCATATCTTACATCACCAACTCCTGGAAAGGTTCTCCAAAAACCTTGCTGCTGCTTTAGATTCATAGATAAGGAAAAATTCTTTAATATTTCAACTTTTTAAAAACAACTTAGTTTAAAAGCTGTAATTCATCTATACTTTTTGGAAGGACTACTTGAAATTTGACATGAGGTGTTTGGCAATACCTTTTCCTCTTTGTGAAAAACCTCAACTTTGACTTCAGTGTTCCAGATAGAGTAGGAATCAAAGGATATTTAATAGCCAGCTACATGTGATTTAGTCTGAGTTAGGAGTTACATCTTGTAGGAGGAGTAAAAGGAATTCCGAGAAAAATTGAAAGTTTGGGGATATGTATCTAGCCCACTAAAATAGCAGCATGAAAACAATATCTTCAATCTGTTAAAGGGTTTGGATTTTTTAGAAGTGATATGGTTTATTAGATACACCTGGGGGGGACCTCTAGCACTGTTGTTATGCAGGATTGTCTAATTGTTCAACAGTCTTCCCTCTTAGCTAAACAAGGGATAATTGCAAAATATTTGGAGATGTGTCCTGATAATGCAGAATACAACTGTTGCTTTTGATAGTTGCTGTGAGCATATAAAACTCTTCTTCCCAATTTCTCCACTTGCTACTTACTTTTAAAGGCAATTTATTATGATCTTTTGCTCTGTAGTCCACATCTAGAAATGTTACTTTTCACAGTACATTTTTGTGCTGTTTGGTGAGCTTTTTAAAGGTCTCCTTTCCCCTCTCCCTCCAAGCTTATCCGCATGGAAGTTCAAAAGTATGTGAAGATGACTGCTAACATGCTATTTTCCATTCCCTCACTGTTTAGCAAATTCTCATTACTCATTTGATTGTCCCTGAAGCTTTTCTATCTGTTGTAGATGTTTTATGCTTATTTTCTGGTTTTGTGTGTTATTCCATATGGTGCAAGCAAAAGTGGCTTTTATTTTTGTTTCCTTCTTGTAGTCATTGTTTCTTTTTTGTAAAACCTAGCCGTTGCAATTGCTGTAGGATGAGCCAAGTAGAAATTTGAAACGTAATCTATTTTCCATAGAATTCTGCCATAGCTTTTGGAAGGAAAATATACTGTGTGTGCATGTATCTTTGTGGAAGAAAGTAAGATGTAATGATTGGAGTCGTGCATGTATTTCAGGCTGAAATGCATATGCAACTTGCCACATTTAAAATGAGAGATGGTTGTAATTTTGCAGAAAAAGTGTTGCCACACATCCTTTTTCTGCCCAGAGTAAATTACAGTCATCTGTATTTTCTTTTGAAGACAGTAGAAGCATACAAATAAACACATCACTTTATGACATAAGATTAATGAATCAGTTATACCTTACAGACTGATTGTTGTCACTGTTCACTAATGGAATGCTTTTTAGTAAGTGCAATTGTGCATTTTTTTATTTAACATATTTTCTACATTTCTGTATATTACTATTTAATTGACATGTATATATTTCTTTCACCAGAGAAATAGAATTTATGAAGAAAGAAGAAGATCATTCAAAGCTACTTGAAGAGAGAGACCAGAAGTATGCAGAACAACTGAAAATATATCAGGAAAAAGTAAAGCAGTATTACATTTTGAAATAAACTTCTGCATTCTTGGAGAGTTTTATCTCACTTCTGAATTTTAATTCTTGCAGATTTCAGAGCTTGAAAATAAATTAAAAGCATATGAGAAAATGCCCTATGTGTTTGAAGGTAGCAGTTTATTGGAAGATGGTTGTCAAAGTCCAGGCCAATCTAACGAACAGTCAAAGATAAACGAGGACCATGAAAAAGAAACCAAATCAATAGAAGACAGAATAAATTCTTTAGATATGCTGATTTCTGGTAAGTAGATTGTAGTATTTTTTATTTGCACTTAAGGAAATTAGGAGTTACATGTGTAGTGGTTTTTTTGTTGTTAAGAGAAGTGCAGTGTTTGCTGTTTCATACTGACTGGGTAAATGTTTTACCTGAGTCAGTGTGGGTACTTGAGTTTAGGTTTCCCCAACATTTTCAGTGTTGTTGTAATGTATTTCTTAAATACATTGTTGTGGGAAAGAGGAGATGGATGGAGAGACAACTATTTTAACTGTTCTTCAGATTCTCTGTTAGTGAAACTAATAGTGGGACTAAAACACTGAGATATATCAGTTAAAAATCCCATTGATTTCAAGCTCCAATTTACAGAAAACTTGCTATGATTTTTTTGTCTTGTAATTATATGGCCAGAATGTTATGAAATATCAGATGGAGGGTCAAATGGGAACTAAATTTTTAAAATATTTGGTAAGTTATTACTTAGTAAAGAGTTTCCACCCTAAAGAATGAAGCTAGGGAAGCACATTCAGGGCACAAATTTTTATCTATTTGAAAATAGAATTCAGTTTTCAAGCCACAAGACAGTTGTATTCCGTTGGATTTTATTACTTTTAATTGAAGAAGTTGGGTAAAAGTATATTTCAAATTAAATAGAAATTGCTATTGCAATGTGTAAAATAGTGTAGTGTAATATAAAAAGTGTTTTTGTATAGTAATGGTTAACAGGTAGAATAATTCTAAGTTAAATTTTGAATATTTTTCTGGACAGTGGGTTGGTGAACTTGCCTACCAGTTTTTGCTGGGTTTTTTGTTTACTTTTTTAAAAAGTATGTATTTGTTGCAGATTTTGATGCTTTTGTTGGGGATACTCCCAGGTTAGACACCAGTGCCCACAAAGCAAAAGCCCAGCTTGCTTTGAAAGTAAAACGCCAGCCACCTTCTCGATCAAAGCTGAAAGAATCTCTTGGGGGTGGACAACAGACTGCAAACCTACAGGTACTGACACTGGTAGATAATCATGCACCCTGGATCCTGAACATGTGTTGAGTTTTATCTGTATTGGCAATTGTAAGTGTTCTCCATGCTTCGTTCAGCCTGTGCCAAAGCATCGTAGTTTTATGCTGCATCAAGTGAAAAAACTTCTTGGGGTCATACCATGTATGTGAACTCTGGCATGTTTTTGTGGTACAGTTAATTAGCAAAGAACTATGCAAGCTTGTTCTGTGCTACTTTTGCTTATTGAAAGATTTTGATACAATGATATGTTGTGAAGTATGCTACTTTATCATGTTATTCCTTCATCTGGAACAAGTTAGTTACCAAATTTCTTCAAAAACTAAACGGTTCTGAAATGTTTCATTATTTCATAAGTCGTCATTTAAGTTCACAAGAAGTGTACCAGTAAAATGTTCTCACGTTTCTGGAAAACAACTGAAGAACTGAGGTATAGATAGTCAATATATGAGAGATCCTGTCAGAGAAGGAGAACACTGAACTAATTCAGTTAGACTGAAAACTGACTGCATTGAATTGGAATGGCCAATTACCAGAACATTTCTGATTTGGCTAGAAAAAGATTATTTGGGATGTGCAGAAAGATCTGTATAGAGGTGGATAACAGCCTATAAAATCAGCTTCATGTGATTCGGATGGTATCCACAAGGATGTAAGTTCAGAAAATTTCCCGAACTGAGGAAATTCGCTTAGCACATCCTAAAGAGCAGACAGTAAATAAGTGTATGTCATGTTTATCATAAAATAACTTTCAAATTTATTGAAGGATGAGGATTCAGAAGACAGTGTTCTCAACAGAGAATCTTCCACTGTGTACCTAACTAAGACCTTAGAAACAAGTGAAAGATTACCTCTCCCACGCCTGGATGACACAGATCAAAAGAGTGAAAAGCCTGAGAAAAGAGAAAGCACAGAAAGTCCTCTAGAGTCAAGTCCTTCTGCTTCTACACACTCTTCTCCAGTACACAAACCAAACAATGAAAATAGCACAACCACCACTCATTCACCTCCTCCTGAAGGGATGACTCCAAATTCTCCTCAAGGATATCTCAAGAATGTTAAGCAAAGAGAAGCAAAAGGGAAAGGGAAAGAAGCCAAGGGTAAGACTTAAGGGTTTATTATTATTTTAATTCTTCAGGATCAAGTTTTACAAATTTTAGATGTAATCAGTAAAGGTCCTGATAAATTTTTGAAAAACACTAACCTCCTAAGTGGCAATGTTTGGAGAGTTTCATGGATTTCCTGATTCCCAGAAAAATTCATTGTTGGCTTTGTGCTTCCAGATATTATCCAAGTGTTTAAACAAGGTACAGACTCTTGAGTATTGTGGGAATTACTGCATTATTCGTCATGCCCTCTTAGGATATTTGTCACTAGAAGAAAGTTAATGTATTATAATCAGCCTAGTCACTACTAATCATTATTTGATAGGAATAGTTGGCATTTTTCTTATGAATAATTGAAAGAGGGATCTAACATAATCTTTTAAATGTTTGATATTTTCTGTAATCAGCTAGTAAAAATGTATAAAAGCCGATGACTTGCTGTCTTTGATACACAGCTCAGACAGAACGGTTGCTTTAATACCCTGGGATTTGTTTTATACTCTCCTTATTTTGTATGTTTCTATAAAGTCTCAAACAAAAATAGTCTAAAAAAATCCCCACTTATTAAGACACATATCTAATACATGCATGATTTTGCTTTCTTTTCTACAGTTTTTTTGTGATGGCAGAAGCATTGCAATTTTTTTTTTTTTTCTAAATTGACCCCTGGAATTGCTAATTAATGCAGTACATCAAAGATGAGGATTAGTATTGAAAGCTTGCTCTTTGTGAGCAAAATGACACTAAATGCTGTTTCTGCTGGATTGTTGCTTTCTAACTGTATTTAAATGTCTGCCTATTATTTTATTGAATTAATCCTTTCTATTACTTTTTCATCCATTCATGTATCAGTCTGTATTTTAACCTACTGTGCTGTGTTTTAGAAATTACCTCTTTTCTTAAAATACTTCCTCTGGAAATAAAGGTGGAAACAAATATCAGTATTAAAAGTAATTATTCTTGTTTTATAGTCAAGTTGACAGGAAAAATAATGAGTTTAACTGTAGTTATAATTTATTGGATGTTATATATTAAGAAAGAGTGGTAACTAGCTAAAGTTTTAATGTTGGTCAGAAACTACTGATTAGAAAAAAAAGGGAAAACTCAAAACTCAACTGTTGCTTTAAAGATTAATTTCTTTCATGCATCTTATACTAGTTGTGTAGTTGTGTGTTTTGAAGTTGACATTTTACAAAAGAAAGAGGTACTTTTTTTCTAAATCTATCATAAACTTTTGTTTGTAATTCATTAGAGAAAAATACTGTGGTAAATTTTCCCTTTCTGTAGACAGTATAGAATTACTGTTTATCAAAAGCAATATTTTTACATAGTCATCAGCAACTCTTGTATTGCCATTTTTCAATGGCCTGGTACAGCCAGAATGATGGGAAGATGCCATAGATAATAACTTAGGCTGATATGGCTGTAGTATTTTCAGTTATTATCTGTGTGCAGGAATGGGAATTTTAACACTGTCACCCAGGTCTTAGTATCTGACTTGCAAGCATCATCATTTGCAGCTGAAAATTGCAGGTATTTTTACAATAACATTTTTATTTTTCACTCCTGTATGAAAAACAGAAGAAAGGAAAAATGAAGACAGGGCAGTAGAAACAAATGAAGGAATACTGCCAGGGAAATCCAAGAGGAGATTTCCAGATTTTGGGTAAGATTTTATTGTGTTCCTATGGAAATAAGTGGTGTTCTGTGTTATTTTTGAGAATATTATGTTCACTAAATAAAACAGTGTTGAGGAGTCCAGTAATGCTACTTCATAACACCTTTGAAGACTGGGGTAAAGCTTGTTGAAGCCAGCTAACATTAAAGACTTAGACTGGTACTGCAATAAATGCATCATAATGTATAGCAAAAATCTACTGATTTCACACACTGGTAATGTAGTTAGTGACTTTGCTCAAGTCACTGTGTATTGCTTAGGAGCATAAATGTAGCAATAAAACTGTGGTTTTCCTCTTGGTTGTATCCACTATATGCTAGGCTTCTTTAGGCATTTTGTGTGTTTATTTTCATTACCTGTGGCCTTTGAAGGGTACTGTCATGGTTCTTAAATAACATATGAATGCAGGAAATTTTTTAACTGCATGCATAATCTGCCAAATTATGTTTTGTGTAACAACATAAATGTGGCTTTTCTTAACTCTTGGAGTCAATGTAAAAACTAACTTGATGATTTAAGAAAAATGTTGCACCAGGTAAATGTAATGCTTTATGAAATTTGTGTTTCTTCACTTCAGTGGATTGCGGAAATCTGGGGGCAAGGGTAAGAAACAAGAAAAAGAAAATCTAAGAGGTTCTCTGGATAGCAGGTAGTTGGTTTTTTTGTTTAATACATACATGCTGTATCCCTAAAATTTGTAACCTCAGGATTCCTTTAAAACTATCATTAATGTTTGATCTTAAAGTACATTCTTGTATAGCAGTGGCAAAATTATGTGAAGATTTAATGATACAGAGATGAGCTTCTAATCTCACAGAAGAGTGTGGAGGAGACAACATTAAAATTGTATTTTGCTTAGGAAGATGAATGTTGAGTCAATTAAGTAATCAGCTACTTGAAATTGTTAAATAGTATTAAATTTGTGTTGTTAAATAACTCATTATTTTGCGTGGATATTTAAAGGCAAGTATCAGTTTTCATTTCAAGTATCAGTTGTGCTGTGAAACTGGTAAAAATAAGTGATGTGTTTTGAGTTTTTTCTTGTTTTTAAGGGGGTTGTTGTGTGTTTGCAGTCTGGGGTGGCGTTTTTTGCTGTTGTTGTTTAAACAGAATTTAATCTGCTTTTCTCAGAAGTTCCCGAGAACTTTTGGATGACTCTGGCAACAATCTATCTGCATCAGATTCAGATTCCCCTGTTCCTACTTGCATGCCTTTCTCTTGGTTTGGAGACAGCCACAAAGAGCCTCAGATTTCTAGTAGCAGTCTGCACATTACTCAGAGTGGGCAGGATGGTTGTGAGCACAGTCAAGAGAAGAGCAGAAGCAAGGTAATGACTAATTTGTGCTTTGAATATTTAAGTGTTGCATCTTGATAAAGTAAAAACATCAGCGGTTAGTATGTGGAAGCCTAGTGACTTAGTCCTTGACCATATCACCTCTTACCGACATTGCTGCGGAAGTTGGAGAGATTACAGCTCTTACCAGCAGGAATTCTGTGTGTGTTCCTGTTCCCTCCTCTTCAGTTGAAGCGTCACTAGAGGCTATTCAGGCTGAAGTAGGATCTAAGGAAAAATCACAGGACATGCTTTTTCACTGGTAATGCTAAAAGTAATGCTAGTTTCAGGAAAGCATAGTTTTAAAAGTAAAATCTGTTTCCCAGACTAGTTAATAAAGGAATTATACATAAATAGAGGTCAGCTGTTCAAACAGTTGGCCAGCCAGTTCTTACCATACTGGGAACGTAGGGTTGGAGTACAGATGGAGGAAGATAGCATCCTAGTTTTCATTAACAAATACAATATTAAAACCCAAGAAACACATCTATAGAACACTTTCTTCCAGGCTTCTGAGTAAGTAATAATCTAATAATTTAAAGCCTTTTAACCAGATCTTGAGAGCAAGGGTACACAGTTCAGTCTATAACCATAGTTACCATCTTTACGATTTAAACTGTATGAAAGAAACAACTTTAGAAACTAAAAGGTGTGATGTGTGATATTTGGTAAAACCTTTTTCAGTTTAAGACTGTTCCTAGCCATTTTACTGATTTCATTCTCACTTCCTTTGGATTTTGTCAAATTGAAAATTATTTGAGTAAGGTCATAAGCTGGGTTTATTCTTGAGTTCACACTTTTTCTTCACTTGGATGGCTAAAATACCCTTCCATGTTTTGCTTTTCTTCTGTGTTATTGGAGAGAAATTAATTGTGTATCTGGAAGAGAAACTTGCCTGGTTGTAGTCCGTGAAGTCACTGATATTTTGCAGAGATTGCAGATAACAAGTTTGCTTTCCATGTTTCCAGATGGTGATTGCGCTGAAATGCTGTTGTAATACCTTTTTTAAATACTTTGTTTTCCTAGGAGTCCTTGTGATAGTAGTAAATTGTCTGCATACATGGTTTTTAAAAATGACAGAAGTGGTTTTAGAACCATACAATCCTTATAACACAGGAACTTGATAAGTGTAGGAATTTTTTAATCTCCTACCTTACAAAACACTGCCCAGTGTGCATCAGTCTTCTGTATTTACAGCTTCTGCATTGGTCGCTTCTGTTGAAGCATGCAGTGGCCAAAACATGTTTCTGTAAATAACCCAAGGATTTGAAAGGTATATGCATATACTTCAGTACAACTTTTGATTAAATAGGAGTGCATGGTTGGTCTCTTAATAGGCTGTAGCAAAGCTATCAAGAGGTGTTTTCTATATAGATAAGCATTCAGTCAGTTTGTCTTTCAAAGTCATTGATTCAGAAGAACCCATTGGTCCCCTCTTTATTGCTCCTTTCTATCTGATTTGAATAATTTTTGCAAACGTAGTAAAAGTCCCACTGCTGCATTTCTACTATAAGCACCCATAATGTGCTTAAGCAGCACTCAAAGTTTTCATATACCTACTATATACATCTACTTCATATACATCTACTTTTTGGCAATCAAAAAGTTACAGATCTTACCAGATTGAATGCTCTCTTCCTTTCCACATTGTCCTTAAATAATAGTCTTTTCTTCTAAGTGGACTACACTTACCCAAGTTGATTACCACTTCAACCTTCCAGCTGATTTCTTGCCTATTCATTTGGGGATTTTTTTTCTTTTCATGCTCCAGTATATAATGGCTGCTTGCTGCTCTTTTCCTTAGTGCCAGTTGCAAACCAGCAGCTGGAAGATTATGCAAATCTCCAGCTATATTCCTGCTTTGTAAAATGGTAGAAAGCTGATCTCATTGAAGAACAGATTCTCATACTTTCATTAATCATAAAATCATAGATTTCCTCTCCAAAGTCAGGCTGTTTTCACTTTGCACAGTTTGGGGTCTTTTGTAAAGATGGTAATGTGACAGTGGCTGCTGCTTCAAATAAATGACTAATTGTTGTAGATCTGAACTTAGGGTTGATAATGACATTTGCACAGTAACAAGTCTTTGGATTGTTTTACTATGAAAAGACATTAAAACTGACAAAGAAATGTTCTTGACCACTCAGAAGTGAGTCTTGTTACTAAAACAATATAAAAGCAAAGGACAAAGTCATCTTCCCATAATTCAAGGAAAGAATACTCCTTTTTGTTAATCTTAACTCAAAAATTATAAATAAAACAATATATAATAAATATAGCAATAGCACTTTTATTAGCACACTTTTATATGTGTAGTATTCCATATGATCATGTGACATCATTTCTTAAACAGGAGGTAAAATTAGAAAGCCTAAATAAGAACTTCGTCATGCAAAAAAATGTGTGAAACTGAGTCTTTTACATTGTGTATGATTTTTGTAGTTGTGTTTTAGCGTTGATGATGTAAGGAATATAATTACATTCCTTATTACTTGGCTTCTGGTTGTGCAAAATTTGCCTCTTAAAGTTGCTGCACTTAAAAGGTTTTTATTTTCTTAAAATGGTTCTGAAGTTAGTTTTAAACTTACAGTTTGACAAAGTAATGAGTCAACTTCTTGATCCTTATGGAAACAAGAAACACAGAAACTAAAATCCTGTGCGCTTGCAGACAGTTCTTAAATTAGTCCCTTGACATAAATTTGTCCCATTCTCTGATACAATACACACACATGCATAGTGTTTATACTCATTGTTTTTCCAGAATGCTACTTAGCTTCTGGAAGCCTGTATGCAGTGTTTCATTTTCAATGCAAGGAAGAACAGTGTGGTATGAACTATATCCTAGTACCTTAAATAATAGGAAACATACCTATAAAACCTCTTCTATCTAAATTCTGTGCTATTCAAGAGTCAAAAATCTTTGCAACTGGCTCTAAGTGCTTAAAAGGAAATTACTCCAATAAACTGATTAGGAGCGGGGGGAGGAAAAAACATTACAACTGGTGCTCAGATGCTTTACTTTTGCCTGTGTTTTTTCTACGGTTTTTGCTTGAATATTATTGTGTCTTTTTAGTTTTGTCTGACTTGTTCTTGATTTTGTCTGTAAAGGTAGGAGTGAACTGAGGGTGGCTAAAAAAAAAAGCTCCTAGATAGAATTTCAGTTTGGGTTGAAGTTAATTCGAGAATAGATTGATGGACAAAGTATTCTGTTGTTTCTGGTAATAGGTTTTACATCTAAAAGACTGAAGAAGACCCAAAATTTAATGTAATTAATAAAATAATCTACATGGTAAGTAGAACACCATTTCTCAGTCAAGAAAAGTACTACAGAGAGGTAGCAGGAAAACTCAAGTTGTGGTTTGGTGTTTTTTGTTTGTTGCGTTGCAGTGGTGATGGCTTTTTTCTTGAGCTTTGAGGTGGTATTTTTAAGGCTGAAAATGTGTATCAATAATTTAGAGTATAAGGGAGTACACTTACAAAACAAAAATAGAACAATCCAGAAAACTGAGAGTTCAGGTTAAATTGAAATCAGAACACAAATACAGAAGTGCTAAATGAAGATAACTGCAAAAATGTAGTTCTGTTATAGGAACATATCTTAGTGAAGAAAAAGATGTCCAAGATCAGCTTAATTTAGGGTCTCAGGTTATTGGTGCACATAGAGATGTGGTATGGCATCCTTACAAAGTGTAATTAGTTGATTAGAAACTTAGAGAACATTAGAGAAAATACTGGTAAATAATTTCTTACTGTTTGTAGGCACCAAAGAGTAGTGCTGAGAAATAAATTTTAGAAAGGCAAAAGTAGGAGGCATGTTTTTGACAGAATTATTTTTCACTCACTAAAGAAAAATATTTTCGAGGTCACAAGCTGAGTTGGAAATGGAGGGAATCAACAGAACACCACCTTCTGAAACAAATTCATAGTATTTCTGGAGGTTTAAGTTTAATAAAAATTCATCCTGAATTAAGTCCAACAAACGTATTTTAAATTACTTCTCCCATAGTGTGGTATGTCTGCTGAAAAAGTAACTGATGCATTTCCTTGTGTATTTTAACACCATTTCAGATTATGACTAATTCTCTGCAGGAGTTGCTTTTATTGGGGATATTACTTTAAATTTGTTACTGTGTTTCCAAATTCAGAAATTTAACAAAAACAAGTCAGATGCTTGATGTACTTAGTACATTTCATATGTGTTCTAAAGGTAACTGAGTCATACTATTTTTTTTGAACCAAAAATCAAAGCTACTAGAATGTCACCTAATGACCTGCTTTTCCAAGAAGTGAGTTAATAAAACATTATTTCCACTTGTTTGCAGAGTAGAATTGTCATAGATGATACATACCATAGCAAGCCAAGTTGTGAACTTTCAGGGTTAGTGACAGAACCAAATCTCTCAGGTCGTTCACACACTTTAACCTTCTCTTCAAATGAGGTGAGTTTCAAAGTGTGTATATGTGTGTTGTTGATGTTGTTGTTCACACTACAGCATGTTTAATAGAAACAGATGTGTGTAATGTGAAACTAGATGGCTGTTCTGAATTTGAATGTTGAAGAGCACTGTAAAGAAGCCACTTACGAACTAAGGACATGCACCTAGTGGGTGACACATCAGCCTGTGTGTTCTGATCCTAGCTACATCATAAAAATCGGAATGAACTCTCTGATCAAATGACAGTTTTTAATTTTAAATATAATGCCATTCTGTTCTGCTAATTTAAAGCAACTTCGTGGGTGAATGAAAACTGCAACGTTTTTGACTTCACCTTCATGTCTGTGCAGGTTTGTTATATGACAAAATTTCATCTTGATAAAAACAAACAAAAGAAAAAGGAAAGGAAAAAAGTCAGAATATTGTGGTTCTAATATATGGGTAGAAATTACATACCTGAAAGTGTGTTCATTCCCCTGGAGAACTAATTCCTTTGGCTGCAGGTGAAACCTGAAGTCCACACTTTGATAGCATTCTGAGATACTGTCTTATTTGGTGTTTGACTGATGAACATCTTAATAAATTAAATCCTTTAGTTTAGGAAAACTCATTAAAAATTGAACATAGTTATCTTATGTAAATTGAATTAGAGGGCTTGCCAGACTGGTAGTTTATGAATGTGATGGGGTTTTTATTAGCTGTTTTATGTCAGTCTTCGGTGAAAATCTTAAAATATCTCAATAATATGTAGAAAGAGCAGTCTTAAAAACAGTAATATAAATTCACTAACATAAAAGTCTGAGGTGTCAAAAATCATGTAACTAGTTTACAGGTTGTAGTAGTGGATTCAGTTCTTGCAGATTTTTATTGGTGATAACAGTCTTAGATCTAATGAAAACCAGAGGAACGTTAGTTAATAATCTCTTTGCAACTACTGCCTGCAGTTGTTTGAATGGAATGGTTCATGGACATAATATGTGTTTCTAAAATTTTCAAGCAGTATAAATTGTAAGACTTTATTAAAGATGTCTTCTTGAATATTGTTCTTTGATCAGCATTCAAGCTTTCTGTAAACTTCGGGTTCTAAAACTCAAATGAAAGCTGTCTATTACTAATTGTCCATGTGTAAAGTGATTATTTAAGTCTTCTTTTGTTCTATCATCGTTCTATCTAGTTCATACGTTGCTTATTGTCCTGGTTTTGCATGACCAGTGAAAGCTGTTTGTACCTTTTCAGTAATTACATTGAGTATCAAGGGTCTGCTCTGAGGAAAACAAGGAACAAACTCTGAACTGTTTTCTTATTTGGAAAGCAGTATGTATGAAGAAAAAGACATAGTTCTGTTCTTGGGGGTTTTTTTAAGTTTGTCGTCTAGGTCTAGGGAAAAAATAAGTAACCAATCTTACAGCAGTTTGGGGTATTTTGAATCACAGAATAAATCAGGTTGGAAAAGACCTCTGCAATCATAAAGTCCAGCATATGACTGATCACCACCTTGTCAACTAGACCATGGTACTGAGTGCCATGTTCAGTCTTTCCTCACCTTCAGGGACAGTGACTCCACCACCTCCCTGGGCAGTCGATTCCAGTGTCTAATCACCTTTATGTGAACAAGTTCTTCCTAATGTCTGACCTGAATCTTGCCTGGCCAGGTGAAGACTATGCTCTCTTGTCACTGGGTGCCTGGGAGAAGAGGCTGACCCCCATCTGGCTACACCCTCCTTCCAGGGAGATGTAGAGAGCAAAAAGGTCCCCCTGAGCCTCTTCTTCCCTAGGCTAAACACCCCCAGCTCCCTAAGCTGCTCCTCAAAGGACTTGTGCTCCACACCCTTCACCAGCCTCATTGCCTTTGTCTATTCCAGCACCTCAGTGTCCTTTCTGAACTGAGGGTCTCAGAACTGGACACAGCACTTGTGATGTGACCTCATCAGTGTCGAGTACAGGGGGACAGTCACTGCCCTGGCCCTGTTGGCCACACCATTCCTGATACAGGCCAGGATGCCACTGCCCTTGGCCACCTGGACACATTGGCTCATGTTCAGCTGCTGTTGACCAGCACTGCCAGGTCCTTTCCCACTGGGCCACTTTCCAGCCACTCTGCCCCCAGCCTGTAGCACTGCATGGGGCCGTTGTGGCCAGTGTGCAGGACCCAGCACCTGCTCATGTTGGACCTCATGCTGTTGATCTGGCCCATTGATCCAGCCTGTCCAGGTACCCCTGCAGGGCTTTCCTGCCCTGCAGCAGACCAACATCCCCACCCAACTTGGTGTTGTCCACGGATTTACTGAGGGTACACTCAATCCCCTCATTCAAATCCAGTAAAGATACTGAACAGGAGCCTTAACTTAAGCTCTTAATGAGTAAAATTTCTACGTGATGGTTGTTGTCCAGATGGATTCATAAGCATGCAGCAGGAGTCATGCTAGGCAGTGTAACTCCACCTTTCAGAGGAGTGGGCTGTTGCACACTGCCTTACAGATCCTGGGATTGTTAGGAAACTGGAGATGGAAGCACCTCTTAGAAATGTAGATAGGGACAGCACTGAGGAGTCTGCCTCTCTGCTGGACAGGTGCTCACAGGCAGTTTGGGGACATGACTGCCTGGTAAGAGTTCAGTTGTTAGCAGCCAGCTAGTTAGAGCAGAGGCACTTCACTCACAGATGGTTAGCAAGCTAGCTGGGTAATCCTTCTAATGTTCTTAATACCTTAAATGGTGTGATGGCAGTGGTGTTTGCATGGGCTTATATTTTTATCTCCAGAGGTTCTATTTGCTTTCTGACTCACATGTGTTTTTATGCAGGAGCACATGACTTTCTCATGCTTCCATACCTTAAAAGCAGTTTTAGTTCTGCTTTCTGAATTTGCAGCTGATCTCTTGTGTGTGTAGTGGCTGTTTTGGGGACTCTAACTTCGGTGTACAAACAGCTTGGCATGTTCTTTCTGCCTCTGAGTGGACATTTGAGAAAAAAAATTACGTAGAGGTATTATTTAATGACCAGTAAGCCTTATTGAAAAGTTATTGTTCTTCATCTTATCCTTCTACAGTTTTCACTTCCCTATATTCTGAAAAATAGTTACAGATGTGCTTTCCCTTAGTGAAAAATTTAAATTATATAGTATTAAATATCTGTGAGGAAGTGATATCTGTGTTTTAACACAGATTCAGGTGCTGCTACAACTTCTGGTTTGAGGGTTCTGTCTTTACCAATATGAAGTAGAAGGAGTTTGTTAGCAACTGATGATGCTGAAACCCTAAGCAGCAATTCATAGCTAAGCCTGGAGGACTCCTCCATAGTGCAGTCTGTTAGCTGCTCTAATCTGTGCTGCTTGGACAAACTGGTTCAGAGAGCCCGCAAGATTCTGTCAGGGACTGCAATTCTCTGATGAAATGAAAGAATCTGGGTTTCTTTCTTTTTTTGACAAGAATACATCTTCAGGTACTTACACTCTGAAATTACAGAAGTGAAGTTTTTGCACAGCTTCAGTATATCTACAGTGAGTTCCAACTGCAGTAAAACACTTTACACATTTTTTAATATAAAGGAGATCTACAGATACACCCCCCCCGCCCCAAACGATAAAAGTACATAGATATATTAAAAAATAGTATGTGTCAGCATATATTATAGTATTTCTTGTGGCTGATAGACCACACCTGAGATACAGGTCCAACTTAAAATGCAAAATGTTTCCCCTTTTTTATGTATTATTCATGAACACTTGCTAGTATGAGACAAAGTTATCGATATATATTTTGTATTGCAATATCAGGTTGGGGAGTACTGTTATCTAAAATTATTTAAAATAAATGTGCATTTTAAATCTCCCTCGTAATTTATCCTGCTAATCTTCTCTGCACAAAGCATCTCAAGCTTGATAGCTTAGATAGAAGATTCAGTGCTCCAGTTGTCTTGATATAGATGCTGTATAGAGCACTTCAAGCCAGACTTCTTCTAGAGCCCTTTGCTGTTATTTTAAGCAAATTGCTATTCTTCTTTTGCACATTAGGTAGGCAGATGTGTTTGCACTTGTTATATCTACATAAGCGTTTTGATTTGGATAAGGAGTTCATTTTTGAAATAAATATTCTGATTGTTCCCACTTGCCTTACTTTGATTTATCTCAGAAAAAAATCAGATGTGCTCCTGCAGTGGTCCTGCTACGTTCCAGCTGCTAGTGGCAGAGTTTTTGTGATCTGACTAGAGCTATTTGGAAGTGAAAATCCTTTGAAACGCTTGTAGTGTGGATTTTAGGACCTCAGCACAAACTGTTTGGCTCTACAAACTTATTCCTATTTATCTGCGTTGCCTGCTAATGTAGCCACTGTCCCTTGTTTCACAGACCAGGGAAACCAAAGCCATTTCGAATTATGTGTAGTCCTTCACTGCACTGGAAATTTGAAAATTTTATGTTTCCCCTCATATGTGTCTTCCATATTGCACACTCAGATCCATTGTGTTGTGTGATCAGATCATGTGACAGGCCTACATCTCACCATTTTTGACTTGTAATCACCAGATTTGTTACATCAATCAACTCTCCCAAATATTCCATCAAAGAAGCCGGATTTTGTGAGATCCCTGCAGCTAGCAGCTGTAGTTGTTCACCTGCAACTTAACAGGGCCATCTCTCAAATCCGTAACTAGAAAAATGCTTTTTTCCGTGTTTTCTGTTTACAAATGCATGTAATGCTTGCTGGAAAAGGGGAGCATATTTTTTGCTGTTCGCAAATATCTTTGAGTAGTGGAAGCTGCCCAGTGGAGCAGACTGCAAGTCTAATGCAGCCTGTACTCAGTCATGAGCTAGTGAGAGATGATTCTGGCTAGTTAATAAAACTTCAATTAACTGATGTTACTGATTGAAGTACTACACTTGAATTTCTTCTCTACAGACACTGAGCTCTGTTGTTTAGCTTACCTTTTGTGATGAAGTAATAGTGCTTCAGGACAAACAGCAGTACCTTTTCCCCTCAAAAGCAAAATGAAATTGAAGTAGTGTGCCTCAAAAGCTCTGTGAGCTGGCAAAGTGTATTTTCAGTGGAAGTCTACAAGTGGCTATGTTTCTGAAATGGTCATCTTCTGTTTGGGCAGACCTTTAAAAATGTTGATGTAATAGCATTAGAATGAACAGTCCTCTCTTTACAAATGTACAAAATGTAATAAAACTGTACCTAGAACACTCACCAGATTTACTGGCTACTAGAATTGCTTTTATTCTGGATTTCCATCACTTAACAATAATAATAGAGTTGAAGTGCTTGATAATGCTTCTTGCTGTGTAAGGTAGCATCTAACATTAAGATAGAGCTACCTTAACCAAGTAACTGAGGAAATGTGTTCATTGTTTGGATAGGTCCAATTTACCATTTATGTTCTCTGTTTCTGACTTAGTTTATGTTGAATGTTGTAGTGTCTTATTTATAGGAAACTAGGCAAACTAATCTCAAGAACTTGACTTTTGGAGTAGAGCATGTTTTAAAATGCACTTTGTTAATGAAACTCAACTGGCAACTGGAATTCAACATAGAGTCGAGCAAAACATTGCTTATGGTGACTTTTCCCAATTGGTTAGGCATTGGATGATGAATCTACAACAACAGGAAAGCAAAATCAATGGCACAGTAGACCTATTTCTGAATGGACCACTCAGCAAGTATGCCACTGGTTAATGGGAATGAACATGGAGCAGTATATTACAGAGTTCACAGCTATGAATGTAGATGGCCAGCAGTTAATGCAGCTCGACAGTGAGAAGTTAAAGGTATGTGTATATCCTGGGTAGATTTGTAATTGTGTAGGTTTCACTGCTTACTCAGACATATTTTTAACCTACATAGAGTCCAGTTTCCTGGTTTTGTAGCTTTTTAAGGGATAGAGTAATTTGCTCTTGTTACTTAATTTTTAGTTGCTTTTGACATACGTGGAGACTGTATAGTTAGATGTTAATTAGTAATTGACTGTGGAATTAGACAGGCTGTTTATAGCCAGAAAAATACAAAATATTACTTCTTTGTTTGTTTCTTGAGGAAATGAAAGTCAGAATAATTGTCCAAGGAGTCTTGATACATCTGTCACCAATCTCAACATAAGGTCATATCAAAACAAGTTCCAGCCAATTCAAATAGAATTGCAGGATCCAGTTTTAGAAATCTGTTTCTTTCACATTTCTTCTTCAACTGGGAAGGCTAAAATCTTATCTGGTGACATTTTAAATGTTTCAGGTTTTTTGCTCCTGCTGAAAATACGTATTCTGAATCTTTTCAGCCTTTTCTTGCAATTTTACATCTGGAAGCTGCAGCGTATATGTATCCCTTATAGTTCCTGCAGTTTTTCTTTCTTGTTAGATTATGAGACTGCATTACGGGTAGGCAAGATGTGCAGCTGAGAGGTTCATAAGGCAAATTATTAATGATCAATAGTAGAATTTGAGGGACTTAGGGGGAGAAAAGGTGTCTAACTTCAGTCTCCAAATATGCCTACATTTAAATAGACATGCAGCACTAAATGTCCTGTATTTTATAAAATTTCATGGGCACAGAGGAAATGCCAGTGACTGGCCTGTCAAATGGCTGTCTGCAGTTGTGGAACCTTGAATGCTGATGCGTAAAGCGCAATGTGCACCTGGTGCCGTTCGGGCTGACACAGCGCGAGTGCGGTCCGGCACTTGGACTCGCGTGCTGCCACCTGCCGATCGCAAAGCGAAGTGTACCCTCCTCTTCCTGAGCCACTTCTCAATAACACACTTTAAAATCCTTAAAATTAAAGAGTAGTTACTGACCAAAAATTCCTCTTGTATAAAAAGAGCTGGAAAAACATTTTTAGACTACTACTTATGATGTTATTTTCTGAAAATTTTCAGGGGTTTACATGTTTGTAAAATGCAGCATAAAACTGTTACTTCACAACTGAAGAGCTGGCCTTGGTTTTCTTACCTACCTTCTTCCCCAGATCATTATTTACAATGCTTTTGAGGCCCCAAGTCTTTTTTTTTTTTTTTTNCCCCATCCTTTTTTTTTTTTTTTTTTTTTTTTCCAAATAGGCTATCTTGTCGAAAAGTGAATAACACTTTCGTATATTGTTAATGCACAAGCACTGTTGACAATGCTGTTGAAAAAAATTACTGACGAGGTTTTGTTTTGTTTTCCCCCCTCCAAAGGCTTTGGGAGTTTCCAGTCAAAATGACCGATCAACAATAAAGAAAAAAATTAAGGATATTAGAAAAACACAGGAAAAACTGGAAAAGCAGAAGGAAAAGGTTCAAAAGAAGGAAAAAGAAGTTCGCAAGACTGGCAGAGTGGTGGCCACTCTTGAATCAAGCTGCTAAAATGACCATTTTATTTTAGTGCAGACTTGCCTAATCTTGAGGAAGTTCAGCAGATTTGTATATAATTGTACAATTGAGGGAGGAGGGAAAGTGCAACAGTTCTATGTGGTAGGTGGTTTTTTACTTTTTAATTGTGGTCCCTCCCCATTACAGCCCAATAAAATAAAATAATGTTTTCAGTATTTTTATTTCTAGTTGACTCTGCCTGTACTAATAGACAGTAATTTAACTTTCTGCCTTAAGTAACATTTCTGCTTCTAAGGTATCATATGCCCTTTTCATTGAAATTGATGTTTGTGAAAAGTAGAATACTGTATTAAAAATCATTCCAGTATTAGTCAACTAGCATTTGATAGAGTTGAATCTGATAGAGGGACAGTAGAAAAATCCTGCCAACAAATTCAGTCTGTGACAGTCTGTTTATCTGTTGCCACTGAAAATGTATAGTAAAAATTAAGTTTAAGAAAATGGTGATGTCAAATTAATTTAAAAAGAAAGCATGTATTCCAAATGTATGGATTATTGGATTATTTTAATTCTCGTACTTCTGGAACTTCATTCAAAGTTCACTTTAGTAGCACATTGTTTTTGAATTCTATGTGTTGCAATTTACTGAGAAAATAAGAAGAAATACTAAGTAGTTTTCACAAACTAGATATCCTAAGCATAATATTAAGTTTTCTGTACACTACCTGTATGGTGTTGGGACAAGGTTTAAGCCTATAAATAAGATCCTTTCTAACCTATTTTTCCTAAATAATACATAGTTTTATAGATGAATGCTATGAATAAGATCAATTTGCAATACATGTATTTCTCTTTTCTACACGGTACAAGATTTTTTGCGGACCAAATTTATATATTTGCTGATTTTAAACAATACTGTTTTTCAGACTTAAAATACTGAGGGAAGAATTGTAGGAAAAATTATCACCGACGCACTGGGTTTCTGCCTTGCATTTAAATGTTCAGTTGTAGACTGCAGATTATTTCTCTTTAAAGGAGGATTTGATTCTTGAAATAGCTTAGAACATGACTTGGTGTTTTGTATATTTACATACTATTTTCTAGAGATACTACAAGAGCACTTCCTTAATTTAGATTATTCCAGAAACATAGACTAGATTAAAAATCAGTTCCACACTAGAATGGACTAGAGCAAAACTTATATAGTTCGTTTATGTGGACCAAGTTCTCCATAAATCTATGGACTGTTTTTCATTTTAATTAAATGAATGAACTTCACTGTTGTTGTTTCACATTCATTATTTTTTTGTATAAATGTCTTAAGAATTTCACCAAAAGGACTATGTGGAAATGCTTCTGCACACTAGGCATTTCCAAAATATAGTTTGAAAATCTTGGTAATAATTACTTTTTTTAAGAGGTTATATTTCAGTTTTATGCACTTTGGTCAAGATTTGACTCATTTACTTTGTTCACAGTAGCTTTGAGTTGTATGCCAAACTTACAGACTTTGAACCGAAGAGGAATGCTGCCCTACTGATAAAAGAGAAAGGAATTAGAAGTATGGAATCATCATTTGCTCAGGATCTCCCACATAAAACCACCCTTTAATTAATTTGGTCAATAAAGTTGTTTTCACAGCTAGAACACAGAATATATTGCTAGAACCCCGTATTACCTTTTCTCTTTAAGCCTACTGTTGCACCCTGGGAAGAGTTTTCTCATGAAGAAGACTAGTGGAAATAATGGTTTCAGCCCTGTGTGCAGAGCTGTTGCAGGTAAGGAGGGGCCATAGCAGGGATGATAAACTCCCCTGGCACCTGAGCATGAGAACACTGATTATCACAGCCCACAGCATTTAACATCTGGCGGATGGTGAAGGAGAAGGCCGTCTGCAGAGAAAGAGCTCAGTACCAAGCTACACAATCACCCAACAAAGTTTCATTTTTACAGTAGTTTTAATGAATAAATGCAGCGATTCTTTCAAAAAATTAACACAAACCAAGATGATTTTACAGTTCAGGACTGACCTAATTTGCATACAAAACTATTAATCTCAGCATTTTGCTAGTATACTGCTTTTCTGTAGTGACTCCAACTTAACCAGTGTGCTCACAATGACTTCAGTATAGTAATGAAAATACTAAACACAAAAGTTGTCTTCTGCACTTCTATTTAAACCAAAAGTTATCAACGGTCAAATTCTTAACTAGGATTAAATATTGTAAATCAAAACACTACACATTTGTGTTTTCACCACAATCATTTGGGGTGGCAGGTGAAGAGATAGATACAAATATAATTATACAGCAAGTTGTTCTAATAATCAGAATTCAATTGGTAGTTAGCTGAGAACGTGAAAGAGACTTTATTGCAGTAATATCTAAAATACTTAATGGACTTCGCAGAAAACAAACTGTTAGCTTTTCGTCAGAAATACTGCTCATAGTTGTCCGATGTTACTAAAATCAATTGAGTTAGTTAAAAGATTTAAAGGCTAGAATGCTCGGCTTCAGACCTGAGTTTTTAAAAAAGCCCTTGCTGTAACTTTCAGCTTCAGTTATGCAAAAGCAATAACTGCAAGTGTCCCTTCCAACACTGGTACAGGCCCCATTTTACAATATGTAGCATTTCTCACATGCTGTTGGAGGGCCAAAGAAGAGAATAGCTCTCAATTCTCCTCACTTGTAGCCATGCAGATTGAAAAGTGTGCCAATTATCACGTCTCATCCTTGTAAGGACGAAAAATAGGGGCCTCAAGGTGCCCACAAGCTTGAATGGAATAGGTAACCCTACTGTTCTGGTGTCAATTAAGCTATAATAATCCTCCCTCAGACTGTCAGTTTAACTGTGTATACAGCCCAGTCTATAATGCACTTCTGCTAAAGTTATCTACATTAGTTTAACGAAGGTATAAAACCATTTCATTGTTTTGCAGAACTTGGCTAGGGAGGTAGCATGTGATAAATCTTGAATCTGGCTCAGCTACAACTAGAGTAGCATGACTTCAATTTCCAACATCCCACCTATCCCCTCCACTTGTGGTATCTCACCTTCTGCTCTGCGCAGAGATAGTAAACTAGCAAAAGCTAAGCTTATTGTTTCTGAGAGGGATTATGCATGTCTGCTGCAGAACAAAAACCACAGAATTACATGCAGTTTAATTAACTGAGAAAAGAATTAATTCTTAGTGGCTTTAACTGCATCACTCCAAAAATGTTCAGGAATGACTGGGATCAAGGTGCAACACAGGTGTGTATGATTTGAACAAAGCTCATACAGTAGGCATTAAGTTGAATTCTTTATTACAAGGACTTTGTATCTGAAATCCCATATTCATTCCCCTCTCTATCTTCCCCTGTATGTTTTGATTTGTCTTTGGCTGATTAACATATTCTGGTTATCATGTTTATGTTACAGTGTGACTTCCAGTTACTACAAAAACCAGGCCAGAAGCATATCACAAATGGAAAGGTATTTTCAAAAACTGTTAATTCCACTTAATTACTCTGGAGAAGGTAGTTGATACTGTCAAAGTAATAGAGATGCCCTATTACAGACAGACATTAAAAATCTGTTTATTAAAATAGTTTCCATTTACAGCTGTACCTGACATACCCAAGTCTGAGATCTTACAAAGACTAGAATGTTGATACTGCATTTTGATATGACCTACAGAAATACAGGCAAATGCAAGACAACATCTCTCTACTGTACACAAGCCAATGCTATTTTTTAATTCACAATGATCAGGGCAAGATAAGTTTTTCACATCTGTTATATATTCACATTACAATCTAAGAAATACAACCGATGCCGCATACCTGAGATACATTATACCAGTAGTAGCGGTTAAAAATGCTTTTTAAAATTTTTTATCCCTACAGAGATGTGTGATTTCTACAGCTGAAAAAACCCCCTTTATGTAGGCAGTGTATGTAGGCAACATATGTAACTTCACAAAATTAAGCTTCAGCATGCATAAGATAACAGAAAGTGCCATACAGTCGCAAAGGTATAGTAATGAGCTCGATACTTCTTACACGAGTTTTTTATTAATCGGTGGTATTGTATAATGGAAAAATGTTCCAGTGAGATTTTTCAATAATTTTTCTAATAAAATTATTTTGTAATAATACAAATTAATACCAGTGATCCCTATAAAAACCAAAATATTGCTCCTTTAACTGAAAGCAGTCATAAATAGAAACTGAAACAAGGAAGTATGACCTCACTTCATAAGTAAGTTGCAGGTTTGGGGGTTTTGATGACTGTTGGTTTTTTAATTTCAGAAAAGCCCAATTACACTAAATTTTCTGTTAGACCACTTCAAAATTATTTTCACATATCAAAAGTGGCTCAACATCTTGGTATAAAAATCAGGTCTTTTAAATTCCCTTTACAGACAAACCTACTTCTTATAAGCTGCTGAGGGAAAAGCTACATACTGCGAAAAGTGGTCATGTCCTTTGGCTCACTGCTTGGCACACACCAATCATCAGCTTCATGGTTTGCTTTATAATGTTTCCAGGCTGCTTTGTTGTATACAGGGAGTCTTTCAATTGATTCTGTTGATAAGGCCTGTAAGGAGAAAAGGCTGTAGCTGATGATTCTTTTTAACTGAAGTTATCATAACAGAACAAGGAGTTCCATTAGCAGTTCAGATTAGAGTTGCTGATAAATGTAAAATGATAGAGTGTTACATCATACCTTGATGTAAATAACTGCATCTGTACCATAGCCTTCTAAGGAATACAGTTTCAGGTCTCCTTGGAAGTACTGTGCATACAGGCGTGATATGGGTAAGCCATAACCAAATCCAGCCTGATCAGGAGGAAAAGTATACTTCCATTAATTGCATCAATCAGTGGCATTTTCTGTTTTAACGTAATAGGTAAAATAGACACACTACGCATGATGTTTGATAGTAACAGGAGTTCGGGTGTTAACTTTTATGCCCGTCCCTCCCTCCCCCCAAGCTATTATATACCCCAAAACCAGAAGAATGCATGAATGACTGTGATTATGAGAAAACTATTTGATTGCTTTGCCAGGCAGGGCTGGTAGGTAACACTTCTTGTATTATAGTAGCTTCTTGAAGAGATGCCGTTAGAGAAAACTGTGCTGTGTCTGTGTCACGTCTCATGGAGCTACTAATCCTAAGTACTCAGTGTTCTTAAGTCAGATACATTTCATCATCAGTATATATAAAAAAGGTTCAAGACACAATGTCTGTGAATTTGTAGCTTATACTAAAAGTCTACCAAGCCCTGGCTGCAGTAGCAGGACATAGCCCTCAAGTGTTAAGCGTGATTTTTTTGTTTAAATACTAAATTTTACAGGTAATTTCTCAAGGAGCGTACACAACTCCTCTCCGTAAAGATCAAGTGTTTAGTGAGCTGCAGAGTCATCTACATGCAGAACTATATATATTTTTAAGTGATGCAGTGTGGGAGAATAAATACAGGAAAGCTGTTCAGAGATTCTGATTTCTGAGAGCTTAGGCTTTATTTCTTGTTCATTTATTACATTCACATGAGACCAAACCAGATTCTTCATATGCCCTGTCACATCTTTGTACCTTCATCCTTGCTGGGGGTTGGTACAATTGACTACACAATACAAATGAACTATGGTCTTGATCCAAAGTCATTACTGTAACTATTCTTCCTTTCATTCAGTGGCTACAAAAATCATTCCAAATCCTGCTCTCACTGCAGTATGTGCAGCATAACTAAGTGTTCTGCTTGAGGTGACTGATCTTTTGATTTAGTAGAGAAAAAGAGAATCTTCAACAAATTTAAATAATATGTGGTATTTTATGCCATTTTCCAGTTATTTTTTGAAAAATACTTGAGTTAAGCTTGAATTAAGTAAAATTCAAATATTACTCAATAGAATATGTATAAAATCAGTATTTCATAGCTTTGGCTAAATGGTTTTTGTGACAATTAGACAATCCATGATGCCAGGGTATAAAAGACTTGCATACCAAAGGTGTAGCTCGTGATGTCTCAACACGAGGACGTGGTGCTGTTGAATACATATAGTTGAACAGTCTGTCAATTTTCCTCACAGGAACACCACCACCACGATCACTCATCTGGAACAAGCAGAAGCATTTAGCTTTATATTCCTGAATACATTTTTATAAAAGACAGCTTCTCTCAAACAATAAGCCAGAGAAAGTTCAGGTAAAATATTATTTGAAGCTGTCTCTACTAAGTTACAGATTTTCTTTAATTCTCATCTTCAACAATGACCAAAGAGAGATGAATCCTTCCCTTTCATCCCTTATCCAAACCATTAAATAAAATACTGCCATAAGAAGCATTCATAATCTCTTGGAGGAAAGGATATTCTGCTTGAATTGTGCATTGCTTTTATCTTGTTCATAACACACTTTTGTCTGAAGTCACTATCTATACCTTTAGCAAATGCTAGGTTCTCTGTGTATTTTATCTTTATTCCTCAAGAATACTGCCATTCAAATATAATTTACTAAAACCTATTACTGAAGGAATAAGTCAAAGGAGTTGTTTTACTACAGTTTAGTTAGAACTATGAAAAACCCAGTGCTTGCAGCTGGTCTTTGAAATCCAACATGGATGTTGTACAGAAAAAGAAGAAACTGCAAACTGTACTTCAGGAGGTTTCTTTTGTGCGGAATAGACTATATATATATATATATCCATTTTTTTCAGTTGTTTCACACCTGTATAGCTCTATCATTGTCACTTAGAAAATGCTGATGTTAAAACTGTGTAAAGATGCTATTTCATTTTTAGTCATGGTTGCTTCTAAGCTAGGCAAGACACAAGCAAGTACAGGATGCTATTGCAGAGCCCTCAGTGTGACTGCAGCCTCTTCATGAGGCAGTATGTGAAATTCCATAAGGGTTTTTCTACTTACATACATCATCACATACAATCTATTGATGGAACCAGATCACCAGCCCAAGTTAGTAATATGCTGCTCATGACAGGAAAAAAATCCTAATCAAAATAACCTTCAGAATAGTGGGGAAAAAAAAAAAATAGTACCTTCACAGTTAAATCCTCATTTCCCAACGTGATGTGTACATGAATTGCAGGATAAATGCATCGATCAGCATTATGTTCCATGGTGGCTCTCATTGCATTCTGTAATTTTCAAGTACAACTTGAATCCTACTGACTTTGTATATTATCTTAAAATACCAATTTAGCACTTATTTTCATCATGTATTTAAGAATTAAAACAGGTTTTTTAATATTCCTGGTTTATTCAGCATCAGTATATATTTAGTTCATTAGAATACAGAGACTTCAAATATTTAATTTTTTAAAAGGAAATATGAATAGTTTAAAGTACAGAGTTTGTGTTCTAGAATTCTTTATAATGCACATAGTACATGCAATATGACACAAAGTCCAAGAAAAGTCTAGGACTAAACTGCTTCCGGAAAGCTCTGTAGGACCTGTTACACATTTTACCAGATTTGAAGATACACAATTTTTGGGATATCTTATTCTCACTTGCTTTACTAACCAATGTCTTCATATATTTTAAGATTTAAGCTGTCTATTCAGAAGGTATTCAGTGGCTAGGTAAAACAGATACATCTTCCAAAGCTGTTCATTTCCTGTGCAATTACTGTTTCTCTAAGAGTACAGTGTAGCTGTGTTGCTGCAGTCAAATGGCAAGAAGTTTGCCCTTACAAAAACACGCTGTTACCCAGAATCAGTTCGAAAAGTCAAAGCAATACAATCTCAGTAAACAAAGATGTATGAAAGAATTATGTAATTAATGGTAAGTGCACAGACCTTGAAAAGTTCAAAAACCATGTGATAGAGATGTGATGGCACATACACCACTTGCATGGGCTGTCCTGGTGATTTAGCTGGAGAGAAGAGAATCTAAATAACTAAATAGCAAATGACATGTCTTTTATTCATTCCCACAGTAATTCAAAATGTGAATTTGTATTGTTGAATTTAAAGAAGGAAAATTTGAACAGAAATCTTTTGAAAAGTTGTGTGTTAATCAAAAGTTGTAATCAAGGTTTTTGGATGTTGCTTGCTGCTTTAGAAATTAATCTTTAAACCTGCTATGGGATCACTGGCTAGGGCATATCATCGTTGCTTTCAAATAACTTCCTCATAGGTATAATGAAGATGGAATGGAATGTCTTATATAAATCTTTAACATGTTGCAAGAAATGCAGAGAGAGTGAGATGCAGTAATGTCAGGTGAAGACGCATGAAATCTTAGGGAGGGAAAGAGTCTGCTAAAATTTGTTGTATCGACAGCTGTAGTATCAAAAACTTCTACTCATGTCAATTTTCTGATTAAAGGGAGGAATGGGGAAAGCATTCTGCCAGATTAAAAAAAAACCAATTTATGACAGTAGATACAGGGAACACATGAACTACATGAAAAGCAGAAGAACCAGCTCCTTTAGAAGAAGCCATCATGATGTTCAAGAGGATGCCTTGTCTACATTCACTTACCATTCAACTCTTCAAGGATAAGTTCTGGAGAGCTCATGTAATATAAATCACAAAGTCTCTTGGCATTTTCATAGCCATCTATAATAAAAAACAGAGGAAGTTTCATTTCCCCCTCCCATTTTTTCCCTTTTTTTTTTTCTCCTTTAGAATCTGCCAAAACCACAAAATTTGAAAGTACTGTGCACTGTCAGGGAGATTTGTATTTTTTCAGAAAAACTGCATTTATAGGAAAAAGAAACAAAACTGTATTACAAATTTCAAATAAAACTTCTGCTCCAGGTAGGAAAGAACAAAACCATATATGAATATCAGGATGTGTATTTGTTCTTAGTATAGACATTCATGTAAGTTTTCAGGATTCTTGTTCTTATCATCTGAATTTACCTCTAATAACTTCAACAACATTGCAGTTAGGATCGATGCTTCCAATGTGTTTTGGATGAGCTGGATTAATTTTCCCACCAAACAGTAAAGCTGCCAAAGGAAAACATCATTTAATATCCAGTGTAATTTTATAATTTTAGTTAGTGTCTTCAGTTTTGCTAAATAAAAAATTTATAGGCTATCTATAATTTCAGTCCTCACCATACTTGAAAGCTTACTATTAATAAATATTTTAGGAACTGTATTAAGAATGAGTTATAAATGGCAAGACAAATAGTATACTCCTAAGTGGCACTTTAGTACATACTAAGCACAAACATTAAAGGAAAATACAGTTGACATGGTACAGGTATCATTTCCCCTCCTTTCAACACTGGCACTTACAGTGTTGATTAAGGAGCATTCTGATTGAAATGCGACTCATGTAGAAGCGGTCTAAAAAATACTGCACGTTCTGTGAGGTCACTGGATCAATGCCAAAGCTTTCCTTGTATTCTGTTACTCCTTGAGCCATCGTAGGAATTACATCATTGTGTCGATTCCGGATTTTTATCACAGTATCTGTAAAACTAAAGTGAATACATGGTTAGCATTTCACTTTCAAGGGAATTTAATACTCTGGCAAACAGAGTGCCTGTGTACAAAAATGAAGACTTACATACAAAAATATCACACGTCTGCCTACTGCAGTAAGAAGGCAGGTCAGTCTTTACAGCTTATTTCAGGTGGCTAGCATTGAAACAACCAGTAATCCTCTACTTCGACTATTTATAGAATTATTATTTGTTATCTTGATTCTGCCAAGAGAAAACTGTGCCAGCTGTTTTCATGCAGAACAACCCGTGCCTGTCAAATGGCACTTACAGTTAGCCAGCACTGACCAGGGCATTCTACAGAATGACATTATGCTAAAGTGCTTCATTTCCTGTTTTAATGTACCCTCCTTTTAGGGACGGGGATGACATTGCTGCAATTCTTCTGTGAAGATCTGAGATAGGAAATTTTTTTAAGCTATTGTTCTTCCATACAATATTAACAAGATACTAATATACATGACAGCAAAGCCTTACCTGTGAATAGCCCCTGAATCTTCTGAGCTTTTGTCCTTAAAGTCAAGAATCTCCTGGAGACTTTGGACATACCTTTCAATGAAACGAACAGAATAAAGACCAATTCTAATATGCCTCCGCAGATCTCTCTAGTTAGCAGTTTGTGGTCTTCCAATGTTGCGCGTTTCCAAATCATTATACCTGGCTCCCTGTGAATTTTGTTAGATTCCTTTGAATCTATTTATGATTATTTCTTCCAAAATTTCCAGAGCAATGAATTCCACAATTTAATTAGCATGCATAAAGTATCATCTTTGAGTTTTAAACCCAGCAAGTGATTGCTAATTTGCAGCCTCAGCGAGTTCCTGTTAGTAGAAAAATCTTTCCATTTGTTCATGATTTAAATATTTCTGCCATCCCTTTCCTTAGATACGTATTTTCCAAGCTGAAGAATTCTATTTGGTTTCTCCTCACGTAGAAATTGTTCCAACCCTCTGATTATCCCTCTTGGTCTTTTCTGTTCAGGATGGAACTGCGTGCCATTCAGGGGAATAATGGGCTAACACAGTGGTACAATTATATTCCTCCCAATTTGTTATTAGTTCCTAACATTATTTTCCTTCTTGCCATCAACTGACATACCCAGAAAAATATTCACAGTAGCATCAAAATTTCTTTTTCCATTGTAAGGAAGCTAGCACACAGGGAGAGGAGGTTCTTCCCTGTGTTCTACTTTGTATTTGCCCAAATGCAATTCATTTCCCATTTGATCAGTGTCACCTAGTATCATGAGAATGTAAGCATTTGTGTTTCATTAAGAGCCTTTATCTTCATTGATAGCTCTTTTCATATTCAGTCATCTAGTCAATCCTATTTACTGGCAGATTTTGTTTTCTCTTAACTTTAAAAGCCATTACAGAAATTCTTGTGCCTTTAGCAGTTGCCAGGAAATCTCTTTGTTTTGCTTACATCTTAAAGTTTATGCCTAAGTTCCTTACTTGGAAGCAGACTTTACATTTCAAATAATGTCTTTTTTACTTTAATACCTTCATGTTCTCTCTGTTGCTTTATGTTTTGGCTTTGGGAACTTCCTGTTGCTTTTTCTTCATATTTTCTATACCTTTAACCTCAATCTGCAATAACCTGTCTTGTGAATGGTTTCTGCTATGTTTTACATTTTGTGCCTTAGTCTGCTTCTGTTGTTTTCTTCAACTAGCTTCTTCACTTTTACGTGAACTTACTTTTATGTAAGTCCTCTATTAAACACTGTTCTGCTGGATTTTTGAAAAAAAAAAGAAATTAAAATTTTTTGTATCCTCATACATGAGTGTATGCAATACTTAATGATTTCTAACTCCCTGGTAGGTTCTCTAATTGCTCCTAAATGTTTTTTCCCACATCTGTAAATTTAGTTTCTGATCACACTGGTATATTTAACATCTCAGTATAAATAAGTGATGTTCATGTAACAAGCTTCTGAATGTTCTTTCAGTAGAAGAGAGTGAGTTCCTCCAACCTGTGTATATGCAGGTCACCCTTCAAGGAATGGAATGTCATTGTTCTTACCAGCTCTGCACCAGCTGAACTGAAGGTGTTCTTAGGAGGTTGTCTGGAAGCAAGCTTATTTCCTTCATTATGTTTGCCAATCTCACAGGCAGCTCTTGTCGCAGAAACATAAATGAAGTCTTTTCACAAGCATTTTCAGATCCTAAGACCAATATGGTATCAGAATGAAGTCAATACTTATGGTAGAGAACTACACAAAATCTTACTTTCTTGCATAAGAGGCCCATACCTTGGTTTCAAAGCTGACTTAACCAGGCTGGTAAGCCAGTGTTTCTTTCATGGCAGCAACCCACTTGCATTTTAAAATTTATCGCATACTGAAACCTTCCTGTTGTGATAATGAGAATCTTCAATATGTAAACAAACTAATGCAACAGTTGCAGATATACTTTTCAAGTTTAAATATGGCTTCTATCCCTGTATATTGTTCATTTTATTTGCAGCAAACATTGACTCTAACCAGCACTGATGAAACAGTATGTCAATCTGAGCATGTCAGAAAAGCAAATGAAACTAGCCTAGGAAACTATTTATGAGAAAGATGCTTGAGAAAGTATCATAGTCCCATACATTCTGCTTTTGATCACTGATCTTAGTGAATTATGATAACTCATCCTCAAACACTTGCAGAAAATAAATTCAGTAATACTGATCTCATTTTCAACTAAACCTGTTGTAGTTTAAATTTAGTTTTACAGGAACAGAAGTCAGATGAATGAATTCACATGAAGAGTGAGAAAGAAATGAAAGTAGGACAGGTACTCTGCTTAGCCATTAGGATACCAATACATTTAATTTTTTAGATTTTTAAAAGCTAGAAGTGAAAATACTGCCTCTGTTGATAACTGACCTGTCCTTTTGCAAGAACAAGTGTAATCTGTGGGGGTGGCAATTAAATGTGGTTATTAAAATCAAGACCTGCATTTACTCCCACAAAGCTTGTTTTCCTAGGTGAGAAAGGCGGGTGCAGCATGGGGAAGAGACTAAGAAATACTGTACTTCATTCTCAGCCAGACTTCTTTCCAGACTTCAAGACTGTTACGTAAACAGCACCTGAACTTCCTAACCTGCCCATCTGCTGCACTGAAGTGCATTCTTCAGGTCTGGTGTTTCACAACAGGTATCTCCTAAAAATTAACTCCTATGTTACTGCTCAGTTCACTCCTTCCACTTGGCAAGGAGAAGTTGGGGAAGAAGATTAAAGGAAGGGATGAGGAAAGAAAAAAGGAAGCTGGAGTGCCTTAAACATGAAAAATCTTCACCAAATTGAAATAGAGCAGTCCACTTTAAAGCATGCAGACTCAGACACGTAATAAACTACACTGATGAAAGAATGTCAATTAATAAAAAAATTAATAATTGACAAGAAATTCCTCCATAATGGCACTTACCAGCGTTATGCACTGTCTACATACGACCTCTGCCTAGAAACCTTTCATTCTTCTCCCTCATCAGATTGCATTTCGGGCATGACTGTTACTGGCCTTTCCCTTTTCTTGGGTAAAATTCCAAGAACAAATCAGATTGGAGGTATTAGAATGAAAATATAATCTTTAAATGCCTCATATACTCAAAAAATTACATTTCACAAAATAGCTTCTGTATCTGAAGGCCTTATCTTTGCAATCCTGGGTCAGATATGGAAGGCAGTATAGGGCAGGCAAATTGAACAGGCAAATGACTCTCTTTCCCTGTGCAGCTACAGTCTGTATCTAGGCAAAGAATGGTTAAGACTCCTACAGAAAGTACTGTGGTCTTTTAACGCAAGACCAGACCTAAATTTGCCTATAGAATATTTCATTTTTTAAGTTAGCTTTACCAGATTTTATTATTTCTTCTTGACTGCTCTCACTCTTGTGAAAGAAGCACAAAAAATAATCCCTAATGAAAACACCATCAGATTATAATGGCTGAAGAACATCTGACAGACAAATACTGTCTCTGTCTTGCAGTCTTTGTTATTAGTTTTTACTGTCTGTGATTAAATCCTTAAGCAAAAGAGAAAAAAATATTGTAGAAGTTTTGAAGATTATTTTTACCTTATCTTCAGGTACTAAGAGCAAAAAAGTAGCCTATCTTTTGACACAAGGAAATAGTGTGCCTTGAAAATAAACACTGATTTTACAGTAAACATTATTTTATCAGTAGTGGTGAAATAATACAGGTCAAAGCAAACTGAATTGAAAGATTCTGTGCTTAAAAGTATGGTAGCAGCAGAACATATGGTGGGGCTCCTGTAAGAATCTGGAGTTTTAAATGTCAGGTATTTTCATTGCCCCAAGGGAAACGTTGAATAGATTGATGAAGTGACAACAGATAATTACGAGAAAGTCTTCTTTGCAAGTCTTCCTGCTTATACAAAGTTTGGGGTTCTAGGATTAGTTCTCACTTAGGTTTTACCTACAAAACTATAAAAAGCCATGAAACTATTAACTAGTTAAATATATAACACATAAACACACATGCACACCGAAGTGCCTTGGGTACAGAAACAGAACGTGTTACAGAATAGCTCCAACATCAGGTTTTGAAAAGGTGTCTCAGTGTGACTTACACAACCTTTTTCTGTGTGGTCTTTGCTTTGAAACAGAATGGAACAATTCCTGTGATCCCTTTTGTTTCCAAGCTGACAGTCAAACCTGGAACCATTAGGAGTGGTTTTGGCACAGAGTGTAAAACTGAGTATCCTGTTACTGATTTACTTATTTTCAAGACTAGATTCCAAATCCTCCAGGATGGCTCTTGGTGTCTGCATCCTGTTCCTTCTCTCACACACCTTCTAAAACAGCAACATTTGGGTAAGATATTTCTGTAGGGCACAGACAAGTGACTGAAGTCACTGAGAAGTGATGACAGTTTGAGCCCCTCGGTGCCAGCTGAGGCTAAACGCTTCGCGTGTTTGGAAGATGCCTTTAAAAGGCCGCATGCTGCTTTGCAAAAGGCTTAACCAGTCTCACCTGTCTGAGTCACTGCTCTAACGCTACCAGTTGTCACAACTGTTTCCACCCTCTCCTCAACACTGCGGGTTCTGCAGAAAAAAACCCAACTACCCTGGCGCTGCCAAAACCTGGAGTTTTCAGCTAAATTTCAACCTTGTCATAGTTGCAGTCCCCGGGAATGAGCCAACTGCGCTCCGTTGCCCCAGAAGGAATCGGAGCCGTTTTCTGGCAGAAAGCACAGCATTAGGAGAGATAAGCAAAAGCCGGACAGCGCTGACGACGTGAGGGGTCGCGGCCGTCCCGCTCCTCACAGGCACCTGTGGGAGGAGGGGCAGCGGTCGAGGGCGGCTCGGCGGGGACTCACCAAAGTCCAGAAACTGCTTCATGGAGAGCGGCGAGGGGGAGAAGCGTGAGTAGAAGTCCACCTGCTGCGGGATGTTGCCCGGGGAGGCGCCGCGCAGAAGGGCGCGCAGCAGCTTCATAGTGCAGCTCCGTCCCCTCAGCTCAGCCCGGCCCCGCCGCCATTTCCCGGCGCGCCGCTCCCCCGGCCCCTGCCCAGGCCGCGGCCGCCTGCGCCGGGAGGAGGTGCCCGCAGTGGGGGTGGGCGTCTCCGCCTGGCCCAGCCCCGCAGCGGCGCGGGGCGGAGGAGAAGGCGGCTCTAAGGGAGCGGGGCGGGGACGTCTGGAGCTGCCCGGCAGCGCCCGAGGCGGACGGTCCGCTGTCCCCGGCGCCTTGAGGGCCCGACGGGAAAAGGCGACTCTCGCTTCGTGGAGGAGCCCGGCTACGGACAGGTACGCGGCGTTACGGGGGCCGGTGCCGCCGCCTGCCCGGAGAAGGGCTGCGCCCGGAGAAGGGCTGAGGGGGCCGGAGGCGCTGTGGGTGCGGGGGCCGCGGCGAGGCCGAGAGATGCCCGTGCACCAGCGGCGCTTGCCTGGCATTGGGGTGTCCGGGGGCTCGGCCGTGCGGGCGCAGCGCCCCCGGGGCTCCCCCTCGCCCTGGCATGGGGCCGTGGCGGGCGGCGGGGACTTGGCTCCCGGCGTGGGTGACCCGTGGGCTGGAATGGGAAGCTGCAGAAAGTCACAGAAACGCCGGCGTTGTCCGTAGGGCTGGCGGGAGGGTAGAGCCTCACCCGAGGGAATCGGCCGGGCTTAAACAGCCGTTCGTCTTCTCGCTACCGCACCTGTGTCTGCCCAGTGCGGGGTGGGCTGGGGTTCCTTTCAGTTACCGGAAAAAGAGAATCGAGCAAACAAATCAGCAAAAAAAACCCACCACCACAGAGGAAGAACAGGGATTCTGCCTTTACAGATGCGCTCCTGATCAGTCAGCAATGAGCACAATACGTGCCTGTATTAGTAGAAAAGCACTTGGACCGTCTAGCACAGTAAATCACTTTACTGCCTGTTAAAATGCAACATGTGAGGTACCAAACTGTGTATTGGTTTATTGTCCTGGTAGAAATATCTAGAATAGTAACAAAAAAAGGCAGTTAAGAGTGATTATAAGCATTTCTGATAAACCTAACTGCAGTATAGATGTTAAAGAAATTTTTGACATTAGGTTCTCATCTCTCAATTTTGATACCTGGTAGGTTGAGCTAGGTGCCTCAAAAGAGGGACCCCAGACAAAGAAATTCCTGAGCAATTATTATTACAGGCTAAACTCTGCACCCCTCATGCGACCGTGTGGATCAATAGCTGTATTAGAGTCTGAATCCTTCTCGACCTTCATTGCTTTGCTGTTTTGTTACCAAGTGTTTGCCACGTGGTCATTTTCACATGCTCTTCGTTCTGTTTCTGTGGTGGTTTCAGTGAGTTCTGTAGTCCACATTATAATGTAGTTGCTCCAGCTATTAATTTTTGAGTAATATTTAAATTACAGTTTTGTCTGTTCTAACTATTAATAATGTTTAGGCTGTTAGTTACAGGTTTCACTGTGATCTATCTTTGACTTACACAATATAGCCATATAGCTCAGCTTGGTATAATTCTAGCTACTTAAGTCAAGCAACCACTTAACTCCTTTCAAATAATACGATTTTTTCAATAATTCCTAATTTTGTTTTGGTAAGCATACCTGCTTTAATAATTTAGTATTTGATATGAGTAACCTCGTGCCCTAACAGAGTTTGAAGGCAAGGTTCACTCTGTTAGTTACTACATAGGCCATAGTTCACGTGCAGGCATGGAGGTGTGTGCCTCTATACCTGTGTACAAAGTTATTATGAAAAGTTCCCCTTGAGTTCAGTGGAATACATAAAATCCATTTACATTTCTCAACAGGCAAGAGTTGCTCCTTGAGGGCTGTAGGGGGATGGTCTTTCCAGTCTGGCAGACTTGAGGGTTCATGAGCTCCAGGTGGTGTCCCACCTGGAGAGGTGCTGGTCACAGCCTGCTGGGGTGTGGGAGAGTTCTAAAGAGTTGTCTTGGTACTGCTCTTTATTGGGTCAGGAGATGCTTGGCTTTAGTCATCAATATGTTTTCATCCTAGCCATAAACCAAGTTTGTAACTACCAGAAATTTTGGGGGAGAAAAGTCCAGTAACAATGGTGCCTTTCATTTGCGCTGCAACTGAGGGAGGTAACTCCTGAAATCGTAGAGCAGGCCTGAGGAGGTGTGGGAGGGAATGCACCATCACAATTCCCTCATGTCTTAAGTCAGTTCGTGGTTCTCTACAGAGTGATAGTCTGGTCACCTCTTGCTTCTCTGCCTATAAACAGGTTAGTGCTTTGTTCCAGTTGTAATTTGAGGGAAATTTTTGGTTACCTAATTATTATGGTTTTGTTAAATGTTAATAATATGTACCAAGAAGGCCTCTGCAACAGTGCCATCCATCAAGTTATTCTCCACAGTACACCATACAGAAATACTATTCCATAAGAAGCCTTATCCCAATTTACCTTTTGCATTTCATTGGGCAGGGTGCTCTCATGACCTTCCCTTATAATTACTGTTAACAGTAGATTGTACCCACAGTGAGGAAAATATATAGTGTGCAATGTACTGTAGTTACCATATTGATTAAAATAAAGAAAATAAGTGAGGGTCTCCAGCCTGTGGGGACCTTGTTGATGTGTGAACCAAATTTGGTTCATGCTGGCAATGGTTGCTTTTGCGAGAAGGATAAGCAATCCTTTGGTGGCTAACCCGATCTCCAGTGGAGATGTGCTTGGCATCATTCCCAGTGCCATTCCTGAAAAGAGAAAACAATATCAACAGTGGACTATGCCCTGCATTCATTTGCTTTTTTTATTGTGGATACTTGTATTTGCCCCATAAATGTATTAAATCAACTTTTCAATATTGTTTGATTTCCTTTAAACAAACCTTGTACCTGTGACTTGTCTGCGACATGACAGTGGGGATGGATCTCCTATGGCATTCACTAGAGCAGGATTAGTTTTGATACAGCAATCACATTCATCCGTTCACTGCTTTGTTGGATTGCCCCCACTTAAGGTTACCTTATTTCTTTTTAATGTTGCATTGAAATACAGAAAACATTTGATTCAGTCAGCCTCCAGATGCAGTTTCCTGAGCAGTAACTGCACCAGTAGCATGGGAGAATGAAGCAGAATTAGACTGCTTTTTAAATCTGGTTTGTAATCCAACCGTACCTTAATCTTTATGCTGAAAACATATGAACATATGAATAGCTTGTTCTGCTCTGGCCAGGGAGTGGTGGCTAATGGGGTGAACAGACAGCTTGTCTGTCTCTGCAAGACTACAAATACAGCCTATCGGCAGGTTTTGCTTATTGCTGCTTGTAGGCCACTCCAGGAACACAAGGAGTAGCTCATGTTGCTCAAGTTTGTAATAGTTTGGGACTTGTACTTGAGAATTGCTGTGCTCAAGACCGTTTTATGATGGTCTCTCAACTGTGAGCCAGCACTAGTTTAAAGCAGTGCCTACAAGCAGTACATCAAGTCTTTGTAAACTGTTTCAATTTCTTATGATGGCTCTGAATTGGCTTCATCTTTTAGATGTATAGATTACTCTTTTGTTGTTTTGTGTTTCAGCTTTACAGACATGCCTTAAAAACTGGCCTTCTGCCTAAAGTTATCTTTGGACAGCAGCCCCCAGCCACAAGACATGGCAAAGGCTGCCAGACGTTAAATAAATCATTGTGCGTTGTAAGCTAAATACCATACACAGTCACATAAACAGTGAGCACTTTTCTCAGGAAAAGTTGTGCAGGATGAGCAGTCACAGAAGTAACTGTAGATAAAAGAATGGTGGATAATTGTTTAGATGCTGTGTTCAGAGAAGAACCTCTCTCTTTACCTAATGGTGTTTTCTTGGTCTTGTTTAAACAATTGATCAGATCCTGATCCATGTAAATGTGTTCTGTTAGAATATTGGCAAAGATGTTGAATGCTTTCTCCCCTAAAACCTGTTTCTCTTACTGATGATTTTCTAGGGGCTTGCTCTCATGTGAGCCAGCATGACACTGGCCAGAGCTCTAATGTACTAATTTCTGTAAATTCTTATGCAAACCAAAAAGAAGAAATGTATTGTTTTTGTTATTTAGCATTTTTCCTACTCATATTCATGCTTATTGGTGTTGTTGAAACTCTAATACATCTGGATCCATAATTTAAATGGGACAGAAAAATTCAGACTTCAAAAGAACCGAAAGCACATCATTTAATTGAACTTCAATTTATTTTTTTAAGTTTTATTATTGCAGGGTGTTCCATAGAAAGACTTTCTCATTTGTTAAGGTGACACTGGAGGTCATCAGTTCTTGGGTGCTGCATGTATAGTGCTTTTTTCCTTTTCTTTAATGTCCTCCAAAGTAGGTGCAGCTCAGATTAAGAAAAAGCTTAACCTGCCAGGTATGAATATCCTTAGAATATGTGTCTTTTCCTTCAGTGCTTTATGTCCTCGGCTGCAATGCCTGCACAGTCACCTGGCCCATCTAGCCATGTCTCTTTTCAGCTTGTGTACTTAACCTGCATAAATTGTTTGTTGTTCTTAGGTTTGTCTTTGTTCTTAGGTTTTTGTCAGTTAGTTGAGCTTTGCTCTGCTAGACAAATTCTTAGGGTTACATTGGTTTATGTGGCTTTGATCTCATTTTTGCAGAGATAGAAATAAAAATATATTAAAATGGCAATAAAGTTGGTCAAAAGTATGGAGAGGTTTCTATAGGAGTTATCAAACTAAAGCAGATTTAGGAACAGATGGGTTTATTTTTATCCAGTGTATAATTAAACTGTGGAGTTTGTGAATTTTTGCCACATACAGCTTTGTGATTTGTGATCAGGAGGCAGCTGGAGAAATTTTGTGATTATCATGGATGCTCTTAGTCATGCAGTTTAATTTTAGGTAGTCCTGTGAGGAGCTATGACCCTTATGGGTTCCACTTTGAGGTACTCTTAGGATTCTGTGGATGTCTTTTGGATACAGGAAAAATATACTACACAGCTACTGAAGTTAAGCATTACCATTTTTGGGGAACAGGAACAGCCAAGTATCACCATTGTGGACAACTCTTAGCAGTTGTCAAAGGTGGGATGCTGGTGCGGGTGGGTCTGTGGTCAGGTCCAGGATGGCTGTTTCTGTGTTGTTGCCCCTCGCTAAGCTGGAATCGGTCAGTGTGCTGTGTCAGCTGGCTGTCAGGGATGCACTTCTCGGCTCTGTACTGGGTACTGTTGGACCCCTCCACTTCAAGGAACCCAGTAGTATCCAGCAAACGTTTATTTTAATCAGTTTATCAGTTGCATTATTTCACATGTTCCTGACAAAAGTGTTTGACTTTTCTGTCCCTTCCTTCCCTCTCCCCCCCAAGACACTGGAAGTGAGGGATAAAATACATAGCATTGTGTACCAGCAATGAGGGGGATTTATCTTGGTCTGCAGGAGCAAGGATACTGCCTCTTGCAAAAATCTGTTCTCTGTGTTTTCTAAATTATTTGAGGCAGGTATGGCCCTGAAAAGGTGCTGCTTGCAAACAACCATTTTGCAAAGCTAGAAAAGAAGAGAGGGGTCTTCCTTGCAATATGAAAAATGCAAACTGCAGGTCCCCAACCCCTTCATAGTGACAATGTCACATCTTGGCTGGAGTTTATGGCCCATTTCAGCAGCAGTCTTTTGGGATAAGGAGTTTTGCTGTGTTTTTTTCACAAGGCTAGGACTCAGCAAAATTTATGAGCCTGTACAAGGTGTATAGTATGAATTATGACTCTGGGGCCTGGAAAGACAGACATTGAAAGGTGTCTGAGGACTGGGATAAAAAACTGACGCAACTGGTTACACAATCCCGATAGGGAAATACAGTGCTCCCCTTTCTTGTGCCACACAGCCGTGCTGTCTGGCCAGGCAGCTGAAGCACGTCCAAGCACATCCACAGGCCTCTGCTGGCTCCGAGCACCGGCTGCAGTTGCCGGGTTGTTTTGACACAGTTTGGTCTCCAGGCCTTTGCAAACCAACTGCTGCCACACTTGCCTGCCGTGTGCTGGGAGAAGTTACTGCAGCTGTTGGAACATGAGCAGATCTCTGCTTCTGTGAAGTCTGTTGAGACACACTGCAACCATGATGATTAGCATTGCAACAAGGGTGCTTTGTGGGGATTGGTTGTTCAGTGCCCCTTTCAGAAGTTTCCTCTTGCCTCATTTGCTGATTCCTGATTTGTGTCCAGCTGAGCACCCTGTTCCGTCTCTTTTTCTACCTATAACTTATGGATAGGTGGCTACTGAAACTGTGCTGTGGTGGTGCCTTAAACGAAAGGTATATTCTCTCATAAGGTATGTCTGCTGTGCTGTAACAGTTAAATGTATGGAAAAGTATTGCAGTTTACCAACGTTCTATTTATGTACCTTGGACTATATAGAGTGTATGTATTTTTATATAGATAGAAAACACACACTATATATAGCAAACATTAAGTTTTATATATCACATATATGCATATGTTCTATACACAATACACTACTATAGCGTTGTACCACAGTATATACTACATATAGTACTAGTATGTGCATGGAATATATGAGGCTATATATAAAGCCAAATAGAACAGATTTGTACAAAACTTACTATGATCAGCTACTTAACTGTTCTGCCAGTCAATATTTTGTCTTCTTGTAGACATATGTTTGCAGGCATCATGTAAAGGAGAGTAATTGTTTAATAAGAGCAGGTTGAGTCTTTGAGATGCTCTGAAGTGTCTAGCGGCATTTTCTGGTTCTAGTTCTGGAAGCTTCTTGGCCTCAAGAGTGGCCTAGCATATTTCCAGCTTACCTTTATCTTCAGGCTTTGTTGCATCAAAAGGCTTTTCAGCAAGGAGCAAAGCATCCAGTGAGGGCTGACATCTTAGAGGTGGAGATCAGTCACATTTTCTCTCTTGGGTTTGGTGGGATTTTTTTCTCTGCATGTTTTTTGGCTTTTCCATAGGTTTTTTCTTCAGTGGACTCGAAACTGCACCCTACAGTTGTGTTACTGTCAATATCAAACTTCTGCTGCTAAATACAAATAGGTATGCCAAGTCCTTGACCAATTTTGGGGGATGTATCCATCTCCACTCCTTACTCAAATACTTGTCTGGCAGTATTTAAGAAAATTGTTTAGGAGGTTGCTAGCATAGAAGGTCCCTGGGGCAGCAGGAGTGCAAGCATGGAGGGAGGAGAGGGGAGCCGTGTCCTGGTGGGAGCTGGCACATGGTGCTCTGACTCTTACCAGTGCTGGCACCTGCAGCAAGCAGCAGAGCCTGTAAGTGTGAGATTGTGCCTTTATCTCCTGCAGCTCCTTATCAGCCCCTTGCATGGGGCAGGGCAGTGAGAGCTCAAGCAATGCTGAGAGTGAGAGAACTTGTTCAAGCCTGTGAGTTTCAGCCTGTTCTACTGAACACAGCTATGGCCACCTCAGTTAAGTATGATAAAATCACTATTACCGAGACCATCTTTAATTAAAAAAAAATTTATTTCACACTTCTATACAAATATCCACAGGTAATTTCTAATAATGGAATGATGTAGCATTCTTAGCTGGTATAATAAAAGTTTGAGATAAAAATATACCAGTGACGTGACTTATTTTTCAAGAACTTCAACACTGCTGAGACATTCATGTTCTTAGGTGAGAGCCACAATCTGATTTTATATTCAGGGGTCTTTCTCAAGCTTCTTAGCCCCCGATTAGCCTGGCTTCTCATGCTCATGCTGAGCCTTTAAGCAAATGTCCTGGTTTGAAGGACAGGTCTCTGCTAGGGAAGGCAGGAGCCTCCCTCGGAATGAAGAATGTGAACCCCTCCCTTCCGAATTATTGTAATTTTGAAATTAAGGGGGGTCTCAGGCAAAGATATGGGAGTAGGAATAACAGTTCTTTACTAGGATTTATAACAGAGCAAACAAACAACAACTTTTATGGCACTAACAACAAAACAGAACCAAGAACCCGGTCCCGACCTCCTGGCCTGAAGGCACTTTCCCCCCCTCAGTGCAGTGATGGTCACAGCCGGCAGGGAGCACGTGCTATGGTGGTTCAGTCAGCAGGGGAAAACAAAACGGAAGAGAGGTTTTGCTTCACAAACCTCCTTGGAGCAGTCGATTCCAGTGCCCCAGCAGGATTCTTGGAAAGCAGCAAACTGGGACGGCAGGACGTCTCGGCAGGCGGGGGAGCGGGGCTGCAGCGCAGTGAAACCCAGAGCAGTGCCGAGGGAGCGGTGGGGGCGGGGGGCAGCAGCCGCCCGGCTCCTAGCCCAGCGAGGAGAGGCGAGCTCAGGGATTCCGGGCACCCGAGCAGATGACAACAGGCTCAGCGGCTGCTCTCACAAGCAGAGGCTCACCCCAAGAGGCAGAAGAAAACAGCTCCAAGCCAGGGCTCCAGCAGCAGCAGCGAAAAAAAAATTTCTCTCTCGCAGAGCTGTCTCTTCCCGTGTCCTCCTCCGAAAGCCAGTCCCGCTCCGCCCCTGCCCTCTCCTTTTACCAGTCCCCAATTCTCGAGATATTCCTCCACCCCCCACCCCCTTCGAGAGAAAAACTCCCCGACAGAACAGTAAACATAGATGGGCCTTTTCTTTAGGCCTAGGTATAGCCTTTGTTTTTCTTAAGTACTCAGTAATTAAGGCTATTTAGCAACTGAATGGAAAAAAATTCTATACTGTTAAAAGGAAACAAAAGGAAAGACAACCCAACCCCCAACAGCAAATAAGCTAGGAACAGAAGCTCAAAAATTGGGTAACATCTGAATTATTATGTTAAGTGTTCATAAAGTCAGGGTCATAACATAGAGAGAGTATGTCATTTACTAGACTCATCTCTAACACTAAAGGTAACTTTTTAGGTGACCACACCTTCCAAGAAGGTACATTCAAAGTTAGCAGTAAAAATATGATACTTGACAACTGCTCTCCTAGTGATGCCTTGAGAGGCTACCTATAGCAGAGACTAGACAGAGTAGAAAATTAAGTAGGTATTTATTTAAAAGGCCTTCAAAAGATACACCCTGGGCAGTACAAGAGCCTGGCTGAGGCTACACCCAAGATGGATGATGGGTCAAGAGTTTTACACTTTTATAAGTTTTGTCTATTTGCATACTAGGATTAATTGTCCAATTACAGCTTCAGGTAATGAAGTTACATTCTCCCAGTTTTGCTGCCCACAACTCCCAATAAAGCTTTTGTTTATACTTTTTGGGGTCTGAAGCTGCAACAGTGACCTTGATTCTTGCCCTGGAAAAGGATTGTTTTGTCTAAACAAACTGTGAAGAGAACTTGCTAACACTTTATATGAAGTTCAGAGTTATATACCAATGCAGTACAGAATCTGAAAAATAAGCTAAAACATAAGGCATCACTAGCAGGTTTTTACCCTTTGAGGGGAAAAAGTACCAAAAGGTTTTTGCATAGTTCATATTACAACCAATTAACATGCATACTTTTTGAGCAGAATTTTATTTCACATGGAATACACAACTGCGAGCTAAATCTTTGTTCTTAAATAGTACCAAGGCTTTAGAACATGGGTAAAAAAGTAAACTCTTTAAATCATTTTCTCAGTTATGTTACAATAACCTGATTACTAATAACATAGTTGTTCTACTTTTGCCAACATTCAGGTATTCAAGATGATTCAGTAGTCTCAACGTGGATCAGCTCAGATCCTGACAGTTAAGGTAAATGAAGCATCTCTAGCCTCTTTCAAGTGCTACACTTGAAAGAGTTGCAGTAGTCAACACCTTTTGCCAACCAGGAAGTCCTTATGAAGCTAGAAAGTGGTTTCCAAAGGACTTTTCACTTTCTTGCAGCAAGTATAAAATGGTATCTAAAACACTACTTCAGCTTGGTGTCCAAATTGTTAAACAGTCCACAGTAATATACAAATCATGTTACAGGACCTGATGTTACAAGTATCAGGAAAAGAAAGCACCCATACACATCATTTGCATAAATATTTACATTTTAGAAAGCACTGGCACCTTCAGTTATTTATTAAAATGCAGTGAAAGCCTCAGGTCTCATAATTTGAAGTTCAAAAACAGAAACACAAAAACCAGAACAGTGGATTTAAAAATTCCATAGTCTTTGGCCTGCGAGTTAGTCAAAGACAATGATTTATAATAAAAATAAATACAAAAATGACTAAAATATATATATACAGAAAGTACATCTAATAGTCAAACATCTCTTAAAAAACCACCTGTGTATATTTGTTGTGAGCAAGAATCACACAATCTGATCTTTAAAGAAAAAAACAAAGTCAAGCAACATGACCCATTGCACATGTAATTTAAGATGATGCTTTTTTGTTAAGCCCTAACTATTGCAGCAGGCAAAGGTTATGACTAAAGCAGACTTGCAGGTCTTCCGTTACACTTGAACAAAGTGTGATAAGGCCACTGTGTGCTTATAAAGGACTGTGCATTGAGGGAACAATGGAGAACCCATCTTGACCTTAATCATGCATTTCTTACATCATAACTAGGAAGAAAGTCAGGATCACAGGAGCATCAAAAGGTCTACTGTAGTGGTGTTGGTTATTTTGCAGAAATGATCCCAAATCAGCATAGTATTTTCAAAAGTGTTGGTTAGATTTAAGGGGAATGAAGAGGCAGTGTGGAAATTAAAAAATGCAAATAAGGTCAGTTGAAGCCATTTTAAGTGTGCAAATCAAAGCCTCAGTGTAAGTAGTAATAGCTACAGTCAAATAGTTAATGTCCGTAGTGTTCACAGGTGCTAACTCCATCAGTATTCCATGAATGAAAACCATAACCTCTATCTGAACTTTGTGGATAAACTACATTTTTGCCTAAGAATAACTTTCATTTTCATTCCATTTGGTGAACCACTGTTTTGTCTCAAGGTCTTGTCTTTTCCCATCTTTGATCTGTCGCTCCTCTTTTCGAATTCTTACAGCGTGATAGCGGGGGACACTGTCTTCGTACCTGGAACGCCGGAAGAACCCACACTGCGCAGATATGGAAAAGAACAGTTTAGGTGTAAGTTGCTGCCAAAGTACTACAACTGTAGAGGCAGTAAATTCTTCCTTCACACAAATACATCGGTAAGAAAATTGAAAACAAAAGTATGTAGGCCAAAAATGTAGCAAAAGTAGCTGTAAAAATGTGAGCCAAAAGGTCTGCATTAGCTGTTCAGCAGCAGTTAAAGGGTATGCTCTGACTACCCTGGTAATCAAATACCTTAAAAAGATTCTCTCCAGTACAAAGGTGTTCATTCATGTAATGAGAACATTTACTGCTACCACACAGGAAAGCTGCTTCTCCTGAATCAAGGGTAGTTATGCACTTCAGTGTCTTCCTATATGGTGACATGATTTACTCTTAAGAACTGACGGAAAGATTTCCGGAAAGCTCAAGAAAAGTTACCCTAAGGGCCTTGGTTTTCAACGCACCATTTTAACTTCAGTCACTTGAACTACACCTGTGCTGTATTAGAAACCTGAGTCTTGCTTAGTTTGCTCTGGATGAAATCTATAACAGCTTATTTGTGCTCTACAATTTTTTATTCAAAGCTGCTGTAAAAACTGATTTTGAATGTTGACGAATGGACTAAAATTAATTTCCAAAAGGGAGCTATGGCCACTTCTTCATCTTCACTGCAAGTTCAACTAAGGCAAACCCAGGACAGCCACAATGTTACAAAGATGGTGATTGGTACACACTCAGGTTTACACCCTTATGGTTCACTGAGGTCAAGATTCAGGTTAAGAGACCTTGTGCCATCTAGCTGTCATTAGATACTGCAGGGGGTAAGAACATGTTAAAGTCGGCAAGGTTTTGTTCACAGTATTTAGGGTGCTGGATTTTTTTTGTTCTGTTTGGTCAGTCTTTGGGGTTTTTTTAATACTAGAACTTACATGGAACTGAATTTAAAAAATTACAGTGAGCAAAGACCAAATCTTTAAGCCATCTCATAGTTTCATTAAACACTGTTTTGAAATAATTCATAAGAACACCCCCTCATCCCAATGACACTTATGGATACAGCGTACATGCATGTAATATCTTAAGTGGAATAAAGGTTGCTGGAAGCGTAAATCATCATGCATCTTGTAGCTTCAGCACAGTGTGTTGCCTGAGAAGTACACCTTAAAACTCAAGTAAAACAGATGAAAACCCTTCTCCAACATAAACAACATGTACCTTTCAGCATGCACTAAAGGTTAGTAAAACAAATTTACGTATTGTCCATGTAGTCTTATCTTTACATCTTAACTCTACTGTGTTGATTCCCATCTTGCAAGCTTAAAGACTTGCTTGTAGTGTTAAAGCATAAATTTAAAAAAATACTAAGCCCCATTGCAACAGATCACCATGTTTTTTAAAGAAATAAGTAAGAAGCATTTTAGACCAGAGGGTAAACCTCTGTGTGTTCACATGCACCAAAAGCTGAAAATCTATTGACAGAAGGAGCAAGCAAGTATGATAGCTTGAAATCCAAAAGTTAATAGAACTTATGCAGAAAAAGCTTCACGGTTAGCCACTGCAACCATAGCATGTGCCACAGCTAGAAATGAAAAAATATCATCAGTTACCAATTACAGAAGTAGATCAGTACTATGCATCAGAAGTAAGCCTCTCTTTATCAGATGGCTGAGCATGGATCTCAGCCTTGTGATATGTGGCATCGTAATGATCTTTCTTATTTCTCTTGAAGAAACCACACTACAAGGAAGCAAGGTATTTAGTCAATTTTTGTGGACTGGAAGAAGTCAAACCTATTAAAACTGATTTAACTCTGTCAACTGTCTTCCTATTGTACCTTCACAGGCCAAAAAAAAAGTCATCACAAGAACTCAGCTGTTTCTAGATCTGAGAGCTTCTTAGGCTAACTTGATCTATACAATAACAGACTGTAATAACATGAGCTATTAGCAGAGAAACCTGAAAGTATTATTTTAGAGGCATTTGATAAATTTGTAGAGAATCTGTTTAGGGTTTTTTACAATAAAGTATGTCCATAGCAAGTGCAGGTGGCTGTGAAGAGCAGAAAGAAGCCTATACAGAAACCTGTTTGTGGACTAGTGCACGGGACAGACAAAACCACAGGGTATAGAACAAAACTAGTTACTGCTTTGACCCCTTCAATACAAGCTTTTGTCTTAAACCAATGATGTAGCTGTCTTTCCAGTATGATGTTTGCCCTGCATAGAACAGCCCAGTCTGTGTCATCAAAAACATTTTACATGCTGCATGTGAAAAATATTTGTATTTTCATGCACAGTAAAACACTAGTAGTTAGAACCTAACAGCCCACCCAGTATTCATTCATCAGGAATAGTTGCAGGACTAGCTGGGCATTTTTCAGAAAATAACTATCCTATGGGAGTTAAGCTGCAGCAAATAGTTCCTCAAAGTTAACTGCTGCAGTTTCACTGGAAAAAAAGTGGCAAATAAGATATTCTTCACCTCCTCTTCCTTCACAACCTTCTGCTATCCCATAAGAGTAAATGCTAACTGCCTACACCTGTAAAAACTAAGAATAAAAGGACTGCTCTGTTATACTTGGGACCACATTGTTACAAGGGTCATTAGAAAAATAGGTACATGATTTTTTCTTTTGCAAATAGCTAACCATGTGTTATACCTCTTCATTTATTCCTTTAAGTTTTCTAAGATACAAAAGCAATAACACAGAAATTCACCAGCACACTTGGCTATGTATTATTACCGTGCTTTTGGTTATTTCCATCTACTATCAGTTCAATGGTATTTCTGATGTTATGAGAACAGAGCCCTACTAAAACTTTTGTAAATAGCTCACATGAAGTTTTACACCTAACTGCAAAGGCTCTCAATAGCTATATCCATCTGTATCAAACTATGGCCTCTGAACATTTGTCTCAAGTTTTGTTTGGAGCTCAAAATACTTCCTTTTGAGGATGTGAAAACACAAAAATGACATCACAAGTCTGCCTGCACAACCATTTTCATTCCAAATGTTGCAAAACTGAGAAACTGATAATGTATGGTTTGATCAGTTTTGCCCTATTTTGAGTCCCAAATACTTCATCGTTTACTTAGTTTGCTACCTCATCAGTTACAGACCAGAAAATAAAAAACAATTAGATGAATAAAAGCTCACCTTCCATAGCAAGAATACCAACAGTGCAAGCACGAGTATTCCAGCAAGGACAGCCACCGCGATGATCCACCATGGAACTCCTGTATAAAGGGCTACTGATTTTGCAGGAAATACAGTAACACGCACCTAAGGGACAGAAAATGTGCAGGTGGAAGGTATTTCAGAGGGTACATGTTTAATTAGAAAACTGCAATTTATATAGTCTGATCTCTTCTCTAAGAAGATGTCTTCTACAAAACGCTTTTGAAGAAAATGTTCCCACTGGTATAATTTCCATATGGTAATGAACATTTCCAACCCCATTAAAAGGTAAAAATGAGCAGTAATTCAAAACTCAGTTAAAAAGGTGAACTTTTAGCTAGTTTTGTTTTAATTTTGTTTTGTTCCTGGTCTTTGGAGATAAGCTAGAACAATCACAACTATAACATGTAGTTAGCATTAAACACTGAACCTACCTGAGCAACTTCATTTGTGAGTTTAACATTCTTAGCTGCAGCAGGAACACTGATAGAAGCCCTAACAAGAATGTCAAGGTAATTCATTTTTGAGTATTCCTGTTCCAAAATAAAACATGAATATTAGACAGAGAACAGGAAAGAACTCTGACCTTTCAAAACAGCAGGTAAGAGGACTTACCTCTAAGAAGGTACTGTTCCACAGTCTGGAACGCAGCACAATAGAGGCCTTGCTGTCTAAACCCTTCAGGGGACACTTTATGTCCACACAGCGTGCGCTCACATTGCAGCTCTGCAATTACAGATTTCTACATGTAAGTAAGATCACATCTTCACAGTTTGTTTAAACCTCGCCCCAAGATTAAAAATTGGAGTATATGCATCATACTTACATGCAAGAACCACTATCTGTTTGTACTGACAGCAATGGGAAAATACAATGAAGATGTTATTATTTGCTTATTTTAATGTAAGTAACAATGCAGATATTCTTTCCTAGTTCTCTCACAGTAGATAATCTAAATGCTCAAATTTTAAAAGCATTGATACTTAGATATAATATCAAGAAAGGCAAAGAGAATTTCTTTCACTCTGCCATACTTGGAAAAGCCCTCTTTCAAGCAGAGGGAGGTATCTGACAAGAATATAGTTGGTGCAATATCCTTACCAACGTCTTGTATTTTCTTTCTGAGAATAAAGAAAATGCCTGGCTGTCTGTAATCTGCTTCTCTGCAACTTCACGCTTCCTTCTTGAGTTATAGGATTCCTAAAAGGAAAAAAAAGTAAAAAACTAAAAAACAGTTTATTATAACCATCTTTTAGCAGAGAAACTGGAGTTCAGCGTTTTCTTCTTCCAAAATCAGCACAACTGACACTATTATATATCCCTACTCTACCTACATTTACTGCTAAGAATAAAATTAGAGATTACCTAATGAAATTTTTCTTTAATAGGGCAAGGGGAGGTTTAGATTTATAAAGCTTTCAATGCTATTTCCATTTTTATTTCTAGATAAAGGGTATTAGTGGTACTCTGCTAAAAGAGTAAGAATGTGCTAAGGTCAGTAGATGCAGGTTTTTTTAACTGTATACTAAGTACACTCACTGCAAGTTATATTAACTAATACAGTGATCTGAAAAAAACAGGTTTATGTGCATGCAGCTTTAATGGTGGAAAATAAAAACTCCTCTCATATGATTTTAAGATTATATGAAGAAGAAAATAATGCAGCTCAAGTTTTAGGAAAAAGATTTTGCTAGATAGGCACAATCCAGGGCTATGAAAATTGCTTTTTATTATATTTGTTGTAAATAAATAAATTTAAGTTCAAGCCCTTTCTTTTAAAAAGTACATGGAATGCCCCCAAGCTGGGAAGATATTTACAGTTATTTATTGGGTTTTTGAGTAAGAACTCAGATGCTTTTATTACTGAGCAGTTTTCAATAATGCTGATAAAATTTGTTAGAACAATCAGCAGTTTCATCCTGTATAAGAGCCTATGACAGCAGTGCCCATTACAAAACCAGTCGTCATGACATTAGCATCTATCCTTTAGCGTATCAGCTTCATTAGCTGTTGTGAAGTCTCCTAACAGGGTTATTCGCTGATACCTTGTGCCTGTGACCTGCTTAAAATAAAAAGTAACTCCTTCTAGAAGCAAGCTCTGGTGCCTTACTCTCACTTGCTATGGGGTGCTTTCATGTTGTACCAATTCATGAGCAGAAGACAGGGTAACATACCACAAAATGCAAACTGTTGATTTCATTCTCGGGTTGACAGGAGACTTTTTCCAAGCCTTTGGAGTCTATTTTCATCAAATAAAGCAGCCATTTGCCATTACCAATTTCTTTCGGCCATTGGATGTCCAGGGAAGCAGTGCCAAATGTTTTCAGTGGTCTGCCCAAGTTAGTTACCTATTAAAACAAACATTCTTTGAACTGTGAAATACTTTACAGAGGAGTTTTCTTCCTGAAGACATGATTGACTTGGAGAAGTTTTAAGCATGCAGCTAACAGGAAATTTAAATCAGATGAAAGGCAGTCAAATTAGTACAAAGACAAAGCATCTACTAAAACTAGCATACTTAGAGAGCAAATAAATACATAGAAGGATTAGAATTCCCTAACACGAACCTTTCGTTGTTGCTTTTTAGAAATATTTCTTCTTGTGAAACGACAACTCCAATATAGAGTTAACTGCAAGTTTCTGAGGAACTCTTGACACAGAGAACAAGCTCTTGCTCTTGTAATCTGAAAGTTTTTTCCCAACATCTTTTTTTACTTTCTTAGTGCTACTGATCATGCTAGCAAGTTTTAAATCAGGTATTTTAACTGCTCCTGCTATAATACACAGACCAAGTACAGAACGCAGTAAAGGATTGACAGAGATGGACTTTAATTTCTCTTTGTCTCCTCCTTGCTTTATTATGCAGAAGACCAAGACAGTGGAATAGACCCACATGTTCAGAGGGGCTCTGGCAGCACCTCCTTGTGCTGGCTCTGTCCTCTGCCCATTCTTGCTGCCTGTGTGCACCAGCCAACGCCTGGGCAGGTTCTGCTTTGTTCCCTCCCTGCAGGGGCTTTTATGCCATACAACTGAATGTGCATGAACTGCTCCAAAAAAAAGTGTGCAGGCAGCTTCAGGCCACTTCCTCAGAATATGATCATAAAACATCAAGGCTTAAAGAAGCTCTAGTCCACAGAAAAACCGCATGTTCTGATTAAGAAGTCAGGATTTTGGGACAAAGAAAAGCCAGTTTCAATATAGCAACTTTTCTAAGTATTCATATGCATAAAGCAAGAAGATGTGCATTTGATTAAAAACAGCTGTTGGCATTAATCTAAATTACTCACTCTGAATTCATACTCTATGAGGTTTCCAATATCATCTTCAGATTTCATAGCACTCTCACCAACGATGTTACCTCCAAAATATACCTGAGAAGGCTTAGCAACTCTGTTCAGGTGGGGGTGGGAAAGGAGAATAATCAGATTTTAATGAGTCTGAAGCAAAACTGTCCCCAGACCCCCCAATTTGTCATGCTATCAACACTTACGCAGTGAGTGATAAAAGCAATTCAAGAACCACTTTAGCACTGGCTGTAATTGGAGTCAAATTAACTTGAGTGCTTGTTCTACAATGAAAAGGAAACAATGGTGTTTATTTTACAAATTTAGTGGGTTTCTCTTTACTATTACATTACTTCTGTGAATCAAACAAATGAATTCAAAATGTTTACAACTGTATATCAAAGTACAGGTGCATGCACATGAAGAAAACTTACGTTTCCAGCTTCAGTTTAATGTCTAAGTCTGTTGTATCAACATTAACTTTAGTGGTACTTAAGATGAGATAAAAGGTTACCTAAACAAGAAAGAAGATAAAAAAATACATGAGCTCTTTGTAAGATATATTGATACATGAAATTTTATAGAAACGCAGTATTAAGTTCTAGAGTTAAAAAGACAGATCCAAATAAAATTTCCAGTTGCAACACACAGAAACTTTGGATGACTGCAGTCAGGAATGAGGTTTTACAACTTGAGTAAATTAAGTGGAACTTACGTTAGAACTTCTTTTGAAAGGATTTCCAAGTTCACACTCTGCTTGAGAACCATTTTGGTTAGCACCACATGCTAGCTGTTTTTCCTGATTAAACAGAATACATTTACAAGTAAAAATATGCTGAAAATATTTTACATTTTTCAGTATTTTTTCTCTTAAAAATACTTACAGGATAACCCCTCATCTCTCTGAATGCAGAGTATGTCAGACTGTCTGGAAAGGTTGCAATTAGTTTAGCCTCATATGCATCTTCACCATCTTTTTGTGGATTTTTTACATCAGATGGATTATTTGTCACTGTTATTTCCAGGGCAATATCCTTCTGGTCTTTCAGAACAAGCACTGGCATGCCATTTTCACTACAGAAACAGAATGTACAGGGTTTTATGCATTAGGATAACAAATGTGTATGCAAGTTTGCTTCTTATTATGGTTTATCCAAGTAGAATTTCCTCTTATTAGGGGAGAATTATGGTAAAACTGTGAACATGAATAGTCATAGGTTTTTTTTCCCCACACCAGTATTTCATCTGACAGTGGCCAGCAGTTAAGAGGACAGAACAGGCTGATAAATCCCTCAAGTAATCAGGAGTTCACAGTATTTCTGAACCACCATTTACATCTGACTCATGTAGTGATTAATTTTCTCCAAATCAACCTAGGGACCTGCTTTTTTCTTGTTAAGTATCCATAGGTTTGGCTTCCAAGTGTGGCACTCGCTGCTAAAAAATGTCTGACTGCTGGCAGTAAGTAAATGTACTTCCTTCTGTTTTACCCCCGTTCTTATTTCACTGGCCCTCCAGGAAGGAGGGATGCAGTTGGGTGCTGGGGGTGTGTGTTAAAATGAAATCATGAATACTTCATTTCTCTGTAACTACTTCTCTTGGGCTATTAGACTGTATCGAGTTGTCATACAGTCAAATATTATCTGCAAAATAATTAACAGTGTCACACAATAAGCTACTGCAAGGCTAGTTGAGAATCTCATTTCTCAACATCTTAGTTGTTTGGGGTTTTTTTACTTTGAGCCTATCCCTGCACTACTGTGGCCACTTTGTATCCATTCAACTCTGAACTACTTTTCTTCTCAAGCTCATCTCCTCTCCCCCCATTCCTCACCCTGACGAATCAATACTACTACCAAGGGCTGTGTTTGCCAGACATGGAACAAAGCTGCTTTCTTTCCCAAAATCCTCTCCTAAAAGTTCTTTTAAGCATTTGTTAATTATTTGAACTTTAGAAATGCGTTAATCAAGACTTACAGTGGTAAATAAGTAAACCTATCTTCATTTCCCTCTCTCGTACAAAACCGGTACTGGAGCTTAAGATTGCTGTGACATTCATTGTCTTCTCCACATCCTTCTTTTAAGAACTCCACCTAAAAAACCAAAGCAATTTTACTGCCTGACACACAATAGTAGCGTAAAATGAGATTTCTGAAGCACATTGAATAAAACATCTGCATGGAATTCACATGGCACTTTCCTGGACAGAGTTCAGATTTTAGTCTGACTTTTAATTCTTGACTGTTGAGTTTTTCTTTGTGGGATACAGCCCATGATGATGGCAACTTAGAACTTTAAATGTGACTAAAAAGCAGAGTTGGATAATTCTAAGTGAGAGGTACACTTCTAATGAGGAATACATCTTTAGGTCTGATTCTTCAATAAGCACTGAGGAAATGAGAATTTTTAACTGAGGTATTCCCTCCCTTTTATGTCACTGCTGCAGTCATAGCTGAAATGCTGTTACAGCATCCTAACTGTGGAAGAATTAGAGTGTACATTATCTTGTTATATGGGACAAGTGTTCCCAGCAGGAGTCAATGAATTTCCATTTTTAATCAAAAGTACATTTCCTCCTAAACTTACTGTAGGGAGGGAAGAAACTGAGGAGCTATACCATCTTCACTTTTGTTGCAAAAGAAACACTGCACACATAGTTCATAACAGGTTGTAACAAGTTCAGAACAAAATATAAAATAATAAACCAATAGTTACACATCCAGTGCCACCCCAGTTATGTCCTTTGGACATAATTTAGTTTTCTACAGTTTCTAAAATTCAGTTATTTGTAGAAATGCAGATTTATGTGAATATGTGATATCAAAGGCTTACTTTTGTGGTTTCTGTTTCAGATTCATTTGAATTTAGAATTGGTGTAAGATCTGGAAGTGCACTCTCTTTTCTCTTAGATGGTGATTCCAGGCCAGCAATTTTAACACTGACTGATATTGGAATGGGACGTAGCTTATCTTTAATTTTTTCCTGTTAAAATATTTTAAGTTGCATAGTTAGTGTACAGTGCAGAGAAGGAAAAAAAAAAAACACAAAGATGAGCTTTTGATACTATATATATAAATTCAGCATTTTCTAAACATGCGAGAACACAAAGAACCCAGCCCTACTGTCTTTTTTTTCCCTCTGGTTTCCCAATCTGATTATTTCTCTCACCACTAAGAATTTCTAGGAACCACAGATGGTAATTCAGGCAGGTGAAATTCACGCAGCTACAGTGAAATGACACTCTAGAACAGGTTTAAGTAACATGGTCTAGTAAAAGGTGTCCCAGCCCATGGCACAGGAGTTGGAATGAGATGATCCTTAGGGTCCCGTTCAACCCAAACCATTCTATGATTCTGTTTTATTCATAAATTAAAGTTCTTTAATCTGCTGTGGTCAAAAGCAACCTTGGAGGCTGACTCGTTCCTGCTGAGCCACTGAGAGGGAATCTGTTCAGCCTCTGCAGCAATATCACCTCTAAGCACCACTACAGCAGCCAAGTCAAGACAGCACATACCAAGCTTTCTTGCCCTGCCCATTCACTCCCTCCAAAACCCATGCGTTAAAATTCTTTTCCTAAACAGTCACACTATAAAATTCGGTAACAGTTATTTCTGTTGGAAACAGCTCTCTGTTTCTGGCACTTAGTCCCTCTATTGTTCTAAATTCATTCAGCTCTATTGACCTCCATAGTGTTCTGCAGTGGCTGCAGTTTTTATCCATACTTTACAAGAAAGGCAAGAGAGGAAGCAGCATGCGTGCAGGGAGTAGTAATCTATGGTGAGTTTCTATTTTTGAAGCTTTATATTGCATATAACTTTGAAATTACATACAAAGTTATATACAAAGGTTTCTTCCATGAGGCTGCAAAAAAAGCATTCTTTTTTTTAAGTGAATCTAAATGAAACATAAATAAAATATTCTCCCTTACCTGCAGTATAAGCTTTGTAGTCACACACTCCCATGAGTTCTGTCCCCTCAGGGTTGTACTTGCAGAGAACTGGTCAGACGAGTGGTCAATGAAACGCACCCTGGAGGGCAGGCCCAGCTGCCGCCTCTCATTCTCCACTTCAAACGCATAGTTGATCTCTATGGGAAAAAATAAAGTAGGTCACTATAAAAAAAAAAAAAAATCTTTGCCATATTAAAAAGCGCTTTAATTTCACTTAATTAAGTGCTGACTTACAGCATTATTCTAGAAGACTGTTCCAGCCAGTGCCAGGCTTCACAAATTGTTTTCAGTCACTTAAAAAACTTTCTCCATGTCAGTTCTGTCCTGCCACAGTTGAGGGCCAGGTACCCTGTGTGTGAATCTGAATTTCTAAACCGAATCCTGTTATTCCCTAAGTAAACCGTTCCCTTACGGGAATGCAGGGCTGGCTGGGGGAGCTGTAATTGCCGTGCGGAGCCAGCAGAGGGCTGAGGTACCCACTCTGAATACCCGACTGCAGTGTCGGGGATTCCTCTTGGGTCCCAAATGGCACCCGAGAGCCAGCAGGATTCCGAGGTCAAGGTACCCTGTTAATATTCACACGGAATGCAAAAGTGGGACTAGAGCTGCCTAGTTGTGTGCTGAAGCACGTATTGCTAGATCGGAACTTGGTGTATCTTTTAAGGATCGCTTCACTGCTGCAGAGATGGAAACAGCACTGAGTGTACCAAGGCACTGTGAGCAGCAAACACCTCACCTGCTGAAGGACCAGGACCTCATTCAGGCACATCCTTTGGAAAAGTAGCTGAGCAACTCAAGACAACACTGGAGAAAAAGGGGCATTGGGCTTAAAATTCTTCTCATTTCCTCTCAAAAGTCCTACACAGTTCTCCAAGAGGTAGCAACAGCAACATTGTAACAAGTGCTTTACATTTTTGTGGTACAATCTAATTGTGACAGAGTCTTCCAGTCTTCTATTAAGTCTTCCAGAACTTCTATTAAGTTCATAGGGTAAGCCGCCAAATAAGAAAGAATGCTCACTAAGGATATATACAATAGGCTTTTAAAATCATTTTCTAAAGCAGCACTAACCTAGAGAGGCAAAATGGTTTGGGTCTATATAGCAGGCATTTGCTCACTGGCAGTTGTAATACTTAGAAAGCTTTAGTCTGTCATCCACAAAACAGCTTAGCACACCAGCATGACTCTAAATACAGACTGTGCAACAGCTGAGCTTAGCACTGTGTCACATTTTAAATTTGTCAGTCACTGTCTGAGATGAGTCACTATAATTTGAGTATTATCTTTCCATGATAAGCTCTAACAAACCATGTGACAAACAGATCAAAAATATTTATCTTCAGAACTTACTTATTCTTGGATTTAAATCTCTGGGATTTGCAGTATATCTAAAACATGCTTTCACATCCATCCTGTAAAAAGTGCAAAGAAATTAGTATTAACTTTAATAAGGCATGGTCCAACAGAATGAAAAGTTTTAAGTGATCAGTCTTATGACTGTGGTATTTGCTGCTTACTAGACTGAACTACAAAGCAAGAAAAGGTTGTTAGTAAGCAATTAAAAATTTTCTAGCATTTGCTCTTATGTCTCTACTCAAGAGAAAGCTGTTCAAGCCAAGATATTTGTTTAAAAGTCTGAAGAGGCAAGGTGACATCCATTTTCAAAAACAGACGTTATGAAAAGGACATATTGCCACACCTTTTCTTTAGCACAGTAGCCCGAAGAAATTCAGGAAATCAAAAGGATCATAATACAGATACATCTGCTTAACCTGCATGACTCTCATATCCCTTCACTTTAACATGATCACTGAATGTATTCTGACAGCAGAAAAGTCAATACACCAAGGATAGAGTAACTTCTTTTTAATTTACCTTATTTCACCATGGTCCTCAGGGTTCTTTTTCTTTAGATCAATTCTGTCTGGCTGTACTGTAATGTTTCTTTTAATGCTTATCACAGGCCGAGATCTTCATTTGGGGGAAAAATGGGGAATAAAAAGAAGAGGTAAAAAAAGAAGTTGTTTCTGTGAAGATTAATGAAATAGTTCATGTGAGTATTGGATTCCCTCCACACCTGCATTGACTGGCAACAAAGACACTCCAAGAAACACAGAGTTTGGCTTTGATACTGGTTAGAAAAAAACGTGGAAACTATTAAAAGCTAAGCAAAGCAAAGGTCACCAAGAACAACTACAGATCCTGAGGGGGAAGCAGGCTACACTAATGTGATATTGTTGTTGTCATTTTGTACACTTACGAGAAACAGAAAATTCAGTGGTGGTTTCTACCACCAGTAGTCATTCAGCCACAGTTCACTCAGATTCATGTTCACAAGAGCTTTAATATGGAGCCTGGTGGCTGTGGGAAATAATGTTTTTATTTCCTGCTTCCTCTGCATGTAGGCTGTAACCATCCTTCTGCCTGACAGCTTGTCCTTTCTCTTCCTTTCTTGGAAGGGAGAAGACATGTCACATGAACAACTGAATGAGCTGATCCTGTTCTCATCAAAGCATCCAAAGGTTGTTTAAAATAGCTAATAATCCACCTGCTCCGTTTAACTGGGCCACTCCTTTCACTGTTTGTCACCATAAGTTTTTATTCTCATCTTGGTAAAAGTTTTTGTCTTGCCTTTATCAGCAAAAGATTAAAGCTCCTTTTGAGTAAGCAGAATGCTAAATAATCTGACCAACTCCTCTACCACCTATTCTGTTCTTTCACAACCCACGTGAGGTGTTTTTCTTGGGTGCTGTTCCAGTGTATTTAAGAACCTTACAATTACATACACAGACACTACCCACCTTAGAGATGGGAGCATAAACTGTAGGAAAGTCTGTTCTGCCTGAAAAATAAAGTTGTTTGTCCCAAAATTGAGATAACCAGTTTTGGAGTTTCTGCTTCTCCTCCTTTGTGACCTGACAGCAACCACCAAAGACCTGAGCTTGATGCAGCATTCACAGTTCTGATGCTGAGATGGACAGTTCTCTTCCTGCCCATTACTAGTGACTCAGCTTAACAGTACATTAAACTGGAAAAAACGCAGAGGTCTGCAAAAGAGTGTGACTTCATCCCTAATTAAAGCACGTGCTACAGAAATCCCAAAGGATTCTAGTGCAGGGCTTCCTCAAAGTTTCATGGACCCCAGTGCAAGCTCAGCAAGGCTGTGTGTGCCTCACTGGTGTGGATCCTCAGCTACAAAAGTGGGGGTTGGTTCTGTTTTGTTCTATCTTCAACAAAGCACAGTTAGGTTATATAAGGGCAGCAAATATATCAGTTAACTTCTCCTTAAGGAATTACTTAATCAGCCTTAAATTCCATTCAAGGACACAGACATCCAAGTTACAATAGGGCAAAACTAAGGTGCAGGTACACTGCCCATATCAGCACTCTACAGGAACTGTCCACATTCACCCTCTTACCCTGTACTGATTGTAAGAGAGGTTCTCAATGGGAGGAGGGGGATAAAGTAACAAACCAATTCATGGAATCCCTGCCCTTCCCCCTCCCCTTCCCTCTCATTTCCAATTTCTGGTAGGACAAGTACACTCAAAGCCAAACAGCTTTTTGTTACTTCTAAGCAAATTGTTTTTAAGAAACTAAAACCAAAGCCCTGGTGTAAATAGTTACGGTTCCATATATAATACCTGTACACATTTACAGAATCTGACAGGGAACCAACAGCAACATCAGGGTAGGAATTTTTATCCAAGTCCATGTTTCCAGCAATAGAGTAACCAAAGAAATTGGTGTTTGTTTTTTCACCATCAAGAATCTAAAAAGCGAACAGATTGAGAGAATTCAGACATTTCAAAGTGATAAAGGTGAAATAAGTAACAAGTGATCATAACTGTCTAATGGCCAGAGAAAAAAAAGAGGAAAGAGATACAATGAAGTAGGACCTGTGAAACAGGACCACTGTGTTCAGTTCAGCTAAAGGGATACTGAAGTGCCAAGATGATATGCTCTTCTTCAAAGAAGTTACTTGGCAATAGCAGTGAGTACCAGAAATTACTGATCTGCACAGAGCTTGGTTCATTCTTTACTTAGAGTATTTATGGACTATAGACACTTGGAAAAGTATTCTATAAAATATTATAACATATTCAAGCAGTATTCTAGGGAGTATAATTAAGTTCCATTCCCACCTTGCAAACTGAACAGTGACCCTCAAAAAAACCCCCAAAAAACACAAACATTTCTTAATAAGAAAGTGAAACAGTAGTAATGAAATAGAAAACAAAAAAACTAATTGTTTTCAAATCACCAGATTTTTTTTTTAAACCCAGAATTTATCTATATATCATTTTCCTTCTGCACATATTATTGGTGCCAATGGATGCCCCCAGAAATAAAAATATGTATTAATATCAAGAATTCCTAATTGTCCAGTCAGAAGTGCAATCTTTTAAGGGCCCTGTGACTTTCTTGCATACCTACCACCTCAATAATAGCAATGGAAAGGAAGATGGATAGCCCTGTCATTCCTTTTAATTTTGTTCAAGTTAATTATGTAGTAAAGGTTATTTCATTACCTGTGCTGGTTTTGTATTTATTCCATTCTCGGATCCATGATAAATATATACTTTCCCAAAACCATCATATGGAGCCCCTACTGCAATATCTGTTGGAAAAAAATTGCAACATCTAAAACATCATCACTCTTACTCTTTCTGCAGCAATCAAAGGGTAATATGTTGCAAGTCTGGCATTGGCCAAACAATCTCACGAATTTTTATTGTCATCATTCCCACTCACCTGGATATCCATCCTGATTAATGTCCCCAACATTTTCAACTGCAAGTCCAAACATGGAGTCAGTGGTTCCATTTAAGCGGAGAGGCTTCACCCCTGCCCATTTGCCTTGGTGGTTCATGTAGATGTACACGGCACCCCCGATATCCCCACTTCTGTCAAAGTACTGCGGCGCCCCAACAACAATGTCCTGCCAGCTTAGAATTCAAAGGAAAAAAAGGCAGTGCTTTTATAGAAGAGCTGTGAAAAATAACTGCCCAGACTGTGAGCTCAAGATCGGCTGCCCAAAGAGCTGCTGAACAAAGACTAAAACATGCATTAAACTGGCTGGGCATCAACAGCCCCACTGACACTACAAGCTGGTTTATTCCCTTGATGGCATAGAAGGGCCTTCTGTGGCCTTCTTTGGGTATGAGACTGGTTTCTTTCTCTGTTTACTCTGATTGTTTAAATAAAGCTCTTTATTAGAATGGTAGACTTTGTCCTGATTGATTCTTAAGATGCTCATCATTTCCTCCAGGAAAACATGAAAGGTAGGATTTGGCATTCCTTATATTTCTAAAGTGGAAATAAGCAAGATCGCTATCCTTCATTATACAGGCAGCAGGAGGTAACCACAGCCATACCCATCACTGTTGAGGTCCACAACAGCAACATCATAGCCAAAAGAAGAGGCCAGCCCTTCTCCTTCAAACATGTACTCCAGGGAAAGTGCTCTCTGATTTTTCTCTTTTTTCAGTAAAACAACTGCTCCGCTGTGGTTTGCTCTTGGGGCACCAGACACAAAAGTCATCTCATCTTGGGAGACAATTCCTTTACCAGAGTCCAAAGAGAAACCTTTAACAGAAAAAGAAATAAAATATCAATTAAATAAGTAACAGCTTGCATCTTAATATGAAAAAATAAACACTTCCCCTGCTATATTAAAGTGGTATATGGAATACAAGTTTTGTCTAAAACACAGTGTGCTATGGCTGGGATTCTCCATTTCTGTTTGCACTGGTGGACATGTATTTGCAAGTCAACACTCCTCTGTACGTTACATTAACGTATTTCCCCATGAAACACAGTACTTCACTGCTCACGTGGACCTGCTTTCCACAGACACCAAATACAGGATACATACAGCTTAAGACACAGCTACAGCTTTACCACTTGAATATAGCTTGAATCTGGCAAAATTTTCACAAAACATCCTAAATCAAGTCAGTATTGTTCTATTACAGACATGCAAATTGTACTGCACAAGCATTCTCATATGAATGATGTATGCAGTATTTGAGAATCAGCTTACACAGTAATGGTGAAATGGGCAATTTTAAGTTAATGCAGCCCTAAACATGGCATGTTCAAATTAATTTAGTCTTACATATTCTTTATAAAAATCAATACATTTTAAAATATGAAAAACCAAGTTGAAAGACTGTACTGCATATACCAATATAACCAATAAAGGCCAAAGTAGAAAACTGTCCACTTTGCAAGGAAGATACTAGCCAGCAGATGGGAGTCTTCCTCTGAAACACTTCACCACTACTTTGGAAATTCTCAATTACAGCAATTCACAATGAGACAGTTCCAGAAAAAACAGAGGGAGTCCCAGCTGGGGCAGGATGAGAGGGCTTGGAGAAATGCATGACAAATCAGCATTTCTCTGAAGCCTTGTTACTTTGCCATCTCCCTTTTATCTGAATTCCCTGGTTTTTTCATGCTTTACTTACAATGTATTTGATATGAGAGGGGATATAGGGGAGAGGATCACAACAAAGGTCTGGAGATTATGTCTGACCAGATGCTGCCACCTCAAGTGGTCACAAACCTAAGTAGCTATTCATCATTACATCCACTGACTTGTCCACCTGTATGCTGGGAGGCAATGTTTTGTACACAAACTGATCTGGATGAGTATCAGATACAGCTGTCAAAAATAGAAGACCTATAAACATGAGTGAAAGATTGAAGAGAAAAAAAATAGTAGTTAAGCAAAGCATCTATAACCACATTTGCTTACTGTCTAAACAGACAGAACAGTAATGCCTGGGATGAGCTGGCTTGCCTGGAAGCGGTTCTGATTATTACAAATCAAGGCAGCATTTACAACTAGGAGATAAATGCATTGGTTAGAAACTGTAAAAAGTTCGTGTGACTGTTCACAGCGAAAGGCACCAGCCTCCACAGTACTCCTCACCTTAGCAATTCTTATTCCACCAGAAGATGCTATCAGCTTGTCTAACATAAGCTCTTAGAATGATTTTTCTAGTTACCTTTACACCCAGTAATTACTACTGATATTAACAGAAGTTTATGCTCTCTTTCTCCTAACATATATGTAGCTCTAAGTTTGCCCTCTTCTTGACTTGCTTTTTTACTTTTTCCGTTAGCAATGCCCTTCCCATCTGTTCAGCTTTCCATCACTCACACAAAAATTCCAGTTTCAGGTTACAAAAAAACTGTATTTGGTGCATATGCCAAAAGCAGTGGATCAACACACCACAGAAATCTGCACTAGAACAGAAGGATTCTTTACACACTTAGTGCCTTTCCAAAAATGCAGCATAGCCTTTTCAGTGTATCTCACTGGCCTAAGGATGTATTCCTGCTTTCCCTGCTGAATGAAGAGCAAGAGATTCACTTCCTGCAACACACACACAAGTAAAATATAAGCAGTACTTATATTACGGTATTTTAAAGGTCTGTTAAAAGCCACTGGAGTTTTAAAAACTTGAAGAATAAAAAGAATTGCACTCACCTACCAGGAGAGAAATCTGTAGTCTTAATAGTTACATCCAGAAACTCAAATTTTGATAAACTTTCTGATACTACATAGCAGAGACTGTGTGACTAAGGACTACAGACCCATTCACTGTACTGACCCATCACAGGGATTATAATCACTCCCTGAGATTCCGTAGGCCCCCGGCACAGCTCTTGAATCTCACATTACAACAGCAGCTCTTCTAGGTACCTCAGCAGTATCATCTTACACTTAAAACTGGCCCATAAATGTGGAGCGAGGCTGTGAATTATCCAGAACAGTTAACATGTTACAGAGTCCACAATGAAACATCTGCTCCCATTTCAGATCATCACAGCAGGCTGTGATCACAAATGTTTAAGAGGCCTAATGAGGTTTATCACATGTACTTAATCCTACCTAAGTAACTGTTAGCTGGAACAGGAACTAGATTCTTATCCTGGCGGCTCTCATCACCAACTTCGTAAGGCCCATCATCAAAGATACCCAGATCATAAAATGTCTGATTCTTTTGTTCTGCACGAACCACCCCTGAAAAAATGAAATGATAAAATAAAAGCAAATGAATGATAAGCAAAAAAATAACAAATAAGTGTTCCCAACTTATATTAATTACGATGAATGATATAGTGACTGCTGTTAAAATGGGCCAAACACAATAGTGTGCTGGGTTAGTGTTCTCTGTTCTGTGTGCCAGAAGCTCATGCTGCTCTACAGAGAAGCCATACAATGATCTGGAAAACACGGGATACTAAGGAAATTCTCAAAAAAAAATTGAACCAGTTTGGTCATAAAGCACCCTCATTCCGTATTTCTTAGCCTTATAAAGCCTCTCTTAAAAAGGAGGTAAGTACACAGGAATTAAAAACAAAATTACAGTTCATTATGACAAACACCAGTAATATATTTAGAAAAGTTATTTAAGAAGAAAACTATTGTTCAATAAAAGGTGTGCTTCCCTTTTATCAACTGGCATAATTAAGGTTTTGGCAAGCACAAACATGTTTTTCCATTATACAGAAGAGTACTCTTAGGACTGTCCTAGCACTTCTCCGCAATTAAAGTAAAATGGTGTCTGCACTCAGTATGCTGGTTCAGGTTAGTCAGATTTTGTTGACAGATACGTGAAGATTAAGTTTTCACTAAAGTACACCTTGTGCCAGAGCTTAACGTACCATTTTGCACGGTTCATACACCAGGCACAGGTGTACGAGGTGGAAAAACAGTGCTTGGAGGATCAGATGTTCTCAAGAGTAAAGTATTTACAGCTGTTGGTGTAATGAAGTGTGATGGGAAAAATCACTTCAAGAGACTGAACTGGCCATTTAGAGGCTTCTGAATATAAACAAAGAATATCTAGGGTTTTTTCCCCTTGTGTTTTGGAATATCTCCTAGATGACACAGAGTACTTGGCTCTTAGATTATCCATGAAATTTTACATGGACATGCATGGATTTAGATATGAATATATGTAGTATTGCTGTTATCTTCTTGCAACCCTTCAATATTTATTTTGGAAAGTACTGGTTTCCACAAACTTCACAAAGAATAAAGGGGAGAATACTGCAGAATAAACAAAGAGTTCAGCAGCTATCTAATATTTGCTCAAATGCAGAAAAAGGGCTGGTCAAGTAACTCATACAAATTTAGTAGTTTGTTCCTGTACGGAAGTGTCCAAGTAAGCCCTCAATCCCACTGTAATATTAAGACTAATAAGGAGAAAATTTGCTGTACATATGTGCAAAGTTCCATTACCTATTCATAAATACACTCAAAGATATTTAAAGAAGCTTCAGTAAATGCTGATATATAGAAGCATAGTACTTTGTAAAATCAGGGTAAAATCATCACATCCCTATTACCTCCTCTCCCCTTAAAAAAAAAAAAAAAAAAGATGATTAAAACTTTGGATGCAACCTTTGAGAGCAATCCCACAGGAAATGGGAAGGGTAGGCAGGAAGGAAGCCAAGTCATACCTTTCCAGTTGTAAGTGCCTGGGGCACCAAACACTATATAATGATAGTCTCTAGTAAAAGTAGCAGCAACACCTTGCTGACAGGAACCAAACTTCTCATGGCCTCTTAAACGACCATCACAAAAACTCCATACTCCATTATCCATATCATCCTTAATAGTGAGGTCCTGGCTCAGCACATAGCACCTTCCAATGATATCCCGGGTTTCCTGCACAGTGTTCACATACTGCCTCTTCTCATACCGATGCGCACACGTCTGCAAGACAGAAGAAATACTGTGTGATGTTTCTGTGTGTCCTACAGGAGTCACCGCAGAAGGGAGGGCTCCTCTAGCACTCCCTCCTGCTACCAGTGCTGTAAGTCACCCTGCAGACACACCTAAGTGCAGAGTCCAATGTTGCCTACGGGCAACATACGGGAAAGGTTGGGCATCTACAAATACAAGTCAAAGCAGCCTGCTTCATGGTCAAGAAAGGCCCCAGGGTTAAATCCCTAAAGGCCTCCCTGATACTGAATCCCTCTCTTTCAAGAAGTGAGGAGAAAACCACCCTCTCTCGCAAAGAAAGAAGTGGCTGTTTCCCAACAGCTCTCAGAGATGAAGGACTGACACACTCATGCAGGACACAAAAAGCTGGTTCAACTACCATCGACCCAAGACTATTCAGAACTTGCCCCTTACAGAACAGGGCCACTAAGCAGAGGCTGAAAGCTTTTCCAGTGAAGTGGAGGGAAGTTGCTCCTCTTTCCTCTGCTGGATGTTCCACCCACAGGGTAACTATCACTGGGGCAGAGCTGAAGCACTGCATCCTGTTCCTTATCCTTTTAGACTATCCCCTGGGAAAAGAATTCTAATCAAATATTTAACACAAGGATGAACAGGCACTGGCTAAGCAGTGTAGCCACCAAACCATTGTAAAAAAATGTAAACAATCAAACGCCTTTGTCAGCAGTGTTTCTAGAAGAATCAGATGTAGCAGGTTGTGTGAAGAGCACAAGCAAGTCAGGTTTCTCAGCTGACAAACCTTTCCTATGGTTCCTATCAAGGCCTAAATATTAGGCAAATACCCAGCTGCTCCACACTTAAGAGCACTGCAGTTCTGTCCTGGTGCAGTAACCTCCAGGCTGCTCACACCTCATCTAATAAGAGCATTTACCACTTACCACTTAAAAAGAAAAGACAAGACAGCATTAGTTGATGACTAATTATTCAGCGAACACAACTGTTTCCATGTGCTTCTCCCCACTTGGGGTTCTGAGGCAGACCAAAGTTAGTTAATTACTGCCTCTAGATGTTTAAATGACCACATTCACATCCTGAAGTCACCTGCCCCCAGGTTTGGAAGCAGTGACATTAACGTCCAATTAGATGGGGAAGCTTCACTGCACACCTATTTTATGATGTATCCTGCAGCACCACAAGAAGTTTAACTGAGAATGTTACTTTTTAAACTCTTTCTCTTCTAACTCCCAAAAAATTTTCTCTCTGTTTCCTATAAAATAAAGAGTATCTATGTATTGTATAAAATCAAGAATAGCAGGTAGTCTTACTGCAGTGCAATGACCATGTTAATTCACAGGAGCTACTCAGTGGAGGTCCCTGATAGAAGGTAAAGTGAGGTTGATCATCTTGGCAATAGGCTGGTGATAACCTGCTACTTTCACAGCCTTATACGCTATTCTTCCCTATTTCTGCAGCCAGTGGTATTTAAAAGAAGCAATGTGTACATGACCAAATAAAAGTGTACCCCTTGAAAATAAACTGTCCATCCTAGATTGTTACAAAGGTTCTAAAGACAGGCTAATTCATAGAAAAATAATTTAAAGCTCTTACAAACTCAAATGCTGTGTTTGCTAAGGAGACATTTAAGTCTTTACCTACAAGAAATCAAAGGAGTAAACTTAGGCAAGTTACCTTTCAGCAAGCTGCACAGAAACACAGACCATTCAGAACATCTACTGTAGACCCCATATGTTTTTGTAAGTTAGTCCTTTAGCACTTACCACCACATTTCCTCCTGGCCCCTGACTTTGGACAGTTACACCCATCCATTGGTCTTCTTTACTCTCCACCTTCGGGTCAGCTGCAGAATATCATAAAACAGCTTCAAATATTAACAGTTCACTACATTTTCTTTTTTCTGGTTGGTTTTTGGGGTTTTTGTGGGTGGGGGGTGGTTTTGTTTGTTTGTTTTTTCTTGAAGCCCATGTAAAGGGAGACTCATCATACAGAACCTCAGATAGCCTGCAGGTGGCAGTGTCTGTACAGTTTATCACTAACAGCATCCATTTCATTAAACTTCTAGCCTTTTACTTCATGTTACATCAATTTACAAAACAGTAAGAATCTTCCAAGATTTAAGCATCTCATACTACCTTAGCAATTAAGCTACAACTTACTCTGATGCAAAAAGTAGTTATGTATAAATCCCTAGAAGCAACTGTCTGATACACTGCCTCTGGAAAGGACATCAAACAAGAAGAATCAGACAACTGTTTCAATTCAAAACAAAAGCACTGAAGAACTTACTCTCCTCATCAAATTTGACACGCATGCAATTTGTATTTGGAGATGCAATGTCACAGCTGTACAGCCCTCCTGTTCTGTTGGCTTGCTGGGCTGGAAAGGCCTTTTCCCGAGGAGCTCCAACAAGCAATCTGCAGGGAAAGCAAAATAATTTAAAGGAATATGTAGAAGGAATATTAACAAAGAGAAAGGCAACAGAATCAGGAACTGTTTTCACCATGCTGCTAGAGGTTTGACATGCCAACACTTAAAGATGGATGAAAAGTTACACCACAGCACTGCTCTTTTAAAAAGAGAAAAGGGGGGAGGCGGAGGAGAGAAGCTGTGTAGAAGTAATGAAGGTTACAATTATTGGACCTGCAAGCCAGTTCCTGCACTGTTATTACTGTGATTATTGTTGCAATAGTCACTGAGAGTGGTTGATAAAAAGTAGGTGTCTGAAGTTTTGGGAAAATCATCTATCAGGGCATCAAGTGGGGTATTTTTTGCCGTACTAGAAATTGTTAAGGGTGGGAAAAGTCAGTAAAATGACCAGAAACCCCCACAACAGTAAATACAATTGTTCTCAGACTGTCTTCTAGTTTTACACCAGTCCTATGCCACTGTTTGCTTGAATTTAAAGGCACCTTAGTATCTCTGACCAAAGCAAGATCCCTCCTGGCCCAAGGAAGTGTTCACTGAACTGTTCCAGGCTCTGTGCAAACATGAACTCCCCCTCTCCACTCCTTTGGCAGATACTTCATTTTGAAGCTGAAAATGGTTTTCTCCAACAAATCTCTTATCAAGAACAGGCCATTCCCACAAAGGACTTATTTCTCCTATGAAACAGCTACTCTAACAAGCTCTCCTTAGACACTTCTGGTAACCAAATAAAAACGTTCTTATTTTAAGCACGGAGTAAAGCAAGTTTCCTTCTGTCTCAACTGTACATCATGGGTATTACCACAAAACCACCAGCAGGTATATTTACCTGCAAAATAAGGCATGTCCAAAAAAAAAAAGCTATCTCACATTGTCTGTTTTTTTGCAGTGTCACACACACTGAAGCACAGCTGCCTCTCAGGCAGCTGACTGAAATCAGTAGCAACCAGTGTGCAGTAGTTTGTGGAAGAAACATCATGCTCAGCTGAAACACCAAGGACGAGAGAACAGTGTGTGGGTAAGTGCAGCACAGCAGGTGGGATGGATGCATGGATGCTGAACCAGACTGTGCTTCCCAACCCTCAGACATAAAACACTTGAAAGAAGATATCCCTGACATTACAGTGTCAAGGACAGCAAAGCTGGGACTACAGTTGGATCCACAAGGCTTGAAGAGGACCTCAAACCCTCTTTAATATCCAACTCTAGTTTTGCTTTGTTGTGGCAGTGGGGCAAAGCACTCTGCTGTCCCTCAGAACACTCTTTTTACTAAAAACAAGACTCACTTTTCCTCATGTCTAACAGTGAAGACTGGATCAGTTACAATAATATGTAGTTTTTCGTATTAAGAAAATGTTTATTCACTGTCCCTAAAATAACAACACTCAAAATGAAACTGATGTGTTATCAGAAGAGATGCTTTTTTAAAAACAGAAAATTTTATCTGTATTGTGAAACAACCAAATTTTCACTACTTCTATAGGACTAAATTCTCCCACAATCCCTAATTCATCCTCCTCATGAAGCCAAGCCCCCTGAATGCTGAAACCTTCAGGTAAAGTATTTGCCTTTGGATCATACACAGGACACAGCATGTGGATGGGGTTTGGTTTAAAATGTTTTCTGCTTTTCCCTCGATGTACATCTGCCATCTTTTTCAAATATTTTTTCAGAAGCATAGCAGTCATCACAACAGTTTGTGAACAACTATGATTTTAGAAAGACCATCAATAACTGGACTTTCTCATTTTGGCAACAGTACATTTAACTGTAATCTCTTAGAGTAATTCTTCTGCAAAGCACCTGTTTCTGAGTTATTCCTAATGGCAGAACAGATACATTTTCTCCTCAGTTCTGTTACTGCCCAGGGGAAAGACAGATTACTTTTTTTTTTTTTAACATTAAGAACCGTAACTTTAAGAAAGCAGAGATACTAATTTCCTAACTTACAGAAATTTTTATTATTTCTTTTTCATTCAAAGGTTGGAGGGTAAGAATGATGTATTGAACTTAATTTACAGAAATCAAAAACCTTTTGTTTCAACATTATGAACAAAACTAAAACCTTCTCAAATTTAAATGCCTAATTTGGTTTAATATGACTGACAGTGGTGGTGCTGAGTGAAGAAAATTAATTCTGTTCTTTTCTACAGGATAGTGGGACTATTTTCCTCTCTCTAGCTGAACAACCTTTTACAGCGTATCATGATCCTGATGACAAGAGAGGACCTACTGAAACACTGAGGGAATAAACAGCACAGCCAACAGAACATACAGTGGAAAGATGTGCCACCTGCCCTAAGATGCCATAAACATTCAATGGGATCTCAGACATTGCTGAGGTCAGCAGATGAAAAATGAAATTGCTCAGCCTTCTTAAAAAAATATAAGGCTTCCATCCAACACGATCTCAAAGGAAACAGCAACCTTAGATTCTTCCCAATGCCCATACCCCTCCGTGCAAATCTTGCCTACATTATTTTTCACTGTAAACGAAGAATTTCATACCTTCCAGATTTCAAAGAACTGTTATCAGGAATCCTGTCACTAATCTTCAAGGTTCATTAAATACAAAAACTTGAATTCTCTTAGGTACATCACTGCAAGTCCTTACAACACAGGCCAACATAAGCACACACTATGAGTAAGTGCTCACAAAGAATTAGATCAGTTCAGGTATAATACTATGAAATGTATTTTCAAGTAGCAACCAAAGATCCATTAAGAAGTGGCATAACTTCTTTGTACTTGTTTACTACTTTTTTGCCCTAAAGACTCCAGCAGAGAAGACTAAACCAATGCCCCTGGGTTCTGCAAGACAGGTTACTGAAGGTGATGATTATAAATGTTATGAGGATTATCAATGCTATCAGGAATCTGAGTAAGAAAGTCACATGCACCTAATCTTTGGCTGAATAAATAAAGCGAAACAAAAAACTCCTTACAAACACACTGACTTCTGATCAACAGAGCTGCTGTTCAGCTTGCCTACCATTTAAAAGGTACATTTGAAAAGTAAAAATTCTATTATAAAAGCCAAATTACTTAATTTAAAAAGTAAAAAGTGTGCACAGAACTATGGAAGTATGACATGAACTATGCATCAGTGTGAATTTCAGTATGACTGCAGTAGTACAAGTCAATCAGCTCATATACTGAGCCGTGCTACATGCTCAACAGAGTCCTTCCAGAGAGAGGACACATTCCAGTCATTATTCTGTGGATCCTTACTCAGCTGTGATTTAATAAAAGAATTTTAATCAAGTTTGAGCTTATTATGCTAAAACCAGGTTATCTTTTTCTGCAGCTATGCATGTTCCATTTTAAGCTTTCTCACTGGCAAGCAAAACCTCTTTCTGCAGGTCAGAGGTAAGGGCAGAGTGAAGGGATGCTCTTCCAGCTATCACTATCTCCTTATATTGGCAGACAAAACACGCACACTTAAAACCTAGGAACTTTTCCTCTGCAAATGAAGAGTGACAAAAACAAATTCTTAATTTCTCTTCACCCATGACCACAGTATGATTCATTTTATTCACTGGGACTTCTCCCTGAAGGTCTGTGGACATAGTCTACTGTAACTACTTTCAATTAGGTTTGAATGCCCAAAATCACGTTCCAGAATCAATATTTAGATAACAAATAATGCCCCAATGTCAAGAATGCAGAGTGGGAGAAGAAAATCCAAGAGACTCCAATATGCAGACAGTTTTACTGATTTTTCTATCCCATGGCAGGTTTGCCTTGTTACTCTACAGAAAACAGAGGCTTAGCCATACAGTATACTGAACATAAAACATCTCTGAGCATCAGTTTCTATCAGATTTTAGCTTTTTATTATTTGAGTTATGATGACTTAGTATCTAATGTTTACCATGAGTCTAACGTCACACAAAAGTACCACTGCTATTGCTCATGTAAATTACAGAAATAGATGCCTCAAACTACTTGAATTCTGATTTTCCCCATACATCTTGCTTCAATACATACTATAACCTAACTGGGTTTTCCCTGGGCCAATCAGACTGCACAGGTGTTAATCTACAGAAATGTAACATAATAAACTATTAATAGAATTTAATTTAAAAGAAGCATCTATCAAGTGGAAAAAAAAAAAATCTGAGTTCTCTCACACCCTGGCATAAAATTACAATTTTTTTTAGCTCTAGTTATAATTAAAACATCTATCTTCCAATTTCAAACTAGAATTCTAATTTTTAACCAAATTAATCAGTCCAGTTGCTCTATCAGTTAGAATTATTTTAATTATTGATTTCTCTTAATTCTTCTTGAAGATGTGATAATAACTGAAGTGCCACTGCCAATTATGAGCATCTGCTGGTTTACAGGGACAGATTTACTCCCTCACAGCCCCAGATTCATAGCTAAACAGCCGATAATCCCCTAAGAGTAGAGCTCCAAGATTGGCATATAATGCTGTTTTAACCAACAGACCTCACCGAGGCGCAGCTTTGGCTCAGGTCAGTGGCGCCTGCCCTGCACAGACACCAGCAAGCCCAGCTGTACCTGCTTGTGCAAGGTGCACATGAAACACAATAGGGAGAGCTGGCTGCTCTCAAGACAGGGACCAGCAGAGCACCACATGCCTCCATGGAACCCTAAAGCACAGCTACATCCACCCCACCTGACTGCGGTGTTACACCCAAACACAACAGCTGAGGTAAGAAAAACTCCATTTCACCACTTATGCCAAGCACTACTCAAGTGTCAAAAAAGTTAAGACATCTTACTGACTTTATCTACATCTGGAGCAGACCTTTGGATAACGTGTGTGTAGAAAACATGCTTCATAAACTCACGTATTTCCAAGCAGAAGAAGGTGAGAACTCACTGCCCACATTCAGGTAGGCACCAAGCCTCACTCTTGTCAACTGTTGTTGACCAGTGTTGCAAAAATCTAACTACAGGTCCGATTCCAGATGCACAAACAGTCTACGAATTGTAGGTTTGGTTGCATTTAGAGGAGCCAGTCAGATTCAGGAACAGCACAATTTATTCAATGCAACATACAATGTTCCTCTGGACTGAGGGTGAGAATGCATTAACTGCAGAATAGTTACATACACCACTAACAGTGCCACTGCAATCACAAGCTTAATATCCCAGGTCAACACAGCACAGCTGAGGATGCAAGGCTTACCAATCGGTGTCCCTTCTGGGGAGGGCGAGGAGGACAAACCTGTCCGTCTGTCCCTGCAATTTCGCTCAAATTTTCATCCCTGGCTTGGATGCAGAAGTGGGTGCTTTTATGGCTTATTCACTATTACTGTACTCAGTGCTGTGGGTGGGACTGTGGGCAAATCTTCCGTTCTCTGTGGGCACATTTGCAGAATATATCTTGGTAGGAAGTGTACTTGGTTTGTACAAAACATTTCTGGGTATCAGGCAGAAGAACAAGACCACGTGGTCTACACCTCACTTGATATTCCCACCCCCAATGCCACAGCAACACAAACCACAAGACTTCCATCCAATTTCCACGCTTGCACCTAGAGATGCCGTGGCATATGTAGCTTTGCATTTTCTTCACTACTTTATGCTTCCAACAACCAGTATTCCACAAGAACAGTTAGGTGAACATCAAGAAGAAAGGGTGTAACTTCATTTAATCAGATGTGGCCCAAAAGAGTTGTTAAAATCCAAAGTAAAATACACAAGCCTTCCATTTCAACAGATACTACAGAATATTAAGCAGCAGGGTGCCAATTTTAAAATCCTCCCTGCTTTAACTGGTAATTCTTGAAATGTTTAGTAGGTGGCTGTGGCTCCTTCTCAGCTAATGAAAACAACAGGGAGAACTGGGAGTGGTTTCTGTTCACAGCTATCTGAACTCCCTCCAATACTGCTCATGAAACTATCTTGGTCGCTTCCAAAAGGAAAGTCAAAGTTAAGATGAGAAAACCGTATCAAAAGAAATCCAGAAAACCTCCAAGGTCCTGGGAGTATTCCCTCACTCCACAGTGAAATTCTTTTCTTCACTTACAGCCTGTAACTGTACAAGGGTAACATATGATTTTCACAACATACTTTAGAGAAGAAAAATTATCAGCAATTCATTACAGTTTTGTTTTGGAATAAACACTTACTCAAAAGGAATCAAGTAAAAGGAGGGAGAAGATCTTCAATGTTTTTTAGAGTAAATCCCATTCATCAAAGTAAGAGGCTTCCATTGAGTAAATTACAATTCGATTTAAACAAATACAAAAAATACCACAGTCTGCACCAAACTGAGATACTCCACTATCTCCCAAAGTTTTCTTCATTCCTTAAATTCTTTCCTTTCCCATGGTATCCTTCTACCCAAACAAGGCACCACATCTTTGCCAGCCTTTCTTTAAAAGTGAAAACAACACATCTGTAGTGCCTGCTCTGAGCCTTAACAGACTGGAGTAGAAATCATGAAAGTGTTTCCTGGTTAAGAAACTATTAACCATTTCCACATATAGGCAAAATAAAATAGTCACTGGTGTAAGTAATTTCCAATTTTGCAGGCTCCATTGAGCACAAATGTCCAATTTAATATTGCTGTTCTCGGGTACAAATGCTGCTGCTGCAGACTTTGCACTTCCTTATGTTTTCAGAAAGACTCCACAAGGGGGGCAAATTTGAAAACTGACGAAGCTAAATGCCATGAAATGTCTCACCCTTGACTGGACAGCTTAGACTCCTACATCCTTTCTCTCTCGCACTTCCAGTGCCTTCTTGGGAAAGAGTTTCACTAGATTAAGCAAAATGAAGAAAACAGAGTAACTAGCTCTAACTCAGTTTAAATTTTACTACAAAATCACCAGTCCCAAGTCACCTACCAAATGTTTAAAACCTCCAGGCAGAGACCCCTCATCACAATGTGAGCATCTACAGCCCTCCACCTGAGCTGTGTTTTTAGTCCTCTGCACTGATTTGGTCTCAACTGTTTTTAAAATTAACAAACACAGAAGATGGATGCATTTAACCACCACATTATTTCAACATAACTGAAATCAGTCCGTGGGACAGACACTGTGTGAATATTGGTGGCACCACCCCTGCTTTGTGCTTGGATTTGGCATTCCACAATGGCAACAAGTCACAGGACAAGAGCACCACAGACTAATTAGCACAGAGAGATTGTCCCTTCACACACTCAGGCTACTAATGGGAACTGGAGCTGAACCATGGGACTGGGCTCCTCAGAAAAAAACCCTCTCCAGCAAAATACAATCAGTAACTGTGTTAGCACGGAGCTTGTTTGTGATGCTTTTTACAGAGACACCCATCATGGTCAGGATGTTATTAACTATTAGCTATTTTAAGTGACTGAATACTCTCCTGATCTGCTACTCCATAGCTACATTTTGGAACTAACAGTGCAAAGCTGTGGCCAAGTACACCATCAATCTCTGTTGCCTGGAGGCTTGGCACTTGAAGGACTGCAATTTTCATTTTATTTCTTCAGCCTTTTTTAGGGAACAGATTATGATAGAGGCTGGAAAAAGAAGCCAAAAGCAGCACAAGGACTAGGGCAAGCTACTACAAAGCAAAACTGGAGCTACAAAGATACCTGTTGTTCTGGAAAGGCCACTTATTATTGACTTTCTGAAAGTCACATGGAAAAATAAACACTTTCCCATCACAGTCCAGAGCCCAGCCTGTCTGGATTTGAAACAGGTTTTGCAGATCTCATTTCCACTGGTACAAAGCATTTTTCTTAGAAGAAATGGTACCGTCAGCTCCAACTTTGTGTTTCAAAATCCAGTTTTCCATTTCAAACACTATTCTCTGGCTTTAATCACCAGATACCTCATAGTTTTCATACTGTCCAATAGCAAGTACAACCTGTATACTACTTACAGCTTTAATTTCTCCCTTACAATCTATACATTTTTCAGATTTAAAAGGAAGAACACCCATGCCAGGAACAGACCTGACTACAAACTGGTACTGTAAAATATGTATTAGACAGTTTTATAATTAATTTATGATAAACTTGCTGAAGAAGTAATGTTAAAGGGATTTTCACTGAAGTTTTCTAGCATGGCAGGGCCTGGTACTGCATGAAATCCTCTTACAACAACATGCAGTTTAACTCAAGAAGTGAGAAGTGCACCATATCAAGAAACTCTCGGGAGCCCAAGTCGTGGCACTTCTAGCTCAGCCCCTGCCCACAGTCACCTTTGTTTGCACTGGAAGGATGAACTACAGGAGTCCCACCACAGCCAGCTGGACACAACCCAGCTGCACTAAGTTGCAGGTCCCAACAGCAGCAGGACAAGCAAGCAAGGAAGGACAGCTGTAGCAGAGAAGCCAGGGTGACGCAGCAACCCCCAGCTACCTACAAGCACAGAGAGAGTGAACCATCTATCCCGCTGCCCCACTGCAGTCTTGCTCTAATGCCAAAAGCCCACACAGCAGGGCCCTCACTGGCCATCACCTCATCCAGTGCTGCCCCTGCTCTGCAGCAGAACGGGCCCTGCAGAAGCAGCTGCTATATAAAGTCTGTGCTGTGATCAGTGTCTGGTGGACATGGCTCACTCTACAGGCTTAAGTAACCAAGTGCATAACAGAAATTAGGAACTACTGTCTCCTGCACCTGGGTTGTTGGCCATTCATGACGTACAAAACCTCAGAATTCATTTAAACTTCTTCACATTTGGAGGACTTGTCTCTGTATCCCCACTACACATGGCATCTCTATATGAAATTCATGAAAAATTAAATAAGTATCACATCATATATTAGGTACGCATTTTAGAAAACAAATAGGAAAGCAATAAAAATATGGAAACAGTTGCTCAGACTTTCTTTTTTTGAGGGGGAAAAAAAAATGTGAAAGCAGTGCACCCAGTCAGTATTTGAAGGCACTACTTGTTTGAGAGGTAGCAACCTTAACAGGCACGTATTCAATGTTCATTCAATGTGCCGAAAGTAATTTTAAAAAAATATATAGTAGTTCTAATTCAGCACAAAACCAGTATTTGGGTTAAAATGTCATTCCTCTATTTCCTTCACATAATGAAGTACATCAGTTTTATTTATCACCAAAATTAAACTATTAAAAGGCATGAAAGAAGTACAGCAAGAGGGATAGACATTTTACTGTAGAATCAATAGGCAATATAACACACTACAGCAACTAATACAGCCTTGCAGAATTTGAAGAGCAAATGCTAGCCCAAGCCATAGTTCCTTCACTCATACATCCCATTTATGAGATTCCCCCCTGCTCCTCCTTTCCCAGACTTACCACCATCTCCCTCTAAATTGTAGGGGCAATAACAAGACAGGCAGAAACCTTCTGCACTAGATACACAACCAGATAAATTCTGGCTGATTCACAGTCTGAACAGAAGGTCATCACATTTAGTTAAAACATACCAAGCAGCACCCCAGGGGGAAGCTCACCCACACCAGATCAACACTGGCACCCTTGAGCTGAGCTGTGCCCTGCCCGGCTGCCAGCCTAAACCTATGGACTGCAGAGAAGTACCCTGTGGGAGCAGGCTAAAGAACTCTGCACGTGTAGAAAAAGCGTGGAGCCTCCTGATAACGCAATCCCTAGGAAGAGCTTCAGAGAACCAGTACACCAACAGCCATCAAACACACACTTCAACAGCCTGAAGGCACTTGCATGCTAAAGCACAGCTCAAATTATTCCTTCAGTCTTAAAGCCATCATAGCCCTGGGATAAATACCTATAACAGGATCCACAGTTTGAGTAAAACTTTCTTCAAGCCATGAAGTTAATGACAAAAGCAGATGTGTCACTGGATACATGACGCATTATGCCCCCATGCCTTCAAATTAACTAAAAACACAGGCACTCAAATCACTTGGAAGAACATCACTCCAATAAGGCATTCTCCTAGGAGAAACAGGTCATACAAATGTCTGTGCAGCTGGGATGCTCAGAGCCTTTTTTTATGTTCCATGCAGATACTCAAACATTGATCAAACCGATCAACAGAATTAAATTATACATTCACAAGAAACTGTTCTTTATACACATTTGTGGAAGAAGAAACCCTTATATTTTACTATGAATAGGAATGTACAAACTGAGAATTTCAACCAGCTTTAAAAACTTTAACAACAAGACTTCTTGCAAAATAATTAATGTTTGACATTATGCCAAGAAACCCACTGCATTCTCTTATTCTATATATACTGCTACTCCTCCACGTGCACACATACTTAATTTTACATGTATGCCTTCATTCATACATTTTTTTCTTTTGCCACTCCCCACATTCTCACTTGAGCAGAATCTAGAATTATTTCATTTTTTCAGGTATTTTTAACACCCTATATTCCTCTAAGCTGCAAGTTGTGCAAACAGTATTGCAGCTATTTCTCGGACTGAATCTGATCTGACAACAAAAGTATTCTTCCACTGTATGCAGAAACACAGCATGGCTGAGGAGATAAGAAATTTACACCTGCAGCTATATTCTAGGATCATGCTACATAATTATCAAACATTTCTCTAGCAGAAAAATAAATTGAGCAGATAAAAAGATTACAGGGACTTGCAAAATTACGCCATATTTGTAGTAGCAGCTACAGGAGTTGGCTGTGTAAGAAAAAACTATACCAGATTTATTTTAGCATCTTTGGCCAAGAAAATGTGATTTTCACTTGAAGGTCTTTTCACACCACACAAACATGGATAATTAAAATGTTTTTTCACACACTCTGCGAGACATCACTAACATCTAAGAGCCAGCAGATTGAACATGCAGCTTCAGCTGCACCAATGACAAAGTGCAAGGCTAACCAGTATTTCTAATTCTCTTAGCAGAGTATTGTGAAAAGAGCAGTACGAAAAGGACACAAAAAATTCAACCTCACATGATGATGGTGCCCTTGCTATCTGCAACAGTTGGTTGCCACTTTTGACCACTTCCAGGATAAACATGCATTTCCCTCAGACCTTTGACCCATGCATGTGCTGCTGAGCAAACAACCCCAGGCAATAGAGGAGTGAGTTGCTCCCAGCATGTTTGCAATTCTTTGTTTTTTAAAGATATATTTTATAGACCTACTTTTGAGGAAGGTGACAATAACAGATGAAACATAAAGAGACTAAGCACATACAGCTCCATTTCAAAAAGAAGTCATCTTCACTAAAAAGGAAGTAACATTCAGTCTAAGAAAATCCTGCCATTCCTATGAGCACTAGCTATCAGCAAACTCACCAATGCTGATCATTCCTATCTGCTGTTCCCTATTCCTTACAGGATCTCCAAACTCCTTGAAAATAGAAAACAAATGCAAGGAATACAGCTGAAAAGTACCCTAGAAACTTGCTAGCTGGCAGTGAAATCCAGTGCAGGATCTGTCCACATTACCCTGGAGGGACTAGAGTACATTTTTCTGCTGTAGATGGCATCTTGACAGGGCCTATCCCATAAATCCCTCCTCCTTTTCCGCTTGATTCAACAGATCTTCTCCCTTCCAAACACAGTCTAAACATCCTCACACACATTAGCTCAAGTCCTTGAAGGAAATCAACATTAGGAAATTACATATTTTTAGATGCGGTTCTGTAAGACAAAACAGGAAAACAGCCACTGCTCCAGGAGATCCAAAAATGATCAATGCATACTAGTAAATGCTCCAAAAATCACAATGCAGGAAGTGGCACCTTTTGCCTTTCACTGTTATTTTGATACAAAAATCTAAGGTACTTCACAGCAGAATACACACAGCCTGTCCTTTAAGCTAAACCAACATAACCACAATTCTCTTTTACAAAATAATCTTAGAAAATGTAATACAATACCTTAAATCCAAGGGAAGTCCATTTTAACAAGAATATGATACGTTTTATGCTAGAGGTGCAAAAGGAGCTTTATTATCCTATGGTATAGTTCCCTTATTTTTAACATATAGAATGATTCCCTTAAAAATGGAATTAGAACCTTTTTTGCATGTTCATGTTTGTTTTTCTAAGCTATATTCTTCACCCATTACTTTCAAAGCAGTAACTTGCTTATGTATATTGCAATCAAAAATATTCAGTGCTAATAAATGAATTATTCAATGTTTTCCAGACTACTCTGCATAGTTCTTTCATCAAATATTCCTGTGCTGTTACCTACCCTTGCTAAATACTACAATAAGGTGTTAATTTTCCAGCTAATGTTTCCCAGTACAGACCACCATCTGCTCATTCAATAATAGGAACTTTTACTTACTTGCTCTTAAACTGACAGTTGCCCAACAGCTGAGTCTCAGTCTTGTCCTTTCCACAGGATATGTCCTCAGACTGTGCCATTTTTACAGTTATGGCTGGAATGGTTCATCTAGACTCAGGCTGGGTCAGAAACATTTAAACAACAGCTGATTTTAAATGCAGTTCTTTCAAAATCAATGAGGTATCTCCAATGAGAATGTACCAGAATTCATTCCTTACAAAACTTAAGAGTTCCTCTGGCACATGCGGGTGGAATTTAACAGAGGAAAAAAGAATGGCCCATGCTGACTGGTGAACAATTTACTGCTGTAACATGCCAGGCAACCCAAAATGCTAATTTCATTTATTTGGTGGAGAAATCAGACAGCAGCAAATTAGATCAGTAATCATTCTTCTCTGCATGTCAGGCCTTATGAAAAAAACATTTATGAGAAGCCAACCTACCTGTCTGGCTTCTGACCAAGAACACAACTCAAAGTCAGTACTGGGAAAAAGCCAGCCTTCTGCAGTTTGCTCCCTCTGTAACAACCACACACACCTTATGCAAGGTAAATTCATCCCACTTCTTTCACCCATGATATTAGCACAGTGGATCTTCCTTAAAAACCTGTCCCTTACCATTACAAGAAAACTCTTCAACTACGCCTCTCTCCTCCTTCCCAACTTCATTTGATCCTGACCTTTGCCACAGGACATCTATCTTGAACACGGACCAACTCCTCTACTATCACTAAGAACGCAAATAAGCATACTAAGCAGGTTATCCAAGAATAGTCTGCAAAGACAAAAACAGGGAGATACTCAAGAAAAGAAAATACTAGGTGCAGTGACACAGTAAAATTGCAGCCTAAAAAAAAAAAGGAGATTTATTATAAATCCTTTATTTTTTAATTGACAGAAGCACTAACTAAAGACCATCACTATTACAGCTTTTAAACCTGAAGGTATAAACATGCATTGTTATTAATTCAGTTCACCCAAAGTCTGAATTACACTACACCACCTCTGCAAGTAGAAATTGTCATCCTCCACTGCAGACCAGCATAATCCAGCTCTTTGTTGCTGAAGCAAAGCATCTCTGAGCCCAAGTCCTCAGAAAACACAAAAGTACTGGCTAAATGCCATTGAAGATGCACTGCAGCAGTACAGCAATGTCAGCAGTCCTGCTGACCTAAGGCAACTTTGTTATGTATTGATACAATAGCTCACAGTAGAGACCTGCAGTATCAGCAAAACTTGAGACAAGTAAAAATTTCAGTAAGACACTGCAATTTTTAGGATTTTATGGCTGGTAATGGTCAGTGCAATCTTGACATAAAGTGCCTATCCACAGCTTTCAATACAGTTTTTCAGCTGATGGGAAAATCCTGAATGTTGGTAACTACAATGTCTTCCCTATTTTGCCTTACACAATAACAAGAAGCCTACCTGAATTCAGCTCCACACTTCTACTGAAAATAGTATCAGAATTACTTGCAAGTAAATCTTTGTAGGTCCCTTGCAACTCGGGATATTTTGTGATTCTATTATTCTAAACCACAAATAAAAACTGGCTAAAAGGTGTTACGTTTGCACTTGGACTGATCCTAAGGGTCTTTTCTAACCCAAGTGATTCTAGGACGATTCTCTGAAAGTAACATACAAATTTAGATATTCTTGATGCTTGTGCTTTAATTCAAGATGCTTAAATCATCATGAATTACAACGAAACTGGAGTGGACTTGCTGGACATGTTACATGAAGTATGCATACATACAGACCATATCCCTATATATTCTATAAAATTACATATATGTGACTACATGCACTACATATAAAGTAAGTAGCTAGTAATTATATTTTTATTATAATAGTAACATATTTATAACATATAGTAGCTAATATATGTATAATCAGTGTAGCCCCCATCTAGAGATGCTGGATACACTCAGATTTTTTTCATATGACCACTTACATTTTAACCACACTTTTCCTATAGCTAATGCTGTCCCCAAGTCTCAGACCCCTTTAAGTTACAAACCTTCTTCCAGTCTGCAAATGAAACGCACTCCTGTTGTGTCACCATCCTCTTGCAGAACCAGAGCTTGCTTTCATCATATTGATAGATTAAAAAGAGAACAAACTTACACAGACCAATAAGCCCAGCTCCTTTAGAGCTCCATCAGCCTTTTCTGCTGCCTGATTCACTGTCCTTGACAACAAACCAGAACCATGCAAACAAATCCAGAGAGGCTGCCTTGGTACCTGCAACATTAATTCCTCGATGCACATAAAGTTTGCATTCAGCTGTCTTTCACACCCACATACCATTAGCGGTCCACTTTCAGTCACCATGAACTAAAGTTTTTCTCCTCTCCATCTGACAAACTTTCCAACTCCTCTAACCTGAAGATACTCAAACCCAAAATCTTGTTATCAGTCTACAGCTTTATATTCAGTACCATTTACAACTAATGTCAAAGTAATTGAACAGTCATCTGTTCATAATGTTGAAAGTTAAGTAATTTCTCATTACCAAACACGGCATTTGTAGCTAACACTAATAAATTAAGATTGCCATTCAAAGCTAATAAGAAATCCACAGTATACTGTCACTAAGAAAAAAAGATGATCAAAAGCAAACACCATGTTTAATCAAACAGCTGTTTCAGCTATTTCAGCTGTACCTTTGTCACACTACCTAGACATTCTCCACCCTCATATTTACAGAGGATTGTTGTAATGATTAGCACTGAATAATCTGGTGTGAGGAAGAGGGAAACATTTCACTTAACAAATGCTTAAGTGAGGTAAGAGAAAAATTACACATAATTTCGTTTGTTTTACCAAGCCTTGTGCCAAGCAATTAGCCCTTGAATAGAATCAACATATTTCACCTTATTTTCTTGTTTTTCTAAAGATGGACTGATCTTGCACATGTCTATGACAACCTGTTTATAATTTTGTAAAACTGGAGGGATAGAAGGGTGCTCAAGCTGACTGGTTTTTTTGAAATGAGGGTCCCTGACAGATGAGATTCCAAGTATCACTTTTAATTATATTTCAGTATGAATTGGAGATTCTGTATTTTTGCAACTACTCAACAGCGTTCACACTCTAAATGTAACTAAGTTTTGAAACTACCATCCATTCAAGAAGAAGGGGTAAAATAAATACTTCTGTCTGACTAAGAGATAGCTGTATATAAATCCACTTTTCCAGCAGAGGTAAGACAGACCAAAATCCATCTTGGAATGCAGAGGTATTGCACCACTGATTCCTCCTGTTACAGGTAACAGGCAGCAAGCAGGCATTAGACATACTCGTTTCTCAGTAGTAAGACCACAGTATGACCTCTGTTCCCATAACCTTCTACCGTCCCCAAGTATCTGGACAGCAGATACCATTTGTTCCATCTATGAAGAGTCAATCAACTTAGAAATTGCATGTGGTTTCCATGGAAAAGACTCCACACATCCTTTGGTATTGGCCCAACCTAGCTCATTTTTATCTAATATAAAAATGCAGCCTAACATGGAAGGCTTCTCTTCAAGACTCCCCACCAAAACTCCTGCTTCAGAAGACAGAACTCACACAAAGTGAGCTAAACACAGCTCAGTCCCTAAGAAAGATAGCTACAGTTCAGCATACTTAATTTCTTGTTCTCTTAAAGCCACACACTACTACTCTTACAGACAGAAAAATGATGTTCAAAGTGACTACCACATGCCTGTCTGATATAAAAGGTTTCATTCCAAGCATACTACCCAGCAGCTACTCAGGGTAGCATGCCAATTCCTTATGGTAAAACTCATGGATTTGAAAAATGGCCAAGACACCTCATACTCAGAAGCGCACGTCACCATAAAACGCAGTTTGTCTAGTCTGGTTTTGTCTCTAATAGAGACCCTTGCTTCTCATGAAAGCCTGGATTCAGAAAGTCATGTCAAGGCAGATAGCATCTGGCTCTGCTCTTTCCCCACACTGGATTGCCCGAGGAAGCACTTACTAGACATACAATACAGAACTTTCATGCCAATAATCTCTGAGGCATTTCAGCCAAATAGTACATACCAGCTTGAATACTGTGACTGTCCTTGTGTTTCTACTGCTTCTTTCTTCTCAGTAATTGGCTGTCTCTGCATTTTCCTACACACTCATTCTGCCAGTACTGACAATACCACAGGAGACCAAAAAGCTTCAGGCACTGCCTTCTTGGTAGTACTAAAATGAGACCAATGCAAGAGTAATTCTGTCAAGAATTAAGATAGAGGCCTCTGGAAAGGAGCTCACAGATTTGGATTTCATTCCTCAGGATGCTATGGATCATTTTATCTGCTAGATGAAAGATGGATGTATGTGATTTATACTTCTCCACACACTGTAATTTTTATGAAATCACCCAAGAATGCAACTGTGAACAAAATGAGCCCACAGGATTTTTCAATTTACCACCTAATTTTATGAAGAATATTATTTCTTTCCAGCTTCCTTCTCCCATTAACTCAACATGGATAATGGGCATATCTTGCCTTGAATTAAAACTAAATATTTGGGAAGGGGACATTTATTTAACAACAGTATTTTATCCTCATAGTCCATCCAGCACTACTGGATAGGGTGGGGTCCAGCACAGCTCCGCTATGGACACAAAGCAGCAAGAATGCTGAAAATGTACACAGGAGCCTTATTTTGCTTTCGTAATTTCCCAAAAGAAGTTTCACGCATATGCCACTGGCACCGACTTATCTTCCCTAACTTCTTTGTATCACCTCTCATCTACACTCCCGGGCAGGAACCGTCTTGAACAGCAGACGGCGAGTTACCCAAGGCCGGGTATGCACAAACCCGAGAGGCTGGGCAGGCTCCGGCGTAACAGATCACCGCTGCCCGGGGCTGCAGCCTCCTGGCGCGGCCCGAGCAGGAGAGCGCTGAGTCGGAAAGGGCTCGCTGCAGCGGCTGTCGCTCGCTTCCCCCCTTCCAGCCCCGGCTCCCCACAGGTCCCCGCCGCTCGGCGCTGCCCCGGCTCCGCAGCGCCCCGCGGCAGGTGCTGCCCCATCCCTCCGAGGGCCCCCCGCCGCCCGAACACCCCGCGGGGGCTGGCGACCCCGGCCCGCCACCATGGGGAGTTTCCCGGCGGAGGAAGGTAGGAGGGTCCCCACAGGCGGCCCGGAACGGGGCCGGGCGGGGCGCGGTGCACTTACAGCCGTTTCTCCTGCGGCTGCAGCTGCCGGTGCATGGCCAGGGAGAAGCCGAAGAGGCTGCCCGTCTCCCCGCTCCAGCTGATCACGTTGTCCGTGTCCAGGTTGAAGGCGCCGACCAGCCCCGGCAGGAAGGGTAGGTAGAGGAGGAGCACGGCCGCCATCTGTTCTTGCCCGGCACGGGAACCTGGTGCCAGCGCCGTTGCCGCTCCCCGCGCTGAGCGCGCCCGCTGTGCCCCGCCGGCTCCGCCCCGTCCCGCCCTCCGCGGGTGCCCGGCCTCCGGCACAGCACAAAATGTCCCCGGGGCCGGGCCCCTTTCCTTAGGAGGGGCACCCGAGGGCGTCGCCCCGCCCGTGAGTCGCCCACCGCCTCCCCGCGCACCCAGGGGGCTCCCCGCCTGCCCGCACCCCCGGCCTCGGCTCTGTTTGCCCCTCGCGACACAAAATAAAGCCGTACCGGAGGGCGGGTCACGGCCGCAGGTGAGGGCCGGGCCGTAGCCCACGCGCACCGTTGGAGAAAAGGGCAGAGAGCTCCCAGGGCGGGGGGCGTGATATGTCTGAGACATCAAACCGTGTCACCCGGGGGGGATGATACGATCTGGCTGCTGCTCAGCGGCAACAGGTCGGTCCTGGTACCGACCACGGGCTTAAGATATTGTTGAAGTGTGCTAAGGTTGATACAGAATTATGGACAGCATGACCCCAGTATTCAGTCTGTATTCCCCAAACCATACATGCAAGAGAAGAAGAAAAAAAAAGTATCTCTGTTTTCCAGACTCTTCATAGAGCACCTAGAAACAGAGATTCAGGACTACCTGAATCTCCTCCTCCAACATTTCCTATCTCTGAACACATCAGAAAATGTCTTACTTCTACTTTTTAATTGTTCAAAAACAATATGTGGGTTTGGATCCCAGGTCATTTTCTCTTATGCTTCCACCCATAACTCCAAAAGGGTGCAAGCATACCTTATCAACTTTACTCACCCCAGGGAGAGAGAGGTTTTGGTTTTTGAACAGAATCTTGGTTTAGTGCTCTGGTTTAGGGAAGCAGATGCAAACTTTTAAAACCTCACAAATTCCAAGCAGCATGACAATACTCAGTTGTTCTTTTCTCCTGATACCCAGGCTATGAAGAGAGAAGCTAAGATTCCAGAGAAATTGAGAAAAGAGCAATTGAGACAAAGCACTCAAATATGTTGATACTCCAAATAATTCCGTCTGGAACAATACTCTGCTCCCACAGAGTTAATCCAAGCTACTTTTTCCAGAGTAATTATTCTAGGATAGCTCCATGTATAGACAAGTCTTTGGCTCAAGTTTAAAACACCCTTGATCAAAAGAAAGGAAGAAAACACACCAGAAATGTGTATCTAATGTGAAAACAAAACATTTCGTTAAATTAGGCTCCCAGATATTTATTGCTACTAGTCCTTCCCTGCTTGCTCCTCATGCCCAATTCATTCAAAGTCTTAATCCAGTTCAATCACTGCCACAGCAGAAAGCTGTACTGACATTAATACTGCCCTAGTTTCACTAAAGGACCCATAAGAGGGAGGGGTCCCATACTAATTACAAGCTGGCTTACTACAATCCACGTATTTCGCAGTAATTAGTAAAGTTTTGAAAACAAGTCTTTTAAAACAGGGTTGACACCTGTACCAAAGTCTTAGCAGTTTGCCTTTTGGGACAATCAAAACTTGCACATACTTCTAACACTCTTACAGTACCTATAGTTACTTTTTAAGTAATGCTTGTTGCAAGAAGTCACAGAAGTACTTTCATCCAGAGCTTCCTGAATGATACTGGCACATTAGGTTTATCTGACTTCTCCTCCGTCTAACCCGCACTGTGCCTGAGCATGTTAAACCTGTTTATTGATATCCACAGGTACTGCTGAGGGGAGACAGAATTTTCTCATCTCCAGATCCAGTAAAAAGCATTCCAAGACACAGTAACATAAATACTTGTCTTAAGGGACCACAGCAAGAACAACAAAAATAGAGTGTATACAGGGTGGAACAAAACTGCACATGAACAGTTTAGAATTACCTTGGATGGTCTCTCATCATTTCCTACTATTTTCATTTGCTCTAAATGAGGAGAGAGGAAAAAAAAAAGGTTTTACAAATATGTCAGTTTCCTTCCTTTGCTCTTCCTCCGAAACAAACATGCTGTGAGTTATCTGTAACTAACACGTACTTCAGGAATTCCTCTTTTGTACAATCCTGGTATAAGGGGGGACCAAGATTAGGTAGGATGACCAATTAAATGTGAGCACTTTGTTATGCATAATAACAGCGATTCTAAGAAATGCAATGGCTAGATCAAAGCAGTTTCTCTTTTTTGTAACAAAAGCTCTGCTATTGCTGAGTTTACAACCTGTCCGCTTATTAATGGTGTGTTGACACTCAGCTGAAGGGCTACAAGATGTTTGCATGCTGCGTCTACACACTGAGCAAGCCTTACTGCCAGCAATACCTTCCTCCTCCATACAAGTGTGTAGCTAATTACAAAGTAAAAAAAAAAAGATTCATTTCTGGAAAATAAAAGAGGTGGAATGCAGAAGCTAGAGGTTGGCAAGACATTTTAAGGTTTCCCTAGAAGGATGGCAAGGCACAATGTTTTACATTTCTGAAATACTATCCTTTATATCAACAATATACTACACAAAGAAATACACAATTTGTGGATGTTCAGCTGTGCAGCTTTAATGCAGCACATGAAATGGTCCTGAAAAGACAAAATACATAAACATCCCCATCCCATTTCCTTTTAAAAAATTTCCTGATTTCTTAATTTATGTAATTCCAGATGAAAAAATGATACCACCAAAAAGGTTTGGTTCACTATAAAAGTTCTAAAGAAATAGTATTGCATCAATTCAGAAATATAAACTAGGTTTAAGTGTTAGTAGCCTGAAATGTTGGATGGTTTCTCCTGAGCACAATATGCATACCATTTCTAGAACTGCATGTTCTAGAAAAATTATTTACATTTATTGAACAGATGCATCTTAACAGCTACAAGAAACAGCTGTATTTTTGTGCAGCCAGGTTATCAGACTATCTTCGCCAATATATCCTCATAGCTGTTCTTGGTTCCCTAACAATAATTAGGAACAGCAAACAGCAGCACAGGAGATAAATGTGCTTAGAGTGGTAAGTGAAATGAACTGCTCAATACCAAAATGTTTTGATTTTAACAGTCTAAAAACCAGAATATTAAAATAGGTATATTTACACACTTGGTATTCTGAATTATACAGACATGATACTGATTGTATTTATGTCATTTATAACTGGACGAAGAATGGCTGTTTCTCTCTCTTTACTATCTTTTCAGGAAGGTTACCAAAATGCAACTTTTTTTACTAGTTGCCATATTTAAACTACAGTTCCAAATAAAGATGTTGCTACATTCCTGTAACTTTTTTTTTTCTCTTTGATGTCTAAAACAACTAGATTACATTCTGCCATTCCTTACTTGCTTGTAATGTCAGAATATTTTACCTTGGTAGACATAGTATTACACAAATAAAAATATGAGTCAAAAGCAGTATTTCAGTCCAGACCTGGAATTTTGGTGAACACTGAGACCAGTGTCTACAGAAGTTCTTTCAGTCTTTTACATCTAGAGACTGTTTTTCCACCCAAGTTGTCAGGTACATTCCTTAAGTAGTTTCAGAAGGAGAAGCCTGAACTGTTTGGAGAGTAAACATCTATGTAAACATACATGGAGGCACTTTATGAGCATAGCTGGGCAGAGATCAGAGAAACACTGGTGACAAATGGGAATCAAGCATCCATGGTTTGGATTTCTATGGAAGGAATTAAAGATGCTCCTTCAAAATTACTTATAACTAAGGCATAAAATTGCAGTGATTTTGAATGTATGCCTGTGTTTTAATTCACTAGTAACATACACCACTACGTAAGATTTGCCCCACCACAAGGTAAGACAAAGCTGAAACATCATTATACACATGACAGGCACCTCTGCAACCCCATTCTATGATTCTCTCAGACATTTATATCCCCAAAGCTCTTACATTACCACAGCTGAAACTTGTAGCACTGACTGCATCCCAGACCCATCTATACCATTCATGCTTCCGTGAGCTGCAAATATATCCTGCACATGAAACCTTGCCTCTCTTGTAGAACTTTTCACCAGTGTAGAGAGACACAACCTGATACCAGATGCAAACTTTTGGGAAGTTCTAGCCAACTCTCCCTCAATGTGCATCTTCCAACCAATTTGCACCAAAGAAGCCAACAATGGCTTACAGGCAAGCAGAGGAGACCTAAAAGATAAACAAGGTATTTCTTGGGTAAGTGCTAGCAGGGAGGGAAGAGAGAAGGTTTACAAGCAAGTTATTCAAAGGATCTTCCCAGAGATTCTCCCCAGGAATTTTGAAAGCAAGACGAACCTTCACAGGACATTTTTTAACCCCATCAGAGCCAGAAAGGATTATTGTTCAGGACACTTTCACACTCCTAGCTCACAGAGACCTGACTAAAGAGTGTTTGGCCATCACCCAGAACACAGTTCCACACAACTTTAATAGCACTTATCTCCAAACACTGCCCTGGGTGCTGGACAGGACTTGACCCTGGGACAGAACCTGCAAATTGCAAGATCAGGAACTTCAGTCACTCAAGGACTGGGCTCTAGGTCACCATCTAGTTTATTTTAACAGTACAGCTGAGACCCCCCAGCTCCTCTTGCAGCAAACTAGTGGCAACAGCTGCTTGGTCATTTCCACACTTTTTACACCTGTCCTCCCATCAGGTCCTGAATCAGACCCAGCTGTGAGCCCAGCCAGCTGGCTGTTGGCTTCCGTGGGGGAGGTAAAGCTCCCTCAGATTGCACAGAGGCTTCCAGTGATTGACAAGAACCACACAAAGAAATCCAACTTCTTTTTTATTTATCGATTTAAATTTTTCTATAGCCACAGTGTTTAAAAATTCCACAATTTTGGTACTAGAGCCACTACCTCATTTGCGTGTGCCAACCAAGCTGTGTCTGCCACTGATTCAACAAGAACTGTGGTCAAGACATGCTTAAACATGATTTTTAGATGGCTGCAGACAAAGCCAGCAGGGGCTGCTCCTCTGATTAAGGTCTAAAGCTAGCAGTCTCAGAAAGATGGTTCCTTCACTTTTTTTTTGCTAATATAAAGCTTTTTTTTTTTTTAAACAACAATAAATGTAACCAATGCATTCACTTTTCTCTTTAGATTAATATCCTGATTTCTGAAAAATTAATTGGACAAGGCAGAATTGAGCACCATGGAAATCTTTTTCTAGTTCTTTTGTATCACCACCATTTTAAACTATTTCTTCTCTGGAGAATACATTGTTTTAATTAATTATAGTCTTTTCAATCGATCCATAATGAGCAAATCCAATCTTTTGTTATATTAAGTCTCACTTGCTAACACGCTCACTAACAATGATGAAAAAGTTCACTATGCAAAGGCTGTTAAAAAAAAAAACCCTAAATGACGTCTGTAAAGGCCCAGTCCACTCAGGATCTGAGCTACTGACTGAAGGAAAAGCAGATCGTTCTCTCTCCCTGCTTTGCCTGGGTATGAATAGCAGTTATGTGGAGGCTGAGGACACACTGCAGTTCCCATAAGCCCCCTGCTGAGCAATGCAACCTTTATTTTCTGGAGCTTCATAAGTTTCCTATAGAAACAAAAGACTCTTCTACCCTCATGCCAATGTACCTGTACCATTTTATATGAAAAAAATGTCAGATACTTTAGCTTTCTTATTTAGTCAAACAAATGAAGAAATTAAAATCAACAAATTACGACAAACTGTTATCCAAGGAGGAATTTTTTATCCAACCTCAAACCATTTATATCCATCAAAGGAAAAAGACTGAAGATTGTCTACATATGCAGTATTTTCCAATTAACTGCTTCTGTTTCATTATTAAACAACTACATTAGGCTCAACAGGAAGAATTTTTTTTTCCAGAATAAGACTGCTCACACATGAGTTAATCAGAAACAATTTCATGTTTAAGCAAGCACTAGAGAAGTATTCAGACAAAAAAATATTTAGTTCCTCTGCAATTCCTGTTTTATTCAATGAAAAGATTCATTGCATGATGCTGCCATGACCAGGCAGGCTTAGTGAGTGAACTGCAAATCTAATCAGTTTGGCGAAGGGTTTTATGGAAGCTGCTGTGCTGGCTTTGCTGACTTCAAGTGACTCTTTCTTTTCCTTTGTTCATTTGTTGCAAACAATTAAAATCTAGGTCAAGGAAGGAAAGGTCATTCATTAATTATGGAAGTGCAAATTGTTATACAGTATTGGAAAGGTTTCAAAAGCAGTCTTGTATTCTGTATTCATTGTGTATTCTGTTTTCTCACTATTTTTCCCTATCTTTCTATACATCTAAATTTTGAGCACCTTCATAGGAAAAGGCAAAATAAATTGTGCCTTACAGGCAATCAAAATTTAATGTGTTGAGTTTTAAACAATTATTTCAGTAACATTATGAATTGGTAAAAGATTTACGGCACAAACATAGCCCCACATTTCTGTACACTGTAACTCCTCTAATGGTTATTTTCAGACCATTACCTGATTGGTCATAATCTCCAACTTAATTCTGTCAGGAAATTTTTTTCTGGGAGTTCTAAAAGGTTTTGAACTTTCATATACTAATCACATTCAAATAAGCCCAGTCTTTTTTTTTTTGTGATAAGAAGAATTATTCTAAAATATGCATTATTAAAACTATATATATTTTCTTCAACCGCAATCATCAGTCCCTGTGTGGGTGTGCTGGGAGGCTCTGCCTTGTTTGTTTACATGTCTTTCACACCAGGAATCTCAAAGACAACACCCCAAACCTATCCAAGCTCATTCCACACATCTGGGAACACAAACAAGTGAGGAAGGTAAAATGATACAGTCCAGGTGAGGTACTCTCAGTTTTCACTAGGGCTGTACCTTTCCTATCATTTCCTGCATGGGACATATACATTGCTTTCTTTACTTGTGGGTGTGTGTTTTTAGGACATAACAGACAAATAGTATGTTTTCTAGCATACAAGCAAGTAAACTGCTGTGAATTTCTGACCACACAGTGTGAAATACATGCACCAGTTCCTGTTACTCAGCTTCTTCTGAAGTCAATCAGCATCTCCAAGGATCAAGGTCCACTTTTAAGCACATGAGCAACCTAACTGGCAGGTAGATCAAGGCATGATAGTTTGCTTCTTGACTGCAAATGAAGGTACACTAACCCATTTTACTGTGGAACTGTTCTTAACATTAATAAAATAAAATGCAGATATTCTACAGTAATGATGTGCTTTCCACGCAGAGCATAAAGTACTATCTCAAAGCATTTTCGTTCTTCCCCTGTGAGGTACAGCAGTACTAAAATCTCCATTTCCAAGTGGAAAAGATTGACAATCTATTTAAGGGCAAGAAAGTGCCCCAGTATCCCAGAGGGAAGGTGCAGCAGAACCCGCAGCCAGAGCTGGTTCCTGAATTCTCCTTCCTCCTCTGCTTTATTAAAAAGAAGCCCATCTAAATGTGAAAATTTGCAAGGTCAGTTCTGCACAGCTATCAGCTGCTGAGCTGGGATACAGGTATAGATGCACATTTGGCTGACAGTTCCCTTCCAGTGAGTAACACAGTTAGTAAAACACGTGCTACATTGTAGGTAAGCACTAATGTCCCTCATCACGCTTACTGACTCTGCATCTCTGGGAATTTTTGCAGCACAGTGTGAGCTGCAGCTGTACTTACCAGAGTGTGTGTTCAGTGTCAAAACATTCTGTCTGTTCCACTTCATTACTTCATTTTCACTCCATATTTAAAGACTCCACAAGATTTCTCTGTTCCATTCCAACCTTCAACATACCAGTTTTCAAGCCCTTTACTGTCAGCCCTGGAACTGATTGACCATTATTGTGAGAAGGAACTGATTTGCTTGTATTTGTGGATAATCAACTATCAAATCTACCAGGTGTGCAGCAGCTAGAAGAGAAATCTGAGCAGATGAGTGTTCTGCAGACAATAAACAGCAATCAATGGATGTTACAAGCACTTACTGACCAGCTGCACATGGCAGGACAATCACGATGTGGTGGGATCAGGTCATGGTACAAGTCTGTGCCTCTCAGCAGTGACTGCAAGCCTTTGGATCCCATGTTCTGCTGCACGCCAAATTTATGTCAGCCTCAGGATCACAAAATGACAGCTGCTTTGAGAAGGAAGAATCAGGGTATCAATCTTATGAAGAAAGTTTGCATCACTCAACAATCTGTTTGGTGTCAGAAAAAGAAGCTGTACAGGAGGTAGTCAATTTTCAGATGTGTAACCATGTGTAGCCAGCATGCGGAAGTACAAGTATGGATCAGGCGCAGGAATTAATGCCTAAGTCAATTAAATAGGCTTCCCTAGACTTGTAGGTAACAGACTGTCCCTACAGAGAAACCAAATCATCGTGGTGAAGTAGGAACTTAACAATACTCTATTGTAGATAGGACTATTATTTCAAATGAAATTCAGATTTTACTATCATATTATTCAGTTAATATCAAAACGCCACATTGCTTTGCAACAGCTCTACTTCTCCATAAATCTGTTGATATATGCTTAGTATTACTGGGTATATAGTCTTATTCCAATTTGGTGTTCATCATCACAGAAGAGGTATTTGTGATTTGCTTCAATTTGAACAGTGGCTTTTTGCCACTGTTTATGATAGGGAATGCTGCATGGTTTCAGTGTATTCACTCTGCTATTTTGTAATTCTTTATGCATCTAAATAATCATAGAGTGATGTGCTACTTTCCACTACAGTGACCTGCTTCCTATCTACCATTGCTATTTGAGGTAAAAGGGAAAAAAAGAAGCAGCATACCACTGTCCACTGAGAGTTATTTTAACACACACTTCATTTGTGAAGTATCAGAGTTCTTTCATCTTTTGTGGATAACATCACACAATATATTGAAATAACTTGGGTAGCTAAAAACAGTCTGACCATGGCTATAAATATGTGTATATATGTTTACAGATATATACATCAATGAGCCCGCATTCCAGTGCTTCAAACTAGGTTATGAAAGTATGTTAAGTATCTGCCCCCTACAACAGACCTATTCTTTGTGAATCCCTCAGAAGTTTTTCCTTGTTTCCTTGTTTTGCTGGCCACAGGTGCTTTTTCCTAAGGAGCATGGGAACACACTATCAGCTGAATGTTGCTGGTGTGCCCCAGTCTGGGGCTGGTTCTGCAGAGAAACAGCAGCTCTGACAAGACTACCACAAGTCTTGTCACATTTCCTGACATTTTTCTTTATTCAACATTTTCTCATCCTTTCTAGAATATCCGAATAACCTTTATTCCTGCAGAATGTGTATACCTCAGCCTTGCATAGACCCACACTGCAATTCTCATAACAGGGCACTTGCTAGAGACGTATTTTCAAACTATAAAAGCTGGAAGTCCAAACATTGTGACTCAGACCTCCAGAGCTCCAAAATGTAGCCAGACTTGGCTATGTCAGTGACATTATAGAATAGTTGCTGGCAAGCTGTTTGCCATATCATCATGATAATATAGTGATATAATAACATGGAGCTGAAACACCTGAAGACTGGAAGCACTATTTTGTCAGACCAGCGTAAGCTGAGTTGTATCAGCACGACATGACTCAATGTGAACACATTCAACAGAAATAAGCATCTCTAGTCCAACTCCATTGTAGAGCAAACAAAACACTCTTTTGAAAAGGCATTTGTTTGGTAATCATTTGTAAGAGCAATAGAATAACTTTTTTGCAATGACACTTTGCTGGGAGGGGAGGGGGAGTAAAGAAAAAAAAAACCCAAAAGAAAACATCAGTGTAACAAACACCCTCCTGGACAAAATATTGTCAGATAACCACTTCTGTAAATTTTTACTTTCAAGGCAAAAATATCTAAATATCAACCTCCTGTATTATTCTGGCATCACAAAACACAAGACTTCCAGCTCTCAGTACAAGGAATGTTTTACTCTGGTTTGTATGATGTTAATACCTAGCCAGAGTTTTCTTTCTTTTTTCATTATTATTATTATTAAGTCAACAGCACCTTTTAGTATCTTGCAAGACAAGTTTGAACAAAGCTGCAGTATGATATTTTCTGTGATTAGTAAATCAAGACTAGATCATGTGCCCACATACATCCTCCATAGTCCGTTCAGAAGAAAGAGTGCATTGGCTCTCTGTTGCAACATTCCTTATTTTTATCCCAAAGATCAAGATCAAGAGAAAGAGAGGGCATGGCCTGAGAAGACACTAATAAAGGCTTCTTGATTAACCCCAAAAAAGTGAGAAACTGCCTTACCTTTACCACAAATCATCCTCTGCAGGGATTTTCCTGTTGTGGAGGCACTGAAGAGGTAGCCACAGCTAGGGAGATCTCAGGGATAGCAACATCCCATCTCTGCACTGGCAACACAGTTCTGGAGGTATAACCAGAGGAGGCACTGCAATGTTTTAGGGACTCACAGGTGGACTCCTGGCCTTCTCCAAATGTTGAAATTTGTGAATTTCAAAGTTTGAGCTGTGGTTTATTGAAATGGCAGGACAAATATTCACTTTTCTTAATAGACCAATATTGAGAAAAAGTCTCAATAGGACCCTATTAGAGTTTCAGCCACTGCAATTTTGCTCCTTCCCCAACAGTTACAGTTATAAAATTACAATTTTATTTTATTAAATAACAGACATCAACTCATTAAAAAGTTCAGACAGCTTAATATTTTTCCTAAGAGTTGTCAATACTAGTCACCTTAGAGCGTGTAATGGAGTGGTCCTTCTCTTGCTGTTTACTGCTGGTGCTCTGCAGATTACAGACTTTGTTTGGACATGGGTTCATCCAGACCACTGTATTTACTGGCAGTTTCTAATTTATATAACCAAATTTGTATATTATTGACCTCTCCAGCACAGTGGAAACAAGATATGCAAATAAATTGTACACTGTGTGAAAAGGGACTTTGTGCTTCAAACTCCCCTGTTCCACTATTGTTATATGATCATATGTGAATGAACATTTCATGGTCCAATTCATATCTCAAATAGATACCATTATATGTTTTTAAACACTTTGGGCATTCTTTGTACTTTTATATTATGCCTTTTGAGACAGAATTGTCGGAATACCACAAAACATTCAAGATGTAGCAAAGACATGGATTTAGAGCAGTAGCATAATTATATGCCCTGCATCATATGCTATTCCATTTGTAATTCCTAATTTACTAATTCCCTTTCCAGTTGCTACTAACCATTGAGATGATGGCAAACTTACCACAGGAAGGCCAAGATCCTTAATGGAACAAGTTAATTCAAAGTCAATTTTTTTAATTGAAGCAAGTTTCTTTGTACAGTATGAACCTTGGTCTTGCTATTTCATTTCTAAGTCATTTATGTAAAAACTTTTCTTTAGAACCAGATTTAATTTTGATGCACAAAAAAATGTATAGAAGCAGTAAAGACTAGCTCCCTAATGGTCACATCCATTGTCAGGTTTGCAAACATATAAAACAGCATAAATCTCCCTGGGATTTCTCTCTGTGAGAAATATGAATTACTCCTATTTTCTTCAGCCATCTCTTAATTTACAAAAGGATCTCCATTTCATAGCAGTTTAAGTTCTTGAGGGCTCAAAGTAACTTGAAAAATCCAAGGTGATTGTGACAACTGACTCATCTTCTTATCTACAGACTCATTGCTTGCTTGAAAGAATTCCAAGAGGCATTATGTCCCTTTGCAAACTCTGTATTTTCCGTGTTTCCACTAATACTATTCTCATTACAAATCCTATTATATTCCTGGATTCAAAATCAGCTTAGTTTCTGTAGTTTCTCCCAAGCACCCTATTTCAAACTTTCTCAAATGTACTCCCCTTTATTCCTCTGGTACATGATAAAAAACAGTTAAAACTCCATTTGGGGGAGTTCAGAAATTTCATAAATGCTCTCATTCACATCTCGAGGACCGTAGTAAATCCATATAAAACAATGAAGAAAATACTGAATCAACCGATAATGTACTGAGGAAATAGGATGAACACGTACAGATCCTTTATTTCCATGCTCATAATTATGTAATTATATCTGTTAGAACATATGTAATTGCCAAAGCAGAGCCTAAAAAGGCAGGCTGCTATCTGTTCCTTATCCCCAGTCTTACCAAGCTGTGATCTCAGGAACTGAAGGAGCAGCATGAACCCAGAAGTCATGTCTGCCCTTCTGAAGGTTACATCATTTCCTCCTCCCTTCACCCCTCAAGTTACCAGCAGGCTGCAAGTCTCCCTACTGTAAATGCTGCCAATTGCATCTACTCTTCTTAAGCAAGCTGCGGGTAGCAACTGACTCGTAACAATTCAACTGGCAGCTGGAAAACCCTTTTAGAGAGCAAGAATCCATGGAAATCTCTAGTTCTCTTGGGCTCATGCGCATCTTCCAACAACGGCATCAGTAAAAAGGAGTAATTTTTCAAGTAACACAAATTTTCCGAATTCTCCGTGGTTTCCTATGCTGTATTCTACTGTCGTGTCATTTCTTATTTAACGATGATAATCTGAACTGTCCCCTGTGCGCTTACTCAGTTTTTTCTTACTCACATAGAGACTCAGAACAAAAGCACTTCTCCTATATTTTACAAGACTGTCTCTTTCAAGTTAAGGAAGCTGCATGACTACAGTAAGCCAACACCTAAATATTTGTGTGCCTTGTCTCCACATGCTTTAATTAGAGAGACATAACCTTAGGTGTTATTCATATGAATGCACATTCATGGATATAAAATTCTTGGCAGTTCCATATTACCATACTTAAAAACTTGGTAGATGATTGCAGTCTCCTGGCTGAACAATAACCTTCCAATGGATCAACCTCTGTCACCACAAGAGAAAGGGGTTCTCAGCACAGGTTGTTAATCTCTACATACGCAGGTAGCACTCTATGCTTTTTCTAAGACTAGGCAGGTATTTTCCTTGCACCAAAAAGAATGGCACTTAACCCCTGAAGTTCCAGCATGTTGTTATCTAGTAGCGTTATCTTAGCATTTAATCTAATCCATAACATTCAGAAACCACATCCAACAAAGGAATTTGTATTTTAAGCAGCACAGCTCCACTTACTTGCAACTTACTGCTCTTCCATACACTGCATATTTGACCCTTTTAAGCTTCATGGCATTCAAAAATACATTATGCAGAATGAAAATTCATTATTCAAAGGTATAAAAATATATCAAAAACTATAAAATCTATAGCTCACAAAGTAGTCTTTAACTGTAGAAAACCTGAAGATTTTTCCACTAATTACTAGTGGAAATAAAAGTGGATCTAAACAGAGAGGATGCTTGCATATTCCTAAAGAATAACAAGAAAGATTAGTTAGGACAGAGGCAAAAGGAAGTACTACTTTCAAAAGCTTTTTTTTTTTAACTAGTTGCTTCAAATATTTTATTTTCCTGAAAACTACAGTTCTAGAACTTCTTAAAAAATACTACCTCCTTTCTCTTAAAGGAACATAAAAATACCTTGGTTTTCTAAAACCTGTTCCAATGTTTCATTTGTGAAAATCAAAAAGGGCACATTTGGCAAGAATGAAATTTTGGCAGTGACAGAACTATGGTTAAAGGGTTTTGAATAGGACTATGGTTATAGGGTTTTGAATCATTAGCTAAGTTTCCCTCTTACTCCTATTCCTCCCTTCCTTTCCTTTTTTCTCTTTATAAAGCAGTAAGTCGTGTGATTCTTGTTATAAAACTTAGTATCTTGAATATTTTACTTTTTTCTAGAAATTCTGTTATTTAGCTTGAAGAATGAGGGGACAGTTGGAAAGAGAAATAAACAATTTGGTGATATTTAAGCTCTACTCTTCACGATGCACATATGCTGACTTTATGACAGGAGTACTTCGAATAATTGTAAAGGAAGCAATCATTGAAGTATAATTAGACCTGGGAATAAATACATGGAAAATGGAGGGCTCAGTCATCTTCTAAACATGGGAATTTACTCATTTTCTTATTTTAAAAACCATATTTAAAATGAAACCTTCAGACCTCTCAAACAAGGCCTGTGGATGCCTGACAATGCCTGACTTCTGGACAACATGGTCCAAAACACCCCTTTCAGATCCATAGTTCGACGTGCTGAATGATACAGATGTAATCTCAACTCCTGCACAGTGTCCGTATCTTTTTGAGTGGTACTCATACTAACACAGAAAATACTCAGTTGTGTCTCCCTTTCCTCTCCCTGCTCTTTCCCAGAACACAAGCATCTGGTGGGAAAAGATGCAAAGCAGGTGCCCAGTGTCACTACACGTGGATACCTCAGCTAGCACAACACTACCACTTTGTTGCCACCTTTTCTGGCCCTTGTGTAACTGCCACTTCTGCAACTGTGGGATGCAGCCTGTGGCCAGGGTGAGCAGGTAATCAGAAATTAGGATTTTGAAGCATTTTCAGCTGGGACTTTGGTTTATGCTACTATCTTTCTTTTGCCCAGCCACATACAGTTATTTATCTTTATTTCCTTAATATGCATTGTTACTCTTTAGATATGAGTGAGGTTAAAAGTTACCTCCTCTGAAGAGAGCAGAGTGCTGGCCCTTTGATATTTGAGCTACGCAGGTTCCTTTTCAGAGCAGAAGAGTGCAGGAACCATATATGCTTATCACCTAAGGATGAAAGGGGCCCTGGTTCTCCACTGCTCAGTTGCAACTGCAAATACTTATGCCTCAGAAACTGCAGTATAAAATTATATCATTACAACTATTATTCCAAACAGACATTACAATGAAACTCCCTCAAATGTTTACCTGTTAGTGACTGCCCATTATTTTAGGATTAAAACAGCTGTCTACACCTATCAATTATAGAACAATTCTTTGATCAGAACCCAATTCATCCTTCTGCCTCTCTAATTTAATCCTACTGAATTCTGTTATCTGAATTTGGATTTACAGGAATACAATATTTTTACTTTTTTGTCATCTAATCTCTCTAGAATAGTGTCTGAATGATTGTCCTTTGGTTTCCACAACTTCATTTGAAAGTCACAGTAATGCATTTGAAGACCTTTTAAATAAAAGAACTACCTTGTCATACAAAAAAAAACCGTTCTATTGTGAAAAGTAAGTAATCTTAGCTTATTGTTTCCTTACTTTTCTGTCCTGATAACACAGAAATACTGTGAGCATCCCAAATGCCACTGTAAAATGAGAACTGAATTTTGCAGAAATTACATCTCATCCTCGCTCTTAGTTTAAGAGGCAGCACTTCACCTGCAGCTGGCATGAGAATTGTAATAAAGAAAACCTTTTTATAATTCTGAGAGGCACAAATTAGAACTAAAGTTTTCACATGTCATAAAACTGAATTGTAAAGTATAAAGCAGTACATTATTTTTACTGCTGTGAATACATAGGGCTGGGCTACATAGGGCTTCAATTTTTATATAAGCAGCAAAAATAAGAAATGCACTGCAGCTAATTTCCATTCTGTTTATTCTTAGACTCTTAATATTTAAACTAAAAGTCACAAATGCAGGTTAAAGAAAACACACCAACAGCCCACCAGGCCATTAACAACCAACACAGACCACATCGGATCTTCTCTGCATAACTATGCTTGAAAAAGGAACACTCTCCTGAGTTGGCTAACGAAACTCATGAAATAAATTAAGCAGAATGACTCAAAAACAAAGTTAAGACACCAACTGGCACTCAGTGGAGAAAGGAGAGGGGAGATGACATGCAGCCATTTCTCCTCTTCATGTTTCTTAGTCAGCATCCATTTACAGGCATCATCCCATAATCACAGGCAGTGGTGAGCTTCCCACACTGTCATTCTCTCCTCGCAAACTGAGAAAACAAGGTCTTTTCAGCCCCCTATTTAGAGTGTCGACCAGACCCTTTATCATATGAGAAAACTCTTCCTTGCAGCTGCTCTGCATCCTCCCACACAAACACCCCTTGCCACAGGGGATCACCAGCTCTTGCTTTTCCTCTCTTTTACTACTCTAATTACTGGGAATTTTCACTTCTTTCACAAGTGTAATTGAAGATTTCCTCTTTGTGCCTCTCTGGGGTGGCAGACAGGCTGGGGACTCTCCTGAAGACACCTCCTGCCCCTGAGTGAGTTGAATCCAGGAGAAAAGTAGGGACTGACTCTGCAGGTACAGAAGTGAATAACTGTGCATCATGAAATTTTTCTCAGCACTCACCTGACCACCAGCACATACCAACAGCATGTTGCTGACCTTCTCTACCCTGTGCATTTGGGTCTGGGTGCCCAATGCTTGTCTTTCCTCCCATATGACAGCAATGCACATAAAAAACCCCTGACACTTTGTTCCAGTGCCAGTGCAAGATTTTGGGGCTGTCAGCACTATGGCTGTTCACCTCATACCCCAAGTACTGGAAGGCAGGACGAGAGCAGTGGGACAGAAACCAATTCAAATGCAGACTTCATGGTCTGCAAAGTTAGGGGTGGCGACAGGGGATAAAGTAAAAGGAGAGCAGTACAGACAAGACTGAGTAGCCTTGATGCCTGGAAAATGAAAGCCAAGTAGGAGTTGCTATTTCTCGATTCCCATCCTCATTGCTAGGTGCCCTGTTTGTGGCTAAGAGGTGATAGCAGGACAGCAGTCTCTTCTGAGAGGACGAACTGCTTCTCTCTAACTCCTCCCAGCTATACCAGCTTGGGGAGAGGCGGGGGGGGTGGGGGAGACCCTCAGGAATTGTGTGCTCCAGCCGGGACCCCACAGTTGCCGCACTGACAGCTGGTAAAAGCACACAGGCAATCCCTACCGACCCTGGGCTGCACGGTCAAACTGTGCTGCACTATTATGTAGCTATTTATAAATACAGGAGTGAAACTAAATGCCTCCGCTTTGACTTCTTTAAAAGGCCAAACTCAGCCTTGGAATTGGTCTATTTCTAGCCATCCATCCAATCACTGATTCCAGCACAGGACCTACCCATCCAGGCATACAATTCCCGCTGACTTAGCAAGGTCCATGTTACAGCCACAGCAAGATGTGCAACTAGGCAGTATAAGGATTTGACAAAGTGAATTTTCTTGCTGTTCAAGCCATCCTGTTACATATAAAGGAAATTGCACAGCAGTGCCTCACTCTCTAACCCGTTAGGTTTTTGCATCTCTGTCCACCAGTCCTACTCGATAAATACAAGTTGATATTTGATATTCTGACCCTCCCTGCTGCATTAGAGAAACCTGACTTGCAAAAAGCCTCCTCCCTAAGTTTGCACAGACCATCTCTGAGGCAAGGACACATTTGCATGAATACAGCAGCCTGGCTGTGAGAACATGCACATAACCACAATCATCACACTAAATATGCACTAAAGATACATCTAAGCCAAGGGTCCTTGTAAACCAACAGACAAACAACCAAACCCCTCAACTTAATAATGATTTAGAGGAAACCTGATTCTAAAACAGAAAAACAACTCTAAAAACATTCTATTTTCTGAAGCACAAGTGGAGTTTCAAGTCTCCTCATGAAACTGCAATAAATATTCTTCATTATTCTGCCACTTTATTAACTATTTTGAGGACTGAATTCCATGGAATATTCCACATATAATGTTCTTGGTAGCATATCCTGATTTTATAAAACTCCAGTACTGTCCATTGTCACATGGAGGTTATCCCATGCAAATGAAACACAGTAATATTACTGGGATGTAGAAGAATCATAATTCTGTCTGATGCAAAAGAAACTTGTAAAAAGCTTTTGAGGCCAAATAATCAGTCTCTGTAATATCGTTCATCTTCAGAGTTTTGGAGTTGGCTTGTTTCGGCTTTCAAGTGCCGAAAAACTTTAGAGAGGAAGCAGTTGTTTCCTGCATATCAAAATGCTTTGTTCATTTACCCAAAAAAGCTGCCTGCAATAGTTGCTAACATTTCTTTTCCCCGCCTTTCCAAATAAATGTGTAAATACGTTAAAAAAAGTTGGTCTGTCTTCTCCATCCTCTCATTCACATTTGACACTGATCAATCCACCTTTCAGCAGTCAGTGCTCCCCTGGGCAGCAGAAGAGGACATGTTCTGAATTTCCAATTCCCATTCCAGCTGCAAAGTCCCTCCTTCCTCCCACTACTGCATTTAGCAGAGTATGTTTACGGGTGCTTCTGGGAGAGATGAATAGCCTTTTTAAGGAGTGCCATGGGCCACGAGAACAAAAATGCCACTGGCAGGAAACTGGTGGTATAGGAATTGTGTCACAGGATCTCCAACATGGTATCAAGGACTGATGCAATGAGGACATTCAAGAAATTTCTCAGCAAAGTGGGTCATTTGATCTCTTCTCAGAAATCACTGATGTCCAGAGTAGTGCATTAGCAAGTATGATTGTGTTTTGTAGAGATCCAGAACACAATAGAAACCATACGTAAAAGTTTTTCTTAACTCCCAAGAGCACCTTCTAGACAACCTGTCCTCACAGAGGTGGGAGAGGCTGCCTCTTCCCATGGCAGCCGCACACTCTACCATATCTTTTTTGTCTTCACTAGTGGTTTTCACTGCTGATATTAGATGTGTTCACCCACTTACACACCATTGCTAGCAACATGGGATGAAGAAGATACAGCTCTTGGAGTTTCATGGAAAACCCTGAAGAAAATGCAGCAGAAATGAAATAACCAAGTACCTCCTGATGTCATGATACAGCATGAAGCCCCGAGACACCATTCTTGCACAGACTTGAGATAACACATGAAGTATTCTGTTTTTTATTCCTCTGCTCTTTCTGTATAGTCTCATTGTATGTAATGTTTAACCAGCTGCACCCAGCCCTCACCCTAAATAAAATAAAATTAGAGCCACAGCATCCAACCAGCAGGCAGCTGCTGGGTCAGACAAGCATGCAAGTTCTTGGCAGATTTTGGATTCTAGCTTGCAGCTTTACGAGCACAGAAAGGAATTACAGTAATTCTATAAACTGAGATTTTTCCAACAGCTACTGGGAACTGCTGGCTAGTGTCTTGGGACAAGGACAAAGACAGCAGCGTTTCTTGCGGTGGCAACATACAGCACCATTACGGAACCTTGGGTGACTTCAGCACATTAATGCTGATAATGAGCTTGTGGCAGTGCAGATGATCACACATGGATGAGCATTCAATTACTGTGGTTAACACGCAGTGAAAGCAAAGACTACAGCCATGCAGGTCTCCACAACTTTCATTTCATAAAGCGCTATTAAATCTCCATCAAATAAGGACAGCTTTGTCCCCAAGTGCTGGGGCTGAGCAGGGGGTGGCCCATCTTGTTTTGCAGAGCCCTGAGAAAACCAGCTCAGGCCCTCATCCACTGATACAGGGGCAATACCAACTACGCCAGACAGAACCTGAAGTGCTGATTTCAGGATGAAAATATTCCTACTCTACTCCATTCCTGCCTCAAATACCCTCCCAGCTTTACAGACCGGATGCAGTTTTGTAGCTCAGCAGTCTCAGAAATATAGAGATCTCCCTTGAAGTCCTCAAATATATATTTTGATTTCTTTCTTTAAGACCTAGTTTGAGGAATTGACATTTTTTATCACACAGATGTGAAACATTAAGCACAGTTGATGTTGAAAAATTTTGTAATGGAACAAAATTATTTCTAGTACTCTTGCCATAACCTGTGAAGCTGTATTCAAAAATCAGTTCAGTGAGACTCATGATGGTAAGCATACCATCAGCAACAATTTTGCTTCCTTGCCCGTCCCCCAGCTTGAAGCAGGATCCCATTCTTTTAATGATGGAAACAGTGTTGTGGCTACTATCATTAATTAACAAACAAACAAAAAATCTAAAAAATAAGAAGAAAACAAAAAAAAAGTCATCAGCTATGCAGTTAAAATCTAAGTTCCTCAAGTTTTGCTGATTTTCTGACTGGCACCATCCCGACATTTGCAATGTCGAAAACCAAAAACAAATGTAAATGGGACAGAGGAGTCATGCATGACAGTCTAAACTAGAATCAGCAGATTCCACCACACACACACACCCCCACTGCTGCCTGCCCCGATTCAGCGTGAAAAGAAAAAAAAACAATTAGGCATTTACATAAATATATTCTGTATTTGCTGATTAATTTTTCACATCTTTGCAGCTATTTTAAAGTAATAATATTGTCACAACCATTGTACAACAAATATGTGCCTAAACAGATAAAAATCCCTACATGCCTGCAAAGGACCCAGCAGCTACCATTCAGGGAAAGGATTCCTTGGAACTGAGCATTCATAATCCAGTGCCTACTGTGCATTCACTCCCTTCAATGATTATGGTAATTAGTTTGTCTCATGTTATTGTGACCTACAATCTATCTATGGGGACACTCCAGGGGAGCTCTGGGTCTTAAATCTACTAATTTCACATTTAGAAAGACTCAGGCATTACAACAATGCCGAATTGATATGCAGAACATTCAGATAATTTTAAACACTTGAATCATTGTCCTCACATGTAAAAAGATCAGGGCTTCCTTTAAGCACACATTGTGCAAATTCACTGGGTGTGTCACAGCACACTGAAAGCATGTTTGCTGAAATACAACTGGGCCATGGAAGTGGTAGTTGATTAAGTGGAAAATAATGAGCCTTGGGCACAATGACCTTTATAAACGACACACAAAATTTAAGCTGAGATTTACAGCAAACTTTTCTGGACAGTTTTTTCTATGCTGATAATAAACCACTGTATATGGTTAGTTTCTTGCATAAATTACAACCATCTCAGGAAATGCTGCTTAATCATCTAGCTTCTGGCTTTAGCAAATACATATCACTTCATCCAATCCTAACAACAGGTCAGACAAAGCTACAGTCTAGTAATACCATCATGTTAAATAATTCCTCAGCGCCTTAGTATTTGCAGTCCCAGATAATTAATAGCATGGTCTCACTCTACTCATACATTATAGACAAATGGGTAATCATACAGAAATTCTGCAAACAAGTCTTCACTTTAGACCAGAGCATCAGCCCAGATCAGGCAAACAACGTAGAATCTAAATCTGTATGACAGTTTCGGGGGTCTTCTTATCATCTCCTGGAGTCAAATCTAACCCAACTGCCAGACAGGTCATATCAAGCAAATATTATCTACTAACTTCTGGACATTGACAGATGAGCTCTGAGTGTCTTGCAGCAGCTGCTCCTTTAGAGCATTGCTAACCCCACCTTCCCAACCCTTCACCAGCAACTTAAGTGCAGGAATCTGAGGGTAAGAGAAGGAAGGCAGAAATACACATTTCCCTTCGGCCCTGACAGAGGATGGAAAGAAAGAGAAGGGCAGACACCTTAGAGTGAAAAATGTCAAACTGTCTCATAAGATTTGACAGGTCTTCCACAGCTCTTATTAATGCAATAAATTCATTTTTGGGAGGATCAAAAAAATTCAAATCACTGCCACAGTAAATGCTTAAAATTACACCCTATGAGTTAGATTGAATACAAAGTATGTACAGGTTCTCCACTGAGAAAACTGAATGTCTTTATCTTTTTTAATTGAATCTAGCCACATAAAATGATCCTGGTAAGTAGATTAGAAATCTTACGTACTGGGCCCCCATGTGGTTTGCCTTTAATATTTGTGCATTCAATTACTGTTTTTAAAAAGCAGGAATTATTCATTGCAATCCTAATGCTATATTTATTCAGGATTTAGGCCTATTTTAAGATTAGGCCTGACTTAATTGTACCAAACTATCAGCAATGTTGGAGTCATTATCACGTATCTGCCTGATACCTGCATTCTACAAATCTGTGAAGAATAACAGAATATTTCCTCTTGCTACTGCCAGAATAAAATTAGAGGATGTCTGGGAAGTCTGAAAAGCAGTTTTATCCAGATGCTCAAGTAATACACTTATTTTTGGATAAAAAGAGTTGAAACATGAAAGCTGTTCTAATAAAAATATGTACAACAGAGGTAATTTACATCTCCCTACATAACTCACAGGAAAAAATTAATTGTAGTAGCAAGAAGGCATTGCAAGAATCCACATTATGGCCTAGGAGCTCACATCAATTGCTGCATGCAACACATATTAGGAAGAGGTGAATAGTCAGTCATTCCCATCTCTTCCTTACAAGAGATTCACTGGCATCTCTGCTAGACCTGCAAAAGGAGAGTGCTTAAGGCATCTCAGCAGACATGAACCAGACACTGCCCAGACCAAGGGTAGAGAACGGCCCTCTCCTCTCACCACACATCACCATCCTTCACTTCATCAGCAGTTCCTTCACAATAGCAGTGCTCCTCTCAGCTTTTGTAAGACAAGGAGGCAACTTTGACAGACTAAAGGAAATGGGGTCAAAGGACCTTCAGAGTTCCATTACACTGTCACTATTTCTGCATTTATACCTTAAATATCGCGTCAAATTGCAAGTATACGCTTTCTAAGTCACTCATTATCAATTTTCTTTGTTTAACTATTAGCTATATAAGCATAAGTATGGACATCTATTTACATTATTTCTAGCCTGTCTCTTTCTCACTCACATTGCAATTCCTAGGAAAATTCCCACCACAGTTTTGAGAAAAGCATTCTTAAGCATCATGTTAAAGATCTTGCAGAAATCCTAGCCTTGACCTTGTTTTAGGTGGAAAGTACTGCAGAAGTTCAGTAAAGCCACATGTGGTTCCAACCCTGGAGATATACAGATTATATTATTTATCTAATGCAGATTAAATGTTACTTTAACTTGTAAGAACAGATTAAAGAACAAGGGCAGTAGCTGCCAGGATAGGAAAAAATGCAATTCCTAGGAAAACATTTGCTTTCATCAGTCAGTAAAACAGCATTGTAAATCTGAACTGTATTTGTCACGGGGGAAAAAAAAGTAAGAAGATAGTTACCAAGAGTCTAGTTGTGTTTCCTACATGTGCAAAAGGATCATTGCTTGCAAAATCAATGTTTTGCATAGATAAGAGCAGGAAATTAACAGTAGTCACCACAGTTTTCAATGCAAAACAATATAAGTTTTCATAATGTAGAATAAAAGCTTTAGTCATTTTAAAAAAAGGCGTCCACAAATATATAGCTATAGGCATTCTGCACTTCTCTGTCAGAGGTGAGTAATGAAGCAAGATAGCCAGGTTCAGACCTTACTTGTGACAACTATACTACTATTATGCATCAATTTCAAAAAACACCACACTCCAAGCTTCCAATTTAGACTAACTTTCTCTTCATAATTTTTTTCCTGAGTAAATGCATTGTGTACTTGCACTTAAGTTCCATAACAGAAGCAAGCAGGCATTCTTTAATTTACAGCATACAGACAGCACTGTGCAGAGTACTGTCTTCAGTACTTCAAAATAAGAAGGCATATAATACATCCTTTTGTCCCTTAATATACAATGCCAAGGAATTTCTCGTTTAATTACATAAACATGGCATTTTCAGCAAATATTTGTAATATAGAAGATGTAAATGTTTCTATTATTATTTTGTTAGAAAAAATAAATTACTTGGAGAAAATTAATTTCTACCTTACACAGAAAAGATTACGCCAAAGAGTCCAGAAACTCCATTATAAGGTGGCTGTTAGCAAAAAATAAGTATTCTAAAAACGTAGAGGACTCAAATGGTTTCTTCTGATTTTGAAACAGAAAATTTGTCTGAAATTCTTGTCAGAGACTGAAGTGGGAACTCTGCCTTTGGGATTTATCTTATATGCAAAATAAATATTTACTGTGGAATAGTTCTGTAAGGTATACATGAGTCATTTTTAACCACAGTATTTCCCAGATAAACACAACTTCTGCATTTATAATGAAAATTAATTTAGTTATGTAGATAGTTCAGTTCATAAAACATCTGACAGAATGGAAAAGGTATTTGACAAGTCCTAACTGGTATTTTTTCTTTAATCTTTCAGGTGCTTTTTGGTTGCAAAACAAAAAAAAAAAAAAAAAAAAAAAAAAAAAAAAAAAAAAACCAAAAAAAAAAAAAAATCTGATCGGATGATCGGAAACAAAATCCATTCCCCAAAACGCTGGGTGCAGTTGCAGGGATCAGTAAGGAAAATTAGCTAGAAAAAGCCTTGGTACTCTGATGATCAAACCGCCATGTAGACTGGGCCCAGTGGTGCTTACTTTCATACAAATTACCAACTAATCTCTCTCTCGTTTGACACAACAGAGGGCCAAATCACACAGGTGTTCGTTTTCAGGTGTTTCTCATACATTGCCATTACCCAATTACTCATTTACCTCATTCAGTGAGGCTCTAGGAGTTGGAGCCATTTACTCCTGATCCCCTAAGCTTTTTCAAGAATCTACCCCATATTTCCCTTTTTAGATACCCTTGTATGTAAACAACATCACAAGTCTCCGAGAGAACAGTATCTTGCACAAAAGCAGTCACCACCTGATTCTATCTGGACTCAAATGGAGCACCAATGCAGAAATAAGGAAGAAAAACACAAATTCTAATGTGCTCTCATCGTTGCTACACTTTAAAACGAACTGGATTTTTAAGGGTAATTTTGAAGGCAAAGTGGGCAGCTAACATGTCAAGACAAAGAATGGAGTTGCTGCTAATGACCCTATCCTCTACTGCTTACTAAGCTAATTATATTAAAGAAAACCAGAGCAGAGGAAATTAGAAGGCATGTTGATGTTTCTATTCCTTCCAAATCAAAACAGTAGCCAGCATGATGTAGAAAAGCCCCTCCAGGTCAAATACTCAGAAAAAGCTATTGTATACAGCTTTGGCAAAGCCAAACAAACACACTAAGTATACTTGGGTTTTAATAGCCAAAGGCTATCCCTACTATGGCTGTGCCCTCATGCTTTACATGTACTCGATAAAGCAGAAATCCACTTTTCATGTCAGACCCCAAAAGAATATTACAGCCTAAAGTGGAATTGAAGAACAGAAATTATCTCCTGGAGCCAAACGTGTTTGATGATCTTGGAATGGGTAATAAAACTCTCCTGCAATCTTTTCGATGAGCTTCCAAGAAGTCTTTTGCAAGGAACTATTTTCTGAATTTGCATCACAAAGCTACCGGTTAGTAGTCATGGTTTCTAGCAAAAAGCTATTTGCAAGTCACTATTCCCAAAACATAACTACTGGAGCTTCCTAAGAATTCTGTCAACCCTGTTGAAATAGCCGTTGTTTTACAAGCGCGCCCAGCAGCTCGTAGCAGCTGACACAGCTACTGCTGAACACCCACCCTCCCGCAGGGGAAAAGCCGGGCTCCTGAAAAGCTGGGTAGTGTTACATGTGCAGACAGTGCATGCCTGCCCGTCTCTACTTGTATCCATTCCTGAGGTGTGAACATGAAACCGCTCCTCTAACAGAAAAAAAACACCATTATATTCTTTTGCTAAACTCTGATATAAAAGATGGAAAACAGACAAGACATTAATTTTAAATTAGAAAAGCCTAGCCCATTTCGGATGGAGGAAAAACATGTGGCCTTTTCAGCACAAGCTTAGTGGCATGATCCCAACCTATTAATCCCATATTTTTTACTGTACTCCAGAAAAACCTACATCCTGATGACATAAGTATCCTGGAGACCCACACTCTACAGTATGCAGTGACCTGACAGTAAAACCTTATGCATTCAAGGCTATGCCTGCCTGCCACAGCTAATACAATATCACAGCAAATAATTTAATTACACAAAGATCAGAAAATTCAGAGAGTGACAGCTCCCATTCTCATGCAAAGTGCTTATCTGAGGCATGAAGTCAGCATCAAGAACTATACGTGCAGCAAGGAGATTTGTTGCTGCAGACCTGTATTTCTTACCATAGCAATAGCAGAGCAGCACCCCATGCTGACTTCACAAACTCTCAGGTATAGAAAACACAACAGAAACATCTCAGTTTCTTGACACAAGCAGAAAGGCAGAGAACAGCATTTCAGCTGCTGTAAGTTGCCCTCAGTAGCAGCAGGCCAGCTGGAACACCGTCCACACTTCCCTCGGGTTTGCCACACCAGGAGACTCCCTCCTGCCCCTCCTCAGATCTGCTGGACTATCCAACTCCTCCATGCTCTCAAGTGAACTCAGTGCAGCCTCGTGAGCAAGCTGTGCAGAATTTTTAAGTTACAAAACCCACATCCAAGTTTGCTAAAACCAGTGACCTACATTTAAGAGTAATTAAAGTACCACCAAAAAAAAGAAAAAAAAAGGGCAGGAGGACAGGTTTGATTATTGTAGGAGGTTCATTCTTACAGGTATTTTGCTCGAAGGTGCTAGTAAAATAGCACTTCATCAAACAGCTACTCCCCAAAATCATCTTCTGCTGAAACACTTCTGTCCTAGCTGCTTACTAAAATGCTGCTTCCCTTCCCCCACTCCTACAATCCTTTCTCCGCTCATGAGGGCTCTATTCGCAATGCTACACAAAAGGATCAGTTGTTTCAACTTTTTTGTTTTCCTCTTTCCGAACAGCTTCAGTCATTTCTCTTTTGAGTGACCTCAACATTTTACTCAACACTCTAACCACCTTTTTTGGGGGATGGCGGGGTGGGGGAAGGAAATAACCAAGCAATTTGGTTTGATATCAGTACAAAATCAAATCAGAATAGTAAAAATATGCATTAGTTTTAAATGCTGCTTTTGTAGTCCTGCATCTCTGAACCAAACAAGCATTTTCTGCACTTTAACCTCTAGACACAGCATCACAGGAAAGCATGCATCGAGTAAGCTCAAAAACAACAGGTTTTAACACCGTTATTCTTCTCCTAGGTTTACCACTGTTATATTCTGTGATCTCAGACAAACCAATCAGCTTGTACTTCAGCCTTCTTAACTGTAAAACAGGTACAATGCATGCTAAAGCATCCTAGAATATTTTAAAAGTTTTGAAATAGAAAGCAACTTTGAAAAGACTGGCTCTAATACCAACTATTATTTTCACAGAATACAGACTGCACTGCTAAGGGGGAAAACATCCTGACTGCATAATCACATTTAGAACAGTGGCTTCTGTATATGTGCTAGAGGAGTTTCAAAGGAAATGTCATATTTTTAAAATACATGTGCCACTACCATATTTAATCGAACGTCATCCCAAGACTTTTGGTGCCATGAGTCTTTGGAGCCTTGGCATAAAAGCATTTGGTTTTGTACTAGGCTATAATCACTGCAGGAGCTGTCAGGATTTATCACATCAAAAATCCACGCACTAAAAAACAATGAGTGGTTGCCCACAGAGGGTTTGGTACTTTAGACATATTAGAATCCATTTAGTTAATAACACCTATTTGTGCACTTGGTCTTTGTGGCTCAGTGTGATCATAATGAAGTACTGCCCATTCTCTCCAAGAGGCTTTTGTTGTGGCACTTCAAGGGCAGATGCTCAAACAACAACAGTAAAGGTTCAGGAGCAGCCAAATTAGAGAGGCTCAGGTGCTAGGAGCCCCGTCAAACCCCAAAGCCACTGTGAGGATTTACACACAGTGCATCAATATCTAGTTGAATATTTTGTGCACAACCTGATTCCATACCAAGTCGAGAGCATCAAACTATGCAGTGTTCCAGGCTCGGAAGAACTGTTAACTGACAACAGGGTATTCCAATGTGAGGTTGTCAGAGATACCAGTAAAAGACATCTGAGAAGTGTTCACTGACCCATGCAGTTCCCAGGGATGAGGCCACATGCAAAGGTGTTTGCATGTGAGGAACCAGCATAGCTTAGTAACTCCTCTTCGTGAACATTTATCAGGACAAGGCCTTTCTCAATGACTCTCCAGTATCTGATTTGAAATCTACACAGCCCTATTTTAAAAATGAATAAAGATACATCCTTTAATGTGCTCTATATGATTTCTTTTAGATGCCAAGAAACACAGGCTCTTGAGTAATAAATTATTTTCTTGAGGAATAATTAAAACATTCTTTACTGAAAAACTTGTGTGATCTTGTGTGATTTTTTCTTTAAAATAGAAAGCTCCTGTTTTATAAAAGGCTTTAGGCTCAGTAGTCTTTCAGTAGGAATTTATACAAAAATACAACATCATTATATGAGTTGTATGTAGAACGGCAATCCTACTAAGCACATCAATAGCAAAGACTGTCAACACTACTGAAAATATTTCAAAACAAATTACAGTATCAGTAAATCACATTCAACTTCCATTGTCACATATACATTTGCCTTGAAGTTAGAGATCCAGAAGCAAGGAGCTTTACAAGGAAAGGTATTCAACTAAGAAGGTTAAATGAAGAACACATAAATAAAGGCAATGTCCTGAAACAGCTGAAGCATAAAAAGCAAAAGACCAAACAAGGCTGGTTTTAAGTACAGTTCAAAACTGCTGAAGTTTGTCTAAAGCAGCAAAAGATGGATGGATGAATTTCTGGGGGAGCAAAGGAACAGAAATCACACATTTGCACTGAACTGTTTCAAACTAAGGGCATTGTACTAAGGGCAGTTTTTCTAAGCTGTCTTAGACTACAGGACTCTGTCATATCGAACCCATAGAAAATCCATGCTGTCATGTTACAATATTGGTTTTCTATCCTGTTGTGTATGTTGGCATTTACCATTAGCAAGAATTCACAGTGACATCAAACCAAGACCAGAACTTTGTTACAAAGAAGACACATTGCTGTGAGAAACAAAAGATATTCTGTTGAGTGCAGATCTTCTAAGACATGCATGGCAGATCATAGTATTAGAAGTGAGCGAGAGAGACAAAGATACAGTCAAGCACTGGTCTTTCCTTGGGGTAGTCTCAAACAAGAGGTGACATATTAATCCCCCTGAAAATCAAGTGAGATTTTTACCATTGATTTTAAGGAAATAGGATCTTGGTTTCTTAGAACTAATAGTATCTTTTCTGTCAAGTTTAA
>WEKY01041725.1:146879-161573 GCA_013390045.1 Picathartes gymnocephalus
GGGGGGGGGGTGTGGCTGTATAAGAAAGATTTTTAAAAGAATTTAAATTCAAATTTCACTTTAAAGATTTATTTGGATCACTGCTTATCACTCTCTCAAGTATTCTTTGCTTTAAAATCCTTAAATATTTTAAAATAAGTCCACTTAGCCGCTTACCTCTACTGAAAAGATGTAACTTGTTCCACAGTCTGTGAAACAGACTGTGCTGTAAGCAAAGTGCTGTACATCCTGCTATTTATCTCAAGGTTATGCTGAGCGTCACCAAACAAGTTATTTGGCCCACATTTAGTTGAATATTATTTCCCAGTGTGGTACTGAGCGTTTACTAAGAGTATTAGAGAAGCAGAGCAAAGAAGCCTTAACAGAAGCACTGTATTGTCCTAGTCCACCAGTTGATGAAATCTAAACATTCTCCTACAATAACAATTAATGACACTACATTTTCAATAAGATTGACAAAGCACCTCCACTCCCTAGAGGATGAGATCCAGGATGATCATTTCTGGGTTTTGTTTGCCTCTCCCCACCCATGTCTTTATTCCTGCATTTGAATGGGAGAGTAGATGGGAATGGTGAGAAAAAATATTACTAACTTCCCACTTGGCTTGGTTTCCAGCTTCAGCAACGAAAAATCACCAGCTTTTTAATATTCATGTAAACATTAACATAGACCTATAACATGAATGAGATTTCAAGCAACGAAACACACGCAAATGCAATATCAGGGACAGAAATTGAAAATTTGTATCCAAAGCGAGTCCTGGCCCTGCTAAACCAAAAAGCAGCTGGTAGAGTGATTTATGGGTATGTGCCAGTTGCAGCTTGGTAATGAGCTGTGCTGGAGGATGACTCAGCTGAGCAGTGAGTTATCTGAGCTTGAAAAGAGAAAGCTGAAGTATAGATAAAGTTATTTACCAGAAAAGGCTGGCTGGTTGGCGTTTTTGTTCTTGATTGTCCTTGACTGATTGTCCCTGGCAATCTGCTGATCATGACTTTTAAAGTACTCTCAAGATAAAATACTTCAGCAAACAATAATAGATTTTGAAGGCAGTTTTCACCTAATTTAAAAAATAAAAACAAACAAAAAAAAAATCCAGGGACTTTACCAAGTTCTAAGAAAAAAAGGTGAATGACACAAAAGAAATCAAAGTCTTTAAGAAGGTCATTAAAATTGTTCTTAATATCTTTTATTTCCCATGGGTTTATTTTTAACCTCATTTTAAAGTGTGCTTTTGAAGCCAACAACATATAACATGGTGATACTGATAGAACTTTCTCCAGTTGGTATCAGACAACACTAGGAATGCAGCTTTACTGTTGGGTGATTTTGTTCTCCCCAACTATTCCCTAAGTGCCTGCTAATATGCTTAATGGTGTACACTGAATGTGCACAGTCCCTCCTCCCTGGATTCAGCTGGCAGCCCACCATCTTCTCAAACTACTTTCCCCACTGCCATAGTACCAAGCAAATGATCCTGTGCACTTTCAGTGAGAAGTAAGAAAACTTAACGCAGAAAACAATACCTTAAGCAGCAGTTTCAATTCATTATTTCCTTACCTGCCTTATCTAACTCAGAGCATGCAGGTCTAGTGGGTGTGTAGAAGCATAACACAAAAGGCATGATACAGGCTTGAGCCCAACTGAAGCTGCTTATAAAAGTGTATTCCAAGACTTGTCAGTCACTTGAAAGAGATCATCTGTTAGTGAATTCACTGACATCCAGGACCAGTCAAGTTTTCGGGTGTGAATTTCAGGTAAGTATAGTTAGGCAGTGTCCTCATGAAGTATCTGAGCTATTCAACAAGCATGCTGGGCACATGGCTATCACATGAAGTTTAGTCTACTAGTCTTATAGGCTAATTTTAAGGAAGTTCAGATCAGAAAATAGGTAAGGTCCACAGGCTTGCTTCATGACTCAGATTGCAACCACAGAAAAAAACCAAGAAGCAAGTCATAACAGCAGACTGACCTTAGCCCTGAGAAAGCTCAAGAGTGCTGAGGATACTGAAATAGAGAATTGCATGAGAATACTCCTATCTATCATGGTTTCTTGTAATAACTGCAGACAAAAGACTTTGCAAACGTTTCAGGCTCCATGCTATGTGTCCCCAGAGGGCTGCAGGGTAAAGCACAACTTCTGAGAGGTGAAGGGCACAAGGAGGCATGAACCTAGAGGGAAGGTGTTCAGCAATCATGAAACATGCAGCCAGATCATGAAGATCCACTCCTTTAAGCAGTGATGAAACAACACAGAATTCAAAAAGCTCTTTTGAAAGGTGGCTCATCAAACATAGGAAAACAAGGAAGAGGCAGCAAACATAGGAAGACAAGGGAAGTCTAGGAGTGTTAAGACAGACCCAGCAATGCACTGATCTGGCACACATCTCTCAAGAGGTGCTTTATGAGAGCTGTGATCAAAAAAAGCCTCTTAAATGTACAAGTTTTTATGCTAACCTAGTGATTTGGAATCCTGAGTCACGCACTCCAAATGCCAGGAATTCACAGTGTTTCATGTACAGGCAACTAAACAGACACACAAATCTTGCAGGACTTCTATATTTTTCAGTTATCAATGGTATAAACATCTAAAATAACTACAAAGGACCTGAGCTACAACCTAATTTTCACAAGCATGTAAAAAAAACCCCAACTAAATACAATTTGCTTAATGCTACTTACCACCATATAATTTCATTTACGCAACACTGATTCATCACTGAGTTCTTAATTTTTTTATGAAGATCAAAAGAAAAAAGAGACTGCAGTCTTACTACCAAAAGAACCATGCTTCTGTCTGAAAAGATCTATCATTAAGCACCATCCTACAGAATAAGTGATTTTTATCTTTTTGTTTTCATTGCTCGTTGCATGCAGGGTACAGAATTTATAAGATCATTTCTTGTTTGCAGTGAGCTAAAGCAGAACATGCAACACATTTAAAATCTGAAGCGTGTTCTTTTTCCTGCCTTGGACATACATATACAAAACTCTGCACGGGAGAAACATGTACCCTACTGTTACCTATAGAAAGAACTGTGAAAAATGATTAATTGTTTACAAGGATAAAATTGCAAAGGCAACACCTGCTCAAAAAAAGACCCTTCAGGAGACTTACTGCTTCAGAAATCTATGACATGAGTAAGTTAAGACAGATAATGGCTAGTCATAGGATGTATCAAAAAGTGACTGATTATACGTTGCTCCAAACCACTGGTTTTCATTACTGACATAAATCAACGTTAGGCAGCAGCTTAGCAAGTCTTAAAAGACAATAAAAACACCAGTAAAAGAAACTGGCAGTTAGATTTAGCAGAGAATGTTGTGTCCAGAAATACCAGATGCCTTTATAAAGTATGTTTTGCTAAACAATGTCTGAAAAGTTTTTGCAGCCAAATGGAGCTTGATCTTTAACAGCTGAGCAACAGAGGTCCTTATTATTTAATTAAACACTCATTTTAGCTGACATTTATTTAAAAGCCTAAAATGAAGCGATTTTGCTGCAAGGCAAGTAGGTGAAATAGAAAGAGTTTATTCATGTAAGGCTAGAAGTCATGAATGAAGCAATGATTTTAGCATAAAAAAGAATCTGCTGCTAAACAAGGAGTTACTGTGAAACATCACATCCAGACTAGTTGATTTAACAAAATGGCCTTTTGATTTGAAAATCATTTCTGCACCATACTTATGGAAGGACATTTTGTTGTTTGGGGTCTCTACTACTTACATCCATGAGGACAGTGTCCCTCCATCAGGCACTAGCACATCTACCAATAATTCTTAAATAATGGCTGGAAAAAAATCAGATTTGATTTGGCAGGTAAGCCATAGAGTTGTCAATTATTCCTTTTATTTATACATTATCCCAGTCTCTATTAAAAATACTGCAACTTTCCAAGAAGTCACATGCTCTTCATACAAACACAGAAATAATTTTGCAGATAATGTGACTAAGTAGATGTCTTTGAAGTCAATACCCCTATTTCCTCAAGCACAAACACCATTACTTTTAATGTCCAAGCAAAATCTCAAACTAAGTGCCTGATTTTCCAGAAATCCCTCATGCTGCAGCTGAACCCATCCTTCGTCTTTACCTCTGAGCACCAGCCATCTGGTTGGTACATGAGGAAGAAACCAACCAAGGTAAGCTTGTGGAGGGCAAGTGGGTCCCTGCAAAGCACCACAGGACCCCTGACTGGAGAAAAGGTGTCCCTTGGTGAAAGGGCACATGCCAGTGGCCATGCACAGCCACTTCGGGGAGTATTTCTCCAACTTCCCACCACACAAACAGGGAAGAGAGACCCTCAGACATTTGCCAGGCAACAAAGTCCCCTCATCCATCAGGTCTCCGCATCGCCATTTTCCCACGGAGCCCCTATTGCAGAGGGGAGACACACCAGGTTTTCAGGTGCTCCATGGGGCAGCCGGGTCTGCACAACTGCAGACATGCAAAATTGGCATAATTTCATTTGGATACAAACCAAAGAGAAACTCTGTGGATCATCCAAAACAATACCAGATAGAGACTGGTATGCATTTTGGAGTCTCCAAAGAGCATAATTTCATTAAGCATGCAAGACCTAATAAGCACAAAAAGGAAATAACCAGGCACTGTCATAACAGGAAACACACCAAAGTCCTGCCTAAATCGGAGCTGGCTGGGAAGTGAGCTATTGTCAGGAACCCATTTCAGACACTGACATTGCTGACTACCTTGAGCAAGCATGGCATAATGGCCAAAAAAACCCCAAACCAAGGAGACTGGTTTGTTTATTTTGCGGGAAGCAGATCAGAAACAATCTAAATCTTAAACATGCATATCCTAAAATATGCCACTGTTCCACTGAAGTGGACAGAAATAGTAACATTCCAAGTTAAAGGATGGTTAGAATTAAGTATAAACATAAAAATGCACATCTCTCTCAGTGCATCTGACTGGGGATACACATACCTTGCTGAGAGCATTGTAGCATAATTCACGCAGGGTACATAATTTTCACTTCTTTTTCAAAGAAGTCTTCTGTCAAACTACTACATTGCAAATTTACTACTAAATTTGCTTCGACATTTGTGGGAACTTGTTTTTTTACTTTTTTTTTAATGTCTGGAGGCTGGAATGAGGGATCAATTTACTGCCAGTTGATATACTCCTCAACCACTTATGAATGGTACTGTACTTGGGTTGGTCCTGTCTACAGTTTTGTTCTTCATAGTTTTCCAAGTGGCACTGGCATTATTCATCTGCACTGAACATGCTCTGTTCCAGAAAAGCACTTTCCAAAAGGTTTCTAATCCTGCTAATGTAGTTTCAGTTCCCTGATCCCAGCCATCCTGGAAATTCATGTGTATCACAGCACATAGCTTCATCCGGCTTTGAGATGAAATTGGGCTATCTGCCCGCGCCGATTTGGAACTGACTTATTTCCCTTCAATAGCGTGACATGACTGAGAGGCTAAAAAAAACTCCCAACTGCAACAAATCTGAGGCTTCTCCTAAAGGAAAGGTACTTAAAGGCATAGGTAGCACAGCACTGACTAGATACTTGCTATACCTCCTCTCTCATTTACCTTATAATAGCCTGTCTTACAGCCCTTTTTCCATACTGTGACCATATATCTTCATGTCAGAGAAATACATTAATATTTTATGTACAATCTAAGTTAAAAAATTAAACACTAAAGCACAAACATATCTGAGCAAATAAATCATAAAACTACTGATATTTCCCAGTATGAGTCAGTGTGGATGTGGGAATTTCTAAGTAGCGACAAAGCAGCAAAAACCAGAACATGCTGCCAGAGAGTTGGTGTTGCTCCCTGGTAGTCAGCAGTAAGAACATCTTTTACCATTTAGTAATCATGCTGGTTCCATTATTTGGATCTGAAAATTTACTGTGCAGACTACTGGGCATGCAGGGAAATCTAGAGGTAGATACTTATTTATTTCAAGTTCCCTGTGTGACATATTAAGGCTCAGTGTATCAAAGCTCCATACAGAAGGCTCATTATGTAAGTGACAACTATAATATTAAATTGAATAGAATGATAATATAATTCAAGAAATCTAATTGCTACTGTGCAGGAAATTCATTTTCTAACAATACAAAGCAAAAGCTGTCTCAATCACTAAAAAAAAATCCACCCCTTATAATTTTCTTTCATTTTCAATTTTAAAAAATGGTCTTTACTCCTCCTAGAGACATCAGCACTTAACTAGTCAATCAATCACCAGAATCAATCACCACACCTGCTGTCTCCATTGTTATTGCTTAAAGAAAAGCCTAAGTACAGGAAAACATGTACTGACTAGAATCCACCAGAGGGAAATTAAAAAAAAGAAAACAAAACCAAAAGAGTATTCTAATTACTAAAATGTAATACCTTTTGAAAACTGTAAATGAAAATTATTCCATCGGAAGAGAAAGAAAAGTTGCAAAATTTAAAAATATAATGTATCAATTCGGTGACAAATAAAAATAATTTGAATGCAATATTTATCTGAAAATAAAAACCCAGCTCTCAATAACTCCTTACATTCATTATTATCAAAATACCTTGCCAAGGTAACCACTATCATTATTCTTACCTTACAGATGGCAAAACTGCAAAGACCACAGCAGTATCAGAAATCTGCAAATTAGTAGAAAAGCTCAGAAAGTAAGTCATATCTCTCATCTTTAGCACAGAGCTTTGATTTTAGACCTGACCATTGAAACAATAAAGAACAAAGACCAATTTTTAAATATTCTAAAATAACATCAAGCATTGAATATAGACCTATATTCCCAAGTTTAATATTCTCACCTCTTAACAGAGAAAAATCATCTAAGACAAGGAAGGGAAGTACAGGAATATTACATAAATTTTCTACCAGTGTGCCCTTTCCAGATTCCAACCACAAATGAAAAGCATCATTACAATCATTAATCAACTGTGCTCCTGTCTTCATCTGTAGGTCTAATACAGATACATCACCATGGACCAGATTCATCTGAGAAACATGATGGTTAACACACAAATGCCTGACAATAAATGGTGGGTTTCTATTTATTTATGCTAATAAGGCAGAAATTTTCTATGCACATGCACCAGTAATTCTCCCAGTGCCTCTGACAGGAGTCAGGAGTCTACATCCCACAGCAGCCTATCTCCAAACAATTTAAACAGAACTTACAAGTGGAGATGGCCTTCTATACAGGTGGAATAAAAGCTAGCACAGAAAAGAAGGCTGCACCTCATCTTGGCTTTGCAGGATGTGCTTGTAAGACAATACCCAAACAATCCTCAATTTAGAGCTCACTGTGTGACATAACCATGTCATTTGTGTTTTGATCTGCAATCTCTTACTAACAGGATCTCTCCAGCTCTGTGTGGCAGTCCACGCCATGGTCTGGGACTCAGTGAGCCAGCAGTAGCATCCAGGGAGAGGGAGTGTCCCACTCTGCAGTGAGTTGAGCCTCGCAGGCTCGCACAAGGACTGTCGTGCAGGCCTCTCCACAATCTCCCCAATAGCAGGGATTGATGCAGCCATTATCCAATATCATGTGCAAATGAGAACAGCATTGGGCATTTCGACCTTAATGGGCTGCACATCACCTGATCTTTATTTCATTATCAAGCAGAAGACTGTGCAGAGAAACAGCATGCACAGGACTTTTAAAGTCAATGGCACCTCGGTTTTATAGTCAACTCAGATACAAAACAGACTCTTTTACAATTTCCTAAGCCTGCTTTTCTTGAAGGAAATAATTTGTACAACCACATACAAAATAATCTTTTTAGAGTGTACCATGTTTTTTTCCATATCCTTGCAACAAAAACTATATCTCCCATTAAAAATCCTAAATTGCATATTACAATATCATGCATGCTTTACTGCAAAGCACAGTCAACACAATGGTACAAGAAAGGAACAATACTGTTGCATGAAAAAAGCAGTATCTAAATAACCCCCGAAAACATTTCTTCCAGCAGCATCCACTTTCTAAGAGCAAGAATTGCAAATACTCTGCAAATACTGCAAATTTTTTTCATTTCAGCATTTCAATACAGTGCAGTAATTTGAGATAAATTTAACACTTCAGAATATCTAAATTTTCATTGCATTTACCTCTTTGGGATTTACAGTAGGACAAAAAATTACACTGGTCTGGTGACATGACATGTTATGTGGCAAATCTTTTTAAACCAGAGTTTTGCTGACTTTACTGAACTACTTTCTACTTTGCCATAAAAAACCAGGAGGGAGACTGAAGGGCTGCACATACCATTAACTAAAAATGAACAGGTTATGGGAATGTGTCAGTTCCACTGGAGGATGCACAAAGTTAGTTGAATTAAGACAAGGTTTCTTTTCATGCCAGTGAAGGCTCTTTTTCAAAAAACAAAATCATGTCTCACTTCCTGATCCTGCTGCTGGGCAGGGTATCCTGCTAGAGGGTGGAGCACTAAATTGTTCAAGAAAAACTCTGGCTGGCAGCCAGTGGAAATTTCATGTGCTATGGATCATACTTCTATTCTACTATGATTCATCAGCTTCAGCAGCCACTGGTGATGGGTATATGTGCCACAGAATGTATTTTCTATTATAGTAAAATTTGCCTACAGAATATTTTGTTCTTTCGAATGTGTTTAGTCTAGGCTTATCTAGAGGCAACAGAAGGTTCTAGCAGCCTACAGCTATTTCAAGGGCAGTTATGGAGTTAACCTCTTAACTTAGTAACAAATAGTGTAACACGCGAAAACAAACTGCAACTTGCGAGATTCAGGCTCGATATTTGGGGGAAAGTATCTTCAGCAAGAAGCCACCCTGGAGAACTTGAAGAACGTGGAATAGGTTAAATTGTCATCCTTGGAGGTTTTCAAAATACAGTCGAGACAAAACTACAGCAGGAACTGTGATTATTCTGCCTTGAGAGGGGTATTGGACTAAATGTTCTTTCTAGAGAACACCCTATGACTCCACAATTTTATGTTATCTTCAATCAGTGTTTCTGATTAATCTGCATCTCCAACCTGAATAAGAAAGTCATTCCTGTCTTGAACTGTGTCAAAAATCCAGACATGTCTAAACACCTGCAAGTGGCTACAAGTCATTGCAGTGTGCATCACAATGCAATATAAATATAAAATCAATAAATATATTTAAATATACTTATAAATATATTTATATAAATACAGAAAAAATAAATATAAAATCAGCCCCTCAGGTGGTAATCTGCAAGGTTTCCAAAACTTTTAACCAGAATAATCAAAATAAATGAGGTGCTGAAATAAAAATGACAGGCAACGCTTTGTTCATCTGGCATAATGGAAAAGACATGAGCTTCTACAAGCATCAGCCTGAATCTGTGAAATAATTTCCTTCAACCAACCTTGGAGCCGACCTTGTCATCTTTTGCTTCAGATTACAAGCTGGATTCTTCTCAGCTTCCCTAACACATTCATGTATTTAAAGAGGAAAAATCACCCTCAAACTGAAGCCTTCCCTTACACATTTTTCACACTGATGAGAAAGCACAAGAACAGAAAGTGTGTCACTAGTACACAGAAGAAGGTACTGTGATATTATAATAAGGAACATAATATTAGCATAGGTTTTTTTTTTTTTTAAATTCAAAATTTACATTATCTCCTCTTTTATTATGCATTTGCTCACTCTCCAAGGCTAAATGAGAAGATGGGGTAGGAAGCCCAACTACTGTACATCTTGTTTTGGATTTATGTGCATATGCAACTTCATAGTCTTTTAAACCCAGTAATCTTATAACTATGTGTCATTGAATGTGCTCTCTATTGCTGAATGGACTTTCTTTAAATGCATGAAGACAGACAAGCACTCTGCTGTTCTGACTGAAGTCAACAGGAGTTACCAATGGATTTAATTTGAAGTCGGATTAGGACTTCTGTGAAAAGCTTATATATAGAGAACCATGTACTGTAAAAATGTAATCCTTTAGGGAAAAAAGTAATTTATAAAAGCCTTCCTGTGAAGAAAAAAAAAGCACACTATAGACTTCGGTAATCATTTAACAAGCTCGACAGCTGAAAGTAAATAATTCTTGGGCAAAGTTTCTAGGATGAAGGGTTTGACCTGCGCTTGAATCTAAAAGCAGCAAGCTGATACTGTGGTTTTATTTCAGGAGCTGCTTTCCCCCCCTCCCTGCAAGCCCCCCCTGCAAGCTTTCTTCAGAATTGCATGAATATTTCATGACTAACTGTGCATACCATGGCAGACAAAGAGCTAATAGATTAGTAATTTGACCTGCTATTTATTTGAGGTGCCCCAAACATGTAAGGAGGGAGACTCTTGATTTTTCTTTAGAACAATCATGAAACAATATGGTTGATTCTAGAAACTTTACTTTAGCTGAGATAATTGGAGTGGGTGGAAGAGGCAAAGGGCATGGTAAGAATTCACATCTGGGAATGAAAGGAAATCAGTGCACAATACAGTAAGACATGACAGAACAGTCCATCTTAATCACTGCAGTAAAACACTGAACTTCACTGCATTACCTAGAAACCTTGTTTATACCACTTCTGCTTAACTTTAGCAAAGGATTAAAAAAACCCAAACCAAACAAAAAACCCATACCATAAACACTGAAAGAATGAGTTATGTCACATTTATACTGTAGAACTGTAAAAGAGCTCTTCAATTGTCAATTTTTCTTTTCCAGATTATGAATATCAGTTAAGATTGATGGGAAAATGTCTTACATGATATTCAAGACTTGACTGTAAAGCAATTCTTGGAAATCATGTCTAAAGATCAAATTATGATTGAGGGATCTCGCTAGTGAAAAGCATGAAGCTTTTAGACAAAGCAAAGTGTTTTGGATAACTAGATAAACATAAAATGTAGACTTCATTACTCCCTCTTTCTTCTGCCCTCTGAACAACAACCATTAAAAAAGAAAAGTGAAGTACCAGATTTACATGGAAGGAAAACATTTAACTATGAAGCCATTTTTATGCATTAAAAAGGTACACTAATTCATACAAGTAGAGTCTGAAGCAGAAGAGAGCATTTAACTGAGCCAAAAACTATTTTTAAAAAGTCCAAACCCAAACTGTATCACTGCACTGTGTAGCCAACATCCAAATATAAAAATTATTTCACAAGTTCAGATGATTAGAAATTGCCAAAGAAAGTGGCTAGAAAATGCTGCAGCAGAACATTCAGAGACACATGTAAGCATCAGCAAAGATGCTAGGTTGATCAGGCAATTTTTAGCTTTAGGTGCCTACTTTCTGCTCAAAGTGACAGGCTCTGAGGTTATGATAGCTGCACTTCAGCCCGTTAGTCTTCTTGACTGCTGTATGCTCTGATTGTTAGTTGAAGCATTTCATTTGAGTTAGGGATGTCAGCCATTCACATTCAAAATATACGCAACTGTGGAACAAGTGTGCATAAAGACCAAAGTTCTGAATTTGGTAAATCTAATCCACTCCTACTTTCAGGGAATTTATGCAGTTTATTTTCTAGACATTGTTGAGGAGAAAAAAAAAAAAAAAGAACTATTTGTCACCTTCAAGTAATCTTCCACAAAAACATTGATCAATCCCTGATCTGGAAGCCATCTACAGATGGAAGAATCCCTCTCCCCTATCACTTCTGTCCATTTTGAGCTTCTTTTGCAAAGGAATATTTGCACATTTGCTAAATACACTTTTGGTAACCTGTGCAATCAGACCTTTCCATTGTCATTCAATGTAACAAAAGTGACCTCTGAAGTCTTTAATGTTAAACTGGAAGCAGCTTCATAGATACAACTATTGAGCAGGTAAACAGGTTAAGAGCAGGAATGAAATCTACCCTGAAAAGGAAGCTGTGTTACTAGACTTTGCTCTCAAGCACTTCTATTAGCCTGCAGGAAAGCAGCTGAAGGTAGTCGGAAGTAGTCTTTATTCAAAACAATCCTGAAGCAAACTGTCTCCCGGGACAGAGCAAAATGACAGTATTGTGGGTCATCTTTAAAAAAACTAGATGTCTGGCTCAAAAACAGACTAACCACCCTTTTCCATGGCTATTGCCAGAAGCATGAAACCTTAGCAGTCCTTGGAGCTCAGTGTGCTCTGGGTGCCTACCATAAATCAAGCAGCAGTTCACCTTTCCCCAGTGGCATTTCACCTTTGACCATCAATTCTTTCCTTCTTGCAAAAACTACTGACTTTCACAGTTTCTGTAAGGAAATGTCTGAGTTAAAAAGTTCCTTCTTAGCCCCAAGGTTTGTCTTCAGCCTTTCCTTCGAGTTGTTGTATTTGGCACTTCATCCCTCAAGTGATTTACCAATGTCTCTCCCACACCTGCTGAATGGTCGATGGTCTTGACGATAGGAATACATCAATAAGTAGACTCATTTTAGCTGTTAAAAAAATACTGAAACCTGGGTACGTCCAAGCTTTCAGTGCTTCTCAAAAAAACCAAACAAATCAGCTATTCAAATTTGGAGTGCATCACTTCACTAAGCAATTCACACTAAAATCCAGGACAGCAACAGGTTTGTGTTACAGCAAGTCACAAGAAAGTTTCTACATTGTCTCAACAGATTTAAGCTGCAACTGAAATTTCTACTGGCAAGAGAATTATTTCATTATATAAATTAATATACATCAGATTATAGCAGTGGTAGCCAAAATAGTAACACCATGATAAACAGTAATTAATCCCAATACTTCCACAGTCCCCTTCAGCTGTCAGCCTTAAAGCATTCTATAGATGAAGGTAATAACCCCATTCTTGCAGGGAAGAAAACTGAGGTTCTGCAGAGTAACAGCATTTGTTCAAGAAGGAGCAGTTGTAGATCTCAGACATTTCCCTGTTACTCCCTAACTTTCTTATTTTCTCTGATGGGTCATTATACACACCCTACAATTTGGAAGTTTGATGGTGCTTTTGGCTTTAGTAACTTCAAAGGTTTCAAAATATCTGCCATGTACCAAAGAGGCACTTAGTATCTCAGACCTCAGGACTAGCTGCAGTCCAACTCCTGTTCATGAGAGGACTTTACAGAGGTGTGTGGTAAGTCAAGCACATATTAAAGTACAAGGTCTGCTCTTTGGTTCTTAGCTGTCGAGTAGTAAATAAAAATTAATGTGTAATGGCACAATACCTTCCTCGGGCATGCTTCCAATTCCTGCTCCAAAGAGCCTGGAATACTGCTAAGAGCAGCTCGAGTGAAGAGAGTGAGAAGAGTACTCCAGTAGACCGACCCAGCCATGTTCTTGCCTTTGATCGCTCTCACTTCTATTGTCTTGCAAATGATTGCATCGACCTGCCTTTTATCTTCTTCTATTTAATCTGCACTAATGTGTCTGCAACACAGCTGAAGCAAAGTCATAGTCTACATGTGGATTCTAGATCACCTTGAAATACCACACTAGCATTGATTTCCAAAAGCAGATCTTGATAATAAAGGCAGGCAGCAACAAACAGACACAGGAGACATTTTCCAAGCAACTAACAAATTCTGTAGCTCAGTTTCAGTGCAGAGATTTACCAGAAGGCCAAAGGCCCCCTGTCTCCTACTTATCCTATATCCATGCAGTAGTATTACTCATGTTATTAACACCAGATTTAATTTACTTTCCGGTAAGAGAGAGTAGTCTATGGCAGCACAACAGAGGAACAGGAGGAAGGAACAGTGCAGGGGCTAAAAAGAAACACAGAAACATTTTACGTGGTGGTAACACAAAAACTTCTTCTGCAAATCTTCTTCCAGAGCACCTGTACTTCCGGTAGCACCCTTCATTGCCACCATGTGACTCCCACAGGGAAGGGAAGGGGTGATGAGAACATACAGCAGTGCAAATAAATAAGTCCATGTAAATTGTATCAATTTGGAGGGAGGCAAAGCTGCAGTTGGACTCAGACATGCAAAGAAAGTTTCACATTTTGAGATTTTTCTTTGGGGTTGTGAAGCATTGTCAAAATAACTTCAGGTTACTTACTACCTACCCAGCCTTGCTCCAGAGCTCAAGAACTCTGCAGACAGTTTTTGTATTCTGGCAAAGGCAAAACATCCAATAGGCTGAGCTGCACAGAGAGACAAAGTTACCTTGATAGTCAGCTGAATTGTGAAATGTCACAAACACCACTGTTTCTTAAATCTTGACCTCTCAGTACAAGTGTACAACAACATGTGGAAGCTTGTATCTACACACAGTTACAAAGAATCTCAGATAAAATATTTCTACATATACTTCTCTCCCTGCAAAAAGAGCGTGTGGCAGACATGAATTGGACCACTTAATTAACTACTGCAGGATGATCAGATACAGCAATGATGAACACACAGTAAGAGTCTAAACAACAGAAGAGACAACTTCAGCAGGTTGGTATATTTTATAGTACTCAGAACAGCATTCTTTTAGACAAGTAGCAGTGTTCAAGGTCTTAAACACCTGATATCCACGTTACTAGTATTAGGAGACATGGCATTTTCCTAAGAGTCAAAATTCATGTTTTCCACATTCATTACCACTCAGAGTTGGAGTCTGAAAATATCAGTCTTCCAAGCAGCACAATCATGAAACATTTTTTGGGTTGGAAGGGAACTTGAAGATCATCGAGTTCCAACCCCACTTGCCATGGACAGGGACATCTTCTACTAGACCAGGTTGCTTAAATCTCCATTCAACCTAGCCTTGAACAAGTCTAGGGATGGGGCAGCCACAACTTCTCTGGGCAA
>WEKY01041727.1:0-14452 GCA_013390045.1 Picathartes gymnocephalus
AATTCTTCAGGATGGGTAAACTGGCTGCAAATGTGCCCTCAGCCATACCAGTGGCAATTTGCAGTAAGTGCATTGCTTATGACAGAGTTGCTACAGGTCTCAAGAAAAGTAACTGAGGAAAGAATTGTCTTTATCTCTGGTCTTTTGATAAGTGGTATTTTACTAATATAATGTGTACACACCGATATCCTGTGAAATTCCTGCACGTCACCAGCGGTTTTTATTCGTGCCCATTAAAATGCATTACAGTGAGGAGGTTGCTGAAATGTAAATTAAAGGCTACAGCGCTCATAGTTTAACAGCTGCCATGTAGATTGACAGCCTTTGTGTGCCCAGCTGGCAGTGTCAGGTTAGTGGGTCTCTAGTCACAACATTAATCAGCTTTATTAGTGCCACTAATACCAATTTGTAAGCAGACTGCAAGGATCAGACGGCCCAGCTGTCAGGCACAGCACATAGATTATTACGGGATTTCTTTTTATTGTTTAAGATTGGAATTATAATTTAATTATGGAATTCAACTATTTTTTACACCCACTGAAAACTAGCAAAGGTTTAATAAAAAAAAATATGTTAATTTCTTCACCCCACCGTTCTACTATCTTTTCTACTTCCTGCTCCCCATCCTCCTCCCCGCCTCCACCCCAGCATGCACGGGAGAGAAAATGAATTCGCTTCACAAAACCTGTTGTAGCATATCACTTGCTGAGATGAAGAACTTCTTACACTGCAGCAACAGCTCATATTGTGCTAGTCAGGATTTCCAACTGATTTCAACAGATTTTCCTTACTGCGTTGATGTGATATACCCAGTGCCTTGGAGGACCAAGAAATAGAGGGATTGTGTTTATAATTTCCTCAAAAAAAAACTTGCTAGCCGCCTGCCTGGTTCCTAGTTTCATCATAGTAATTACTAATTTTTAATCAAAATGTGTGTGTAAACTTCACAAATCTGAGGACTTTACTAAATTAGGGTCATGCTGTACCGTAAAATCTGTTTCAAGGAAAAGAGAGCAAATATAAATACATGGACATCTCTTAAAACTTCCTCTTCTTTTTTGGTATGGGACCTCTTGTCCTTATTACACATCAGTTTCAACTCAGTTTTAATTAATGATTTTAAATTAGGCTAAGAGGATATTAACTTGCAAAGCCTAGCAATGAGGAATGGATGTTGTGGCTCAGACACAACCTTCCAAAATCTCTGCAGCTCACATCTTATAACACTTTCATGTCGGTCATACAGATTACATTTCCTGCAACACTAAAGCAGCTTTTCTAGTGGGTCAGAAACATGATAGGCTTATCCTTCAGGCCTGAAAATATACTGAGGAGGGAAAAAAATGCCTTTAACGTCTACTTAGTGCATGGAAAGAAGGAAACTTAAAGATAAAATTTCAGAGACTTAGAAGACTTATGCAGGAGATATTTTCAAAAAGTGTTACAGAGGTTTTCTGATTCCCCAAAATGCAGGGTAAAGGGAATTCCAGCTGAGGTCTCTGACCCCAGCAATTACCTACCTGTATCTGCTCTGTGGCCCACACAACAGTAGGGTCCCCAGTGTCCTACCAGGATTGCTGCAGAAATGGGCAGGCTCTGCAGGGCTGTGACTTTTATGCTACTGGCTGTCCTCTGTGGTAGGGCAAGTCCTGTGTCCCACATGGAAAGCCAACAAGACCAAGAAATAGCCAATGCTATTTCTTGTTTTGCTGGATTTCTATCTATACCAAAAAACATCACTCAACACATGTGAAGTGGCCAGATACAGCTGATATACATGTCTGATTGAACACTCAGTTTATCTGATGTATTGCCATTGCTGGGCAGGAGCAGAAATACAGTTTCTCTTTAGGAAGATTCTGGTTTTAGTATATGAATCCTGACAACCAAATCTAATCCCATATTTTTCAACCCAAGTGCCACAATTATGAAGATACTCAGAAGAAAAAAAAGGACAATTTAATTTGATTTATTTAAAATTCTTGATCTGTAAGGAGGCATTTTGGGCAATTTCTGCAACTGAGGTATTAGGATCAGACAGAAAGTATAGTGGAAAATATAGGGGAGCAGTTTTTAAACACAAGGTAAGAAAAAAACCCATTACATGCAAAGACTAAAAAATGAGAGTCTTCAATGGAAATCTTCTCATGATGAACAGTAACAGTGACTTAATGGACCTCAGATGACCAGAACAGTAAGACGGCCAACAATTGCTGTCCTGTTACATAAAAGAGGCAAGTTATCAGATGAAGTTGCAAAGATTACAGTGCTTATTGCTGTCTGGCAGAAAGCCACATCTTCACTAAAAGTGCCAACTTGGTTTGTGTTGCCATAAGTAATCCAATGACACAAGGGCAAGACCTCATCTTTCAGTAAATAAAATCTGGAGAGTACTTAAATAGGGATTGCTTATGGATACTTTCGTTAATTTACAGATGGTGGGAAAAGTACTAGACTGCTGGAAAACGGAAACCTAGTGTACACATTTAAAGAAGGAAAAAGATAATTGAGACAGTGCAGCTTAATTTCTTCAGAAAATACTGAAACAAGAAATTAAGGAGATAATGTATAAGCACATGGAAGCAAGCAAAGACCACAGACTTATCAACAACAAATAATACCAAATACGTCCACCTTCCTTCTGCAACAGAACGAACCACCTTTTGAACAGGAGGGAAATTATGTCTGTTGACTTGGGAGTTTGATGCTGTTTAACAGTGTTTTCTTATAAGTAAACTACAGAAGTATATTTCCAATGAAAACATCTTGAACAGGGTGCCACTTTGGAAAACTGTAACTGTAGATTGGAGGGACCAGAGGAGACTGGGCAGAATGGTCACAGATATAGAAACCATGATACAGAAAAGAATGAATGAAAGTTTTGTCAGTGGGAGACAGGACTGAGGGAAGACAAAGTAATCTTTAAATACATAAAAGGGAGGAGATAAACTGTTTATGTTGCAGAAGGCAAAGTAATGGGCTCAGATTTTAAAGAGAGGTTAGTCATTAGAAAAACCCTGATTTTATAATAGTAAGAATAGTCAAGACTTGCCGGGAAGTCAAGAGAGCCTTTGGTATTGGAAGGCTTTACAAACAAGTTGGGTGAGCATCTGTCAAAATGATGCAAGTATTGCTGATCTTGTTTTTGGACAGAGGTGAACTAGATTTCTCTGGAGGCCTTTTCCAGCTGCCTTCTCCTATAAAACTTGATTCCGTAACATCAGCAACATAATGCATGAGTTGGCTGTGGGCCTTGCCTTGCCGATATCATCAGCAAGTGCTACTTGGTGGAAAATAGCACAGGTTGTCTCGGGGCCAAGAAGGCAGTGCACTCCCTGCCGTGCCCTGGGGACCTGATCCACTTGGCTGCTCCCAGCACTGCTCCAGCTTATTCACCTGTGAGTCCTTCTCACAGCAGCTCTCAGCTGGAGGATCAGGGCATCTCCATGCCAAACCTTGAATAAGGAGGAAGGATGCACCTGGACAGCATGTTTGGCTTGTCAGCATAGGCAGCATTTCAGAAAAGCATCCTAATGAACCGAGGTCAGCAGTGAGTGGTGGGTCCACAATGACTACAGCAGAGGAGATGGCCCATGAGTGTAGAAGTATTACTGCTGTCCTTACTTGAATAGAGGTTAATAAATCACCTAGAAATTGTGCAGGATCACAAACAAGTACACCTCTAGGCAATGAAAGTGCAGGATTCAAAAACCTGAAAGTATTAAGAGGTTAAACCTGTAAAGGCTGCAGAGTTTCTCTGTACACTAGTCAGGCTGAATGAAAGGTCATCAGATTTTCACAAGCTACTCCAGCTAAAGAGTGCTTCTGCCAAATTTTCTTTTAAGTATTTACAGATAACTTCCCAAACTCAAAAACCTCATTCTAAAATAAAAGTTTAGCTCATTAAGTGTGCATGTTCAATATTTGATGGACTTAAATATTTTATAGAAATCTTGTGGAAACAGAGGAAAGTTACTGGAACATATATGTTCTGATTGTAATCCCTCTAGAAATTTGATGGATTTATTAACTTCATGGAAGCTCAGATAAGTTGAGCGTTTTAATTAAATGTAAACAACTTTCTAATAACAACCTTGACGTCTCTTCCCAGAGAGTGATCCTAGAGGCCCAGTGCACTTAGAAATACCAAGGAGTTGCATTACAACCTGCTGAGACTCTGCTGTACTGTCAAAATGATGTGGCAGTGAGCGCATTTTGCATAGTCCTTACCCGATGTTCTGAGTCTCAGTCAGCTTTAAAAATGTATTGTTTCCTTCCAGCTTTATTAGTTCTTCATCTCTGTGTAAAGGGTAAACTTACCAAAGTCTAGAAATTTAATTCAAAGTTTTAAGCTTGTTCTGAATTCAACAGATATTAATAGAACAGAGACATTTTGGCTACCTATATTTGTGGGTTTTATGCGGTGACGGTCCTGACATTCTCAGGTGCACTGAGGAGAGTCAGTTTATATTTTCTTTCATGACAGTTTTCAGAAGTTATGACCGTGCCCAACATCTATCTCTCTGTGGTCAGGGAGATCAGGATGTGGAAAATCTTTGGTCAGCAGTAGGGGTAGAAGTCAGAAGCTAATCTGTTTCTGCTAGTGAAGTCACCCTGCACATCTTGCTTGGCTGCTGCAGACAACTTGTCATGGCAAGGACATGGGAGCAAAGGTTGGCTTTGTAGGTATGTCCTTCCCTGTACTTTCATACGTGGCTTTCAGTGTGGAAGAGGGTAGAGGGTTAGTGCATGGTTATCCTATATCACTCCTTTGGGGTTTTTCTGAGCAAAGAGTTGGTCCTTTCTGAGTCATGAACCTGGCTATTGCTTCTGTTCTTTTAAATGCTCTATTGCCTATTCTTTAGCTTGCCTCCTTTGGGCCAGAGAGAAATTATATCAACAAGCATACTTATCATCAAGTAAGAAATAGATTTTATGCATCTTTGCTAGAAACTGAGGGGGTCAATTATGTAAATTTTGTACTGAAATGCATGATACATTCAGTGCTTAGCAGGAGTAGCTGAGGCAGTTCAGCGTTTGCTAATCAACAAGGAAGGAGATTTATGGGAGTGGAGGGATTTGTTTATTCAGACAAAGCAAAAAAAAAAAGGTAAAAAATACCCCCAAAAAGCTTGCCGTCAAGTCATCAAGCAGCACCAAGGCTGCCTCTCTGTAAACGGGAGCAGCCCTTCTGACAGTCGGAGACTGGGGTCCTGCTCTTTAAAACTGCTGGGAGAGACCGGTGAAGAGCAGGAAAGAAGCAGGTCAGTGAAGCAATTCCCACAAGCTGAGAGCTTGAGGACAAAGCATGTTGATCCTCTCCTCTGTGCTGAGGCAAAAGACCCAGGGAGTAAGAAAACATCACGAAGATGGAAACTGCTGTCGCTTGGTACTTTCGTCTGTCTCTGCATTTGGAAAAAGCCCAACACTATTTCTCAATGAAAATGGGTTCATTCCTTTACAGAATCAAGTCAGGAGCAGGAAGTATTAGTTGGGAAAAACTGAGGAAGAATTAATCCTGCAGAGAAGCGGGATGAAAGCAGGGAAGTAGAGGAGAGTGAAGCTCATTTTTCTGTCCATGTTTATATCAAAGACCTGGTCTCTGGAGTCCCTTCTGTCCCAGCAATGACATGCCCATCGTTGGACCCAGCTCAGGAAGATGCTCATTTGCTGCTTGTGTGTGTGTAAAAGGCTGAAGTAGGTCATAACAGTGAGTCAGGAAGGACTGAGCACCACTACAGGGATCCTGTCTTGTGGGAACCATACAAAGACTTGAGATTATTTTAGAGAAGAAAAAATTCTACCTAGGGAGCTAGCATTCTAGTCAGGTTCCTTTTAAATGTCAGCTGCTCTGTGTGTTACTACAGTGGAGCTCAGTCTGCAATAACTGGCATTTATCAAGACAATCTGTTTATTTTTTTTTTAACATCTCATTTATGGCAGTTTTAAGTTCTTTACATTGGACTGTAGAAAATCCTCTTACAGATTCAGAAATGATCCCCCATATATTTATATAAACAAAGCTTAGGAATGGGAAATCTAAATTGTTAATCACTTGTGCTGTTTTCTCCATGGAAATATCAAGCAGCTTTCCTTTGAGAGGGTAAAATACCCTCTTTGCACTCCATACAAAAAGGTTTTCTTTGTTACACCTGCCAGCATAAAAAAGGATTAATTTTAACAGAGCTTAACCTAGCCATCTAGGGGAAGCCATTTAAATGACTCCATGTCTTGGTTGCTTTTAATGGCACTACTCTGGTGACTTCATTTAGTTTTGCAAAATATAAGAGAATTTTTTGACTTATGCCACTCAAGTTTGTTGAATTTAATCTCAATTGGTATAGATCGTACAGGCAAGCCTTGCCTGTACCTCACTGTGAAAAATACTTATCTATTTCTTTAGAATTTTTTCAAGAGCATTCATCGGGGAGAGCAAATAAAAAGTGCACCTTTTTTAGCATTACTTCATTTTATAAGGCAATAAATCCAAATTTTGATGAACATTTGCTGAAGTCTTTCAGACTGTGTTATATAGTAAGTAAAAAAATTGGTGCATGTTTTTCTGTGTTGGATTATGGGCATTTTCTTCTCTTTTAAGCTATTTTAAATGAACTTGTGTTTTTAAAAAGAGGCAAGCCTAGAATCTCTTCTCAAAGGGACTGGAAAGAAAGATGTTAATTAAAGCAGGAGTTAACAATGGACATATAGTGGCTTTTTATTATTGTGACACCTTCTGTAGCCATTACCAAAGCGAAGGAAATGCACAGGGCTCCAATGAGCACCAGTGTAACACACCCAAGTTAAAAGAACTTGCTTATCAGAGTATCAGGCTGTGGAAAACCTCGAGGAGGAGGTGCTGCAGGCCTGCACACTGAGAGCTCTGTAGTGAGGACTGGCCTGGAGCTGCTGACCTGCAGGAGGCCACAGGGACAGGGGACACGTGCATCTGTGAGGGTGGTACAGAGCCACAAACAGGAAAATCATGGGGCACTTGGCTTCTTTAGCTTTCGTGATTTTACTGCCTTTAATGTGCTGGTAAACCTGTCAGCATAAAGGATGGATTTTCAGTTTTCACTTCTGCGAGCAGGTCTTTGGGAAACAAATTGTGAACAAGCGATACTGCAATGGTCACAAAAATCAGAGAAATGCAGTCTCTTCAGTGCCCCAATACTGAGGCAGAGTAAGCAGTTCTCAAACCATCCCTCTTGCATACTTCAGAAAAATTGCATCAAAGTCAACAAAATAAATGTTTCCCACTGAAAATTATTCAAAATTTAGGACTAGCTGAAATATCTTAAGCACAATAGGCTTGTCTAATTGCTGACATAATTTAAATATTTGAATTGAGCTCCTGCAGGCAGTATTCAATAAGAAAATCAGAACTGTGAAGGTTTGTTTTTTTCGGTTTCTTTTTTGTTTTTTTTTTTTTGCTTAGTATCCTTCTTGCTCTTTTCTTTATTCTTGGTGTTAGCAGTGGTAGCAAATAGCTTATTTAGAATTTGCTTTAACCTATTTATAATGAACAACCTCACTAAGCTGAAAAATAAATTTGTACAAAGGTCCAGGTGACATCAGCTTCTGCAAATACACTGGAGCAGATCAGTGAACAGGAAGTAATTTAACCTTTTAAGGGAAATAAATCTTACCATTTAATGGAACAAGCAAAAATTTCCCTATTTTGATGTTGATTTTTTTTGTGAAGAAATATTTTATATCATAAAACACCCTCAGTGGATCTAAGAGTTAATCACATTTTATAAATTTGGACTTGGTTCGTGTTTGCGAAATCCCTTGAACATAATGAAACATGTCACTTTGAAATGAAGTTTCTTGAGATGCAAAAATTTTAGTTCAGCTTATATATAGAAAAAGAAAAGGAATTTCTGGAAGCTATTAGTAGTTCCTGAACTACTAACAACCTATTTTAGGTCTATTGTTTTGTTTCCTAGATACATATTTGCATACAAAACACTATACAATAAATATTTCCAAAATTAATAGAAAATTGTAACTTGCCTTTCTGAAGGATTAAATCTTCATATGTGTGATATGTTCTTCCTCTTAATATTATAGAATCATTGTTTCTGAAATTACCACAGCAATTTAACTTTTCCCCCTTTTATTTCTGTGAAAGTGAAGGGAGAGAAACTGCCTCTAGCACTAGTCCTCTGCTCCCTGACAGTGCTGATTTTGCAGTTATTTGGAAGAAACTGTGGACAAGCTCTGTGAACCTGTTGTTGTATCAGTTGCAGCCATGGGTTGGTAGGTGTTTCTGCACTGGCGATGTGTGACCAACACCAGCTCTGTGACTGCAGCATGAGATCTTTTAGGCTGCAGTGAAACCTCAAGACTTTCCTAGGTCTTCCTTTTGTAGACTGTGGGATCTGAAGGATCCCTTTTTTGCTGTGCCAGGCTTTGCAAGTCTGCTTAGCACACAGTCATTAGGAGAACAGCTGCCCCAGCCACATTATTTATAAATCTGGATAAACTCTGTAGCTGAATATTTTTAGCAGTAGGTTTCTGAAGCCAGGAGAGCACACACCAATCTAAAAAAGATGGTCTAAGCATTTAATGTGGTATTTGATTTAATTTAGATTAAGCCTCTTGAAAAAAGGTTATGTCTACAGATCGATAAGGATTTGATCTGTACAGATCCAATAGGTCAGTGGATCAATAAGTGCAACTATATTGCACTTAATTAAGATCTGCTTTCAATGGATCAACAAATGTAAATTATTTATTATGGAGGAGTACCAGTGTTAGCTGCAAATGCCACTCTGCTGTGACACTCTGTTGCTGCGTGATTTCTGGGCAGGGGCAAACAGAAAGGTCTTTGCCATTGCTGTGTAGGAGATGTGCTTTTATTTTTTTCTCACTTGGGATAGAGTAGAATATTCATATAGCAAATAATAAGGCACAAAACATAGATTGTTTTACTGGTGGCACCAGATTTCAAAATCACATCAAGAAAGGGAGTTTTTAATGCCAGATTTTGCCCATAGAGCAAGCTACTTCAAAGGAGGTGCCACTAACTTTTAGCTGCATTTTTCCAGGGTGACCTCCTGAATTTTCTTGCATTTCTTGACTGAGTTTTGTGATAAAGTGAGAATTTCCAGGCATTGATTTGGTTATATAAACTATAATAACCTTTGTTTTTGGAAAGTGGAATAAATCCCATAAATAATCTAGTCATTTTATTTACAACTTTTTGAAATTATCTATTCCTTAATTATAGGTTGTAATTAGTGTTTCTGTAAGAGTACTTTGCTTTATTCTTTTCAATCCTTTTCACATCCATTTATTCTCCTATACTGGCGTATTGAATTTTACATGACAGGAAATGTTGATCTGAAGGTGATCTTGAGCATGACACAGAGGTCAAGATGAATAAAAGACTTCATCTGGAAAGGAGGTGAAACAATGACAGTCAGGAAATTAGCTTTTTCTTTTTTCCTGAGTTTTCATCTGTTCAACACTGATTGTTGCTAGAGCAGAAATAGGAATACGGCATCACCTTAGATAAATTTCTAAGGTTAGTACATGAAGGTTGAGAGGCCCTCTGATGTGATGGTGCTGGAGAGCTTGCAATGAATTACCATAAACCATAGTCTTTTTGTAGTCATTTAAGTAGAGGAATGGGGTTTAGCATATTTCAGCCTTTAAATCTTCCCTTTGTAGGTATTTCTGATACCTGTGGCAACTGTGCCTCAGATTGCTGTGCTGTCACTTCATATTTTCAGGTGCAGTGAAGCATTTTAGCCTTTCCGAAAGAGCCTTGTACAATAATTTCAGAGGTCCATGTATTTTGAAAACATTACTAGCCCAGTAAAGTGCACTGGAGAATCCAAGTGTGGTGTAATAAATGTATATGTAGTCTGACAACAACTTGTCAATACATCCAAAATTCCAAAGACCTTGTTTTCCTCTCACCTCTGGGAGAGTCTCAGTCCAGTGAAAAGGGCGTGTTCATTTTGGGGGTTTTGTTGATGTTTATTTTTCTGATATTACTTCCCTTCTGTCATTCAGTTTTCTGGAGAATAAGGCAAGTCTCAGACATGAGACAAACTTTTTTTTCCATGGTTTGAAGAATAACCTAATGCAAAGCTGATTGATAATAGAAAAATATATTTAGTCTTCCATCCTATTTCATAGTTATTTAATCCCGCTTGCAAGGCCAGCAGAATATTACAGATGAGCTGTTCAGTGAAGGTTTTGTTTATGCTTCAGTAACATATGAGCAGGGTAAATTGCTTTTCTGTCAATACCTCGTATATGTGAGTTCAGGAGTGGCAAAAGTGACTGGACCTTGTTGTCCATCACCACTCTGGGTCTGTCCTTTCTGCATTCCAGCCAGGGAGGTGCCAATCTGTGTAAGCCCTATGGCACTGATGCTCACTCCCTGGCAAGGTCTCCAATATATCCCAGCCCTTAGTAGGGGATCAATATTGTGTTCAGGTGCTTGATGTGCCCCCTCATGTCCTCTGGGTATTCCCTATAACCCTGCTGTAAAACAGCTGGCAGTGCTGATGATTGGGAGGGCTTTCCTTCTCCCATTTGTCTTGCTTCTTGAAATGTGTTTTCAATTAGTCAGGGAAGAGAGAGTTTGAAATCTGTGATTCTCCACATGTACACTGAATTTGTTCTGTCCAGTTGAGCTGATTACTTTCTCATCTCCCAAGATGAATTAATTTCCTTTCCTAGTAGCAAATTAAACCCTTTTGAGCAGCACCACATCATGGAATCATAGAATTATTAAGGTTGGAAAAGACCTCTAAGATATCATGGTATCAGTAAGATCTTGTAGGATCCAAACTGTGCTGAAACTTTGAAGAATTGTAGTTAGTGCCCTCATGGGGCAGATATATGTGATTTAGTTGATTAATGCAGTTTGTGACAATAACAGATAAATGTTTTTGTAATCATCTGTTTAAACTGCCTTGCAGATTTTCATACAGCATTCAATGCACTCTCAACTGCTGTCAGTTTTCTTCATTGCTGTCCTGTAGGAATAAAACATACATATCAACAAAGTATATTAAGTTTGCTGACCCTGCTTTGGGAGTTTGTAACCTAGTTACGGTTTTCCTGTAAACACATCCTTTGAAATATTTCCTTATAGTTATTCTATAATAGGACAACAAATAACATCTAGCAGGGCCTGACTATAAGTATTTACACTTCAGGTGCTTAACAAATGAGATACAGAGCATGTCCCTGACAAATGTTTACCCTCTTCTTTTCCTTGGGATGATGACAAGGGTTTTCTATCCCTGTCTGATGACAGATAAAGAATTTGGAAAGTCCCTATCTCCCATCTGGGAAAGGCAATTGCAAGCTCAGTTGGCTTCTTTTCGTTTCTAGGAACAAGTGAATCAAGGCAGGGATTTGGAGGATTCCTGCTTAATCCTGTTCTCAGGGGTTCTTTTCTCCTTTTCCTTTGGTTTTGACCCAAGAGGGCTGACCTGTACATTTTATCTTGTGTCTTGCCTAAGAATCAGAAACACTATCTCTGCTTCTCTGCTTCCCTGCTACCCTGCATTTCTGCAGTGACAAACTAGGAGGGAGGGAAGGAAGGGAGAGATGAAAAATGCTCTTCTAGCCCTCGGTGATGCTCAGGTCATGTCCTGAAGACTGATGATCCTTTGCAATCATTATCCTGATTGCTGTGGTTTATCTGCAGGGGGACTTCTTTTCTTTCCTCTCACCTCAGCCTGTGTGACAATTGCAGAAAAAAAAAAAAAAAAGGGAAAAAAATGAAAGAAAGAGAAAGGAAGATAAAACGCCCCACCAGAAAGCATCTCCAAGATTAGATGCTTGCCTGTGAGATGTAGGCTGAAATGCTTATCCATGCTTTTGTGATTAGCAGGCTGGATTATTATGTAACCCTGCATCACCGGGTCTCCCCGCTTCAACTCTCGCTCAACCCTCTTTGCTTCAGGTTCCCACTGCAATGGAAAGGCCGTGGCGAAATCTCAACTATAATATCCTTATGTTGACTTAAGCAAGGCTTTACGTGGCCTTGGTTCATCTTACAGCCCTGATCTGACTTCATCCTGCTCTCTAGGGATGTCAGTGTGTTCTGCTAAAGCTGCCATGGATTAGATCACATGGCTTGTGGATGAGCATTTCCTTGTTGGAAACTCAGATGGAAAGCTCCTTCTAGGAAGCAGTGAGGTTTTTCTACAGCTGAAATCAATGGTAAAGCTCTCACGAGTTCCAAAGGAAGTAGGATAGGACTCAATAAATTGATTTTTCTGTATCTATTAATCAAATGCTACAATTCACGTGCTGCCTTACTTGGCTAATTTTTTGGGTTTTTTTTTTTTTTGTTAAATTTAAAACACATTTGAAGTGTAAGTGCAGTCTTAGAATGACAGCTATTAACAATCCAGTTCAGACTCCATTGAAACCAAAGGGAATTTTTCATTTACTTCAGTGGAATTTGAATCAGGCTCTGAAATTATATTTTGACTGTCTTCTTCCCTGACCTTTTGCATACTGTTGAGTATTAGAATCAAGTCATTTTTTGCCTTCTTCCCTCTAGTGGTTTTCATTGCGGTACATTCTTCAAATAATCCATCTCACTGTAACATACTTTGTGTTTTAATCACCCAGCAGCCACCCATACCCTGCTCAGATGCACAAATGCACTCATCACCTTCTCCATGTCCCATCAGTGCAAAAACATCGATATGCCTAAACTATAAAACACGAGTATACAGCCTGTTCCTGCACAGCAAACCAGAGAGAGAGCAGACCCAACTCATTGCCAGAGGGGACTGATAAATAAGGATGTGTTCCTACTTCCACTATCAGGTATCACTACCAACAGATTGGGAAGGGATCAGGTGGGTAAAGGGTCCCCTTTGGAAGAATTTTTTTTCAGGTAAATTTGCTTTTTGTCTTGTCAGATCCAAATCAGGGAGAAACCAGCACTAGCCTCAGATGGAGGTGTAACAAGCATTTACCCAAACACAGCATGGGGAACTTAGACAACAGTTTTACAGAAATAATGTTGTACTCGTGGATGAAAAATGGAATATGAGTCAATAATATGGTACTAAAGAACCCCTCCTTGTCCAAGAAGAAAAAAGACAAATGTTGAATATCTGAGCAGGAATTAATCTGACCTCTGTATTGGGCAGAACCCATGCTAATAATAAAGTAGAAATACAGATAAATATGATTTATTGTGAAAACACAAGATGGCATTTATAGAGGGATTTTATTTCACAGATTTGTTGAAGTCTTGTGTAAAGGAATTAAATACAGGCAAATGAAAACCTCTGCAGTGGAGCTGATAAGGATATATTTTGAATTTCTAGAAAGTTTCTCTAAACAATTTCTGCTTGATGGCTTTTCTTAGAATCATAGAACTGTTTAGCTTGGAAAAGACCTTTAAGATTGAGTCTGGCCATTCACCCAGAACTGCCAAGTCCACTACTACACCATGTCCCTTGGTGCCACATCCAAAGTCTGCCCTCCAGAAGTCCAAGCTTGCAATTGCTGCTGACCCATCTCTTTACTTCTCCAGGAATCAAAAACTGTCTCATTTTGCGATTGCTGTGCCCAAGACAGCCTCCAGTCATCACATCACTCACCAGTCCTTCTCTGTTCACTAACAAGAGGCCCAGGAGGGCACCTCCCCTGGGTCCCCACCACACACTTCAGGAACCTCCTAGGCTGTTTTCTTATGCTGAGTCGTATTTGCAGAATAGAACACCTGGTAAGAAAGAAACAGCTATCATAAAACAAGAGGGACAATCCTTGTAGGGGTTAATAACTAGTTAAAAGATGGTGGAAAAAGAAGTGGGAATAAACGGTCAGCTTGCTTGGTTAAGGGAACTTAGTAGTATCCAGCTGGTAGCTGTGCTGTTCAACATATTCATAAATGAACTTAGATATTAAATTGAATAATGAGAGCATGTGGTGATAGAAAATTATTCTGGAAATCAATCTTAAGCATAAAGAGTTGCAGAAGAGTCTCATAGGAGTGAGTGACAGCATGATAGAGTGGCAGATGAAATTTACTGTCAATAGAAGAAAAGGAAAATGTAGATGGGGAAAACAAGTACAATGCAGACAGGAATAAAATTACAACAGATATGGCAACTTTCATTTACAGAGAGTAAAGCCACATTTTGGACTTGGAGTGCCTTTAGTTAAAGAAATTGATTCAGAGACTTTAGAAATCATGGTACATGGGGTCTCAATGTGCTGGCTCTCATTTCAATAGCAAAAAAATTTGCTTTAATCAGTATACATCAGAAACACAAAAAGAACACTTTTAGCTGTATTTTGAGTTAATGCAGCTTCAGCCAAAACTGTGTTCAGTTCGAGGCTGTACCTCTGAACAAAGAAGTGGTTTCACTGGATTGAGTCCAGGGGAGAAAAACAAGGATGATTTAAGCTCTAGATAAAATGCTGATCTAACAAAGACAAGAACATGTTA
>WEKY01041733.1:0-21575 GCA_013390045.1 Picathartes gymnocephalus
GGCTGCTGACTGGGGTTAAACCATAACAAATGTAGATATAATTTGGTCACAGATCATAAACATATGGGGTTCCATAAACTGTGTGGTAGTGGCCAAGTGAGGTGAATTTTTGCACAACCTACAACAAATTAAGGTACATATACATATGGTGAGTATGGAGGGATCACTAACCTGAAGCTGGCATGGTCTGGTAAATCCACGGGATGCTGGTGTGCCAGGAAGATATCCTTCCTCAAACATAGAAATGGAATAATTCTGCTGATGTACACAAACTAACAAAGGAACCTCTCTGGGTGCGTCTGTCCTTACCCAGACCACCTATTTTTTTAATGGCTGAAACCAAGAGGAGTATTTTTATTCTTCACCACCCCAATATTCTGTCTGCAGCAGCTGAGAATTCTCTGTGCTTTGAAGTTCCTCATGATGTGCCATTTCCTTTGGTTCATTGGGTCTGGATAACCCATGTGCCCACGTGAGGCCTGCTCTGAGAGCCCCTGGAAGAAGAGAAATAGTGGTTACCCCTTGCTTTGTATCCATTGTGTGGCTCTGAATGCTTCCATTTAAAAGCAAATACAAAGAAATTCAAAATTCTATCCCTTTTACTGAATTCTGCTTAAACTTTTTCAGTATGGCTCAGAGAACCTTCCTAATTTTCTTGCAGAATTGTTATCAGTTCTTTGAAGAATGAAAAATTGAATTTTCAGAGTGACTTTTCTAGTGCTGTATCCTCAGAACTTGCAGTATTTCATTTTTTAAGAACTTCCTAAGCCAAGCTTATTTGTTACTGCAAATGCTGTGTTTACTGCAAAATTCCTCATACGTACCACTATGTGCACATTCAAGTTTTTCTCCACAAAAATATTGACCAAAAAAGCAAAAGGTCACCCCATCTAAAGTGTAAAACTACTCCAGAATATATAGACTAAGCCTAAGGGAAGATGCCTTAGAAGCTGTAGTCTATTCCTCTCTCTATCAGTAGCCTCACTTTTTGCTGGTGCTTCTCATTTCCCAAATCCTTGTTACCTTCCAATTCTGGTCCTGATGCTTCTCCAGAAAAGGACAGCCTTTGAATTTCAGATATTCATAAAATAGATGGGTGACAATAGGATTGCATGGCGTAAACAGCTAAGTGTCACCACCTGATTCCCATGGTGGTGAAGCTGGGAGTGCAGCCAATCTGTGGGAATACAGGATTATTTTAATCCCTCTCAGTGGCACGATCACGTTTGGCCTTTGTGCAAAGAATGTGATGGACTTCTGTTCCCAAGGGCTCAATGCCAACTGCCAGAGCCTACCTGTTCTCCCAGTGTTTTTCATCCCAGAGCATTTGCAGACAGTGTCTGCCTGGCAGCTATTCCACTGCCCTGTGCTCTCTGCCTCTGCTATTTATTTTTCCTATTTACACATTGCTTGCAATTTTAAATGGAGATTTGAAGCATAATGGTTGTCATTTAATGTTTATTCATACCGTGTCCAGCAGTGACCCAAGTAGGAAAAAAAAATGAGTTGTTGCTGCTATTCAAGTAAATAACCATAGAATAACTACTGAAAAGCAGAAACTGGCATTTGCAGAAATATGTAGCTGTGTGCTGTCTGTACCCTCACTTCCCATGGCAGAACATGACTTCAGTGCTTGCAGCACCTGCCTGCCCTGCTCTGCTTCCATCTGACTGCACCTCACAGCCACACTGCAAGAAAACTTTTCTGCTTGCTTTGGGTCGGACTTGCCAAATCCATGTTCTTTTGACAGATATTTTGTCAACTGTGAGCTAATGGAAGTGTTTATTCCCTTGCTAACTTTGGTGGAAATGTTTGATTCAAGGCCACTGGCTGTGCAGCTCAGAGGGGGAAACTCAACACATAGTGTCTGGTTTTCCAGTGGGTCAGGAAGGGGCAGCAGGCTCATGAGCTGGGAACGTTCTTGGGAAATTCTGCTACCTTTCTTTGAGTCTAATTGCTGAAGATGTAATGTTCCCAGCAAGAACTCCTCTGGAATACCATTATTTTGGGTCCCTCTAAATTCTTCCTTGGACAATTTTGTCTAACTGCAACTGTCCTTAGAAAGTCATTTCCAGGATAGATGTGCCAGCAGAAACCCCCAGTCCACAAGTTCTGGGGAGAGAGGCAAACTCTTTTTCTAAACCAACTGACCTACTTTGAGGGGCTAAGGGGAAGGAACAGATACCTTTTGGTACACCAGCAGTTCCCTAGGTCTTAGCAGCATGCCAAGCACAATACTTAGGCTTTTACCTGATTTAAAAATCTGGTAGACAGATGAAAAGAAAAGGTGATTGTTCTGCAATGTAGTTCACAATGTTGGCCAGTTAGGAAGAAAAAAAAAAAAAAGAAGAAAGAAAGAATTGCTTAATGAAGTAAATTGCTGTGACACCTGACTCCATTCCATTTAGCTGCACCCTCAGAAGGGTTTTGGCAGCTGGCTGGAAATTCGGGGTGCAAGCTGTTTGTTGCTCTCCCATCCCTGCCTGTCACAGGGTGCTCTCCCATCCCTGCCCCGTGCAGCGCAGCAGGATCGATGCCTCTCTGCTTTCTGCTCTCCACCACTGCTCACTCCTGTGAAGTCCCTGTGAGCGTGAGCTTTTTGGAACAGGCTATATGATCTCCTCTTGTGCTTTTATTAAGGTTCACACATCTGCAGACCCTACCCTTATCCTGACACTTTCCTGCTTACTGAGCGATACAAAGCAGCCAGCTGGGGAACTGGGGTTGTTTAGCCTGGAGAAAAGGAAGCTCAGGGAGACCTTATTGCTCTCTTCAANCAGGTAGACCTTATTGCTCTCTTCAACTCCCTGAGAGGAGGCTGGGGCAGGGTAGGGGGGCAGTATCTTCTCCCAGGTAACAAGAGATAGGACAAGGCAAAACGGTCTCAAGTTGTACGCGGGGAGGTTTAGATTGGATCTTGGAAAAAATTCTTCACTAAAAGGATGGTCAAGCACTGGAACAGACTGCCCAGGGAAGTTAAGGAATCAATGTCCTTGGAAGTGTTGAAAAAACATGCAGATGTGGCACATGCAGATGTGGCACGTGGTTTAGTGGTGGACTTGGCAAAGCTGGGTTAATGGTTGGACTCAATGATCTTGGAAGTCTTTTCCACCCTTAACGACTTAACGGAAGTCAGCAGAAGGGGCAGAAGCGGGAGATCTTCCCACTCGGTAGCCTTTCCAGTGCTTTCCCAGGGGACATTAAACTTGTCTGGAGTCTACGTTGTTTCTGTGCAATTTTCTCCTTGGAGAGAAACTGGAAAAGCTGGTGGATACTCTCCTGTCGTGCATGAATATTTCTACGAGCACCATGCTTCAAACTTATTGGCTGCTCCTAGGATTAATTTGTTCAGCTTTGCCAAGCAGTTGCTATTTCATGGAGGAAGTAAAAAAAAAAAAAAAAGGGCAAGAGAAGAAGCTAATTAACTGGACCTTATGGAAACTCCTTTTGCTTTGCATAGGAAAGACACAAATTGTTCTACCTATGTGACACACTTTGCCATGAAACAGCGGTTCCTTCAAGTTACATTGACCTCTTGGAGCAAATGATTTCCTCAAAAATCACGTTTGCTATTTGATGGGTTTTCTATCTCATTAGAGAACCATTCAAATATAGCAGAGCTGATTTTTATCACCAGCTGCATTACAAATTCTGGAGTGCTTCGTGAAGGTTCAGTTAGCAAGAAATGTGATTATAAAGGTAAAGGCTTTAATTTGCATATACAAGAGAGATACTTTTCAGATACTATCTTTTATTTACCTTTAAGTGCCAAATACACCTATAAATAAATAAGGCTGGATTTTGATGCTATCTATTGTTGACTAGAACCTTGATCTAGGAATACATAACCATCTAAGTCTGCTGGACTAGACTTACAGAAAAAAAAGTCACAAATAAGACTACATGTGGAAGAACTTGGCCCGAATTTATCTACATATTTAGGTAGTGCTTATGTATATACAGACAACTTGGAAACATATGGATCAACTTCTTAGCCAATTTAATGCTCTTGCAAAAGGATTTTTCTGTGCTAGTGAATTTTTACAAAAGCAGATGGGGGAAAAGCTCCCAGTCTTTTGTCCTAATGAGAGCAGATAAAGAAAAAAAAAAATCCTACATTTGAATTTTTCCAAAATTTTTCCATGTCAATTTCCATGCCATTTATTTAAATTTTAAAAAAAGAAAAAAATTTAAAAAAATCCATGCCATTGGGAACTTTGCATTGTAGTTAGTTGGCTATGCCAAACTTCAAGTTCCTATGCTTTGGAATATAGCAACAGGAGGGTTTCTCAGGGAAGTGTTGCTATGTTTCAAATACTTTTTTTTTTTTTTAATAAGGGTAGGTCTCTAATATTTTTCTTGGAAAACTTCTGGTTCTGGATGGTAATTACGAAAAGAAGGGGAAGGAATGCACTGGAATGGAAAACTGAAAGTGAACCTCTTCAAATATGGGCAAGTTATGGGTAACTGAGCACATCATTGTTACAGTGAGGGTGAAAAGCTGGACTCAGTTCTCAAGAGGTGACAACTGCACTGCCTAAAGTACACAGATAAACCACAGAATGATATGGCATTTGATATGAGGTATTTTTTCCATTGGTGTTGTAGGGTGAAGAAGGCTTTCCTGGCTTTCCTGGACTGAAAGGGGATAAAGGAGAAAAAGTAAGTCCAAGTCTTTATTAATTATCCCCTGAAAAGTTTAAGAGTTTATAAAGCTGATGTGGAAGTCCAATGAAAACCGACCCTCCTCTAAGTCTGAATTTTACCTCTGTATTATATTTTGTTTCATTTTGTGTAAGCAAGGTGCTCAGAAAAGGAGATTGTGATGTTGTACTGTTTTTCATCAAAGTGCAGCTTAAAGTTTTTAAACCTATTGACGGTGCTTAGTCACATTTGACAAATGTGTGGAGAGCTCAAAGGCACGAGCTTTGACTAACCTTGGTAAAACTCCAAAATACATAAATGTAATGGAACAGGAGCTCAGTGCTAACACACACAGAGAAACACTAGAGTCTCTTCAGTATGGAACACAGAAGGCCAAAGTTACTATGCCTTTACTTGCACTGAACATAAATAATTTTTGGACTGTGGCAGCCTTTAGCTGCTTACAGAGTCATCTTAAAAAAACTGCAAAAATTCAATCTAGTACTAAGCTAATTCTGTTGACTGGTATTTACTTTGGACACATTTGTTGGAAATCCCTTAATTAAATCCTCATTTGCAGGAGGAATTTTAGGAATTTAAACTTTTTCCACCTCTTATAAAATAGCAAATGTTCCAGATCACAAGGTAAGATGCTCCTCCAAGTAACACAAAACAACCCAGCCCTGTGCAATCACAGCCCACAGTGGCACCTTGCAGTGCCTGTGTCTGTTTCTCACCTGAGTCTTTTTTTATAACACACCTAAGACAAAACTGCTGCAGTGCCTAGAAGTGAAAACACCAAGCCAGTTCCTCACTGTGTGTGTTGACTTGCCTGTTGTTTGTCTATTATTTTTTCCATTCTCCATTTGTTCTTTAAATTGCCAGCTGCAGGCAGCAAACTTGCTTTTTCTCCACATTTGCTGCTGTTCCTGTTAGCTAGGGAGCTACCAATCTCAGCATATTTAGTTCCATTCATCCTGGTGCATAGGAAAATTTAAAATGGTAACATTTTAAATTTAAGTGGTGTTTGGCTTTCTGTTTGTTTTCTACACCTTTGCATATTCACAGCTCTGGGACTCACTTCCCAGTGGCCAGGGTCATTCCTGAGGACTGCTTGAGTATATCAAGGCTTCTTTTCTGTTTACTTTTAGGCTTACTACTTATGTATTATAGCTTTGCCTAGAGGCTTCTGAGCTTTGGGATGAATGCTGTATAATCAAGGAGGAAAAAAAAATTAGAAAATGCAAATTTTTTGAGACAATGGAATAGTGAAGAGAGAGGCTAAGGAAAGATGATATGATAATATTAAGATGACTCAGCTGTTATGTGTCTAATTAGCTCCAGAGCTTTTATATTAATTTATTCTTAAATTAGTTAAGTGGACAAGAGTGCCTAGTTCCTCATTAGCAGCTCATCAATCGTCCCTAGTGTGTTAATGTCAGCAGCAGCTCCTCCAGAAACTGTAAATAATAAATGTTTGTGTTGAAATGTTTCTCCTCATTCCTTATTCTTGTCTGATGCACTGCTCGTGTCACTGTACTTGCAGCAGGTGTTAATGCTGTGCTGATGATAACTCTCCTGTTGTTACAGGGTTCCCTGGGCTCACCTGGCCCACCTGGGAGGGATGGAGCAAAAGGAGAAGCCGTAAGCCTTTTTGTACCTCCCATGTAATCCTGCGTTTCAGTGCAAGACCGGCAGTGGGAATCAATCTACCTTGAGTGGAACACGTCTGGGGGATTTGTGTGGCCGTTTTAGGAGCAGTAGAAACAAATGGCAGGACGTTAATAGCCCCAAAACTCTCCCTCACACGTTTGCAGCCAAGGCAGCTGTCCTATGGACTAACCATCGCTGGAGGCTCCAGGGCAGCTCTGCTATCATTCATTAAGGAGGGAACGGGAGCAGCCTGTGGTTTGGGACCTGCTGGTAAATAGCTGCAGCTGCAGAACCTGGCCACTTTTATGGCTGGCAAGGAGTCCTCGGCTAGTAGAGATGGCAGGGGTGTAAGGAACCATCTTGTGCTTCCACAGCAGACATGGGTTGGAGAAATTGGAGTCTTGCTCATAGAAGAAAGGACCTCAACTCCTCTTGTGCACTGATAAAAACGAAGAGAAGAGGAGCAGGGCAGGGTTAGTTCAAGGAAGGATGCAGCGTACCAAATACTGCCTGTAAGAGGACTACAGTTGAAACACAAAACCACAAATACATTTTCCAGTATTTTACAGAAGTGTGTTTTAGAGACTTACATCCTTTCCCCTGCTTAATCACCATCCCTCAGAATTATCTTCAAGCTGATGGTGAACCTTCACCATGTCATTCACTGTCCCTTTGTGGCTGTCACTTGGTGGCAACTGAAGGAGCGTGGGAAAGAATTCTTTGGAAGGCAGACATACACAGAAGGAGTGACACACAGCAGAAAAGCTCTTTTCCTTACATCCCAGTTCTTCCTTGTGGTACACTTGTCCTACTTTGGAAAAACTGGTACAATCTTCCAATATTGCTTCCTGAACTGATATAACTTACCATATCATACATGCATGGGATTGGACTTACTTGTACTTGCAGAATTCCTTGTAAGATGTGTTTGTACACTACAAGGTGACAATTCAAGAACAAATGTATTATGCTGACTCCAAGGAATCCACATTTACACTCTGTAATCAGTGCAAGCTGTTCAAAACGTAGGGAACTCATTTCTTGCTACCTGGTTGTGATTTGAGAACAGATGAAGAGCTGCTTCAGTTTTCATTTTGTTTCTTTCTGCTTTCATTTTTGTAAGGAAAACACACTGTAAACTTTCAGATCTCTGTATAATGACACCCGGGACTGTCAATATTTCTAAATGCAGGTAGTGACTGATTTGAGCTATCCTAGCCTTTATATATAAAGGAGTTGTGTTTATCAGCGATATTTCTGTTACTTGCAGGGTGAACGAGGGCAGCCAGGAGCATTTGGACTGCCTGGACCAGCAGGTCCAAAGGTATGCTTTCCATTTCTTCTTTACATGAGCAGGCATATTTTTTTCACTGACTTTTTATGTGTACATTACTTGAATTACTCGTTGTTGATGACATTTGATATTCTTACTGGTGAATGAAGAATCTCAAAATGCTCATTTTCATTAGGGGTCTGCTAAGGTATCAGCAATTAGGCAAAGTATGTAAAAAGAAGAAATGCCTTTTTTCAATCAAGAGTGTAGCTGGAGAAGGTGAAGAAAACATGTTTGGCGACACATCAAGTTCAGCTCATCCTGTGAAAGGTGCTGCAAGGACAACAGTTTGGTTGCCTGAATTAACTTCACTCAGTTCTGTTCCTGTACAAGCCAAGATCTTTGAATATCTCATCTTTATGGAAGAACCATTTCTAGTCACCTAAATCTTGCATGGAGTTCACTGATGCCTGTATCCTCAAATAGGACTTTAGTACCTCAGCACCTTTCCAGGTGTAGCCTTGACTGTCACTTGGCTCTGTCTGAGAGGACCTGATGCAGCAGATCATATACAGGTCCTCTGTGTTCCTCAGCTATGCAGAGCCCTGTCTCCAAAATGTCCCTAAGTTTTTGCATAGAGGGAAATGTTCACCCTTTCCCAAAGTCCCATCAGGAGGGTACTGGAACTCAGGGGGATGTTTGCAGATGAGCAGAAATACTTGGCAACCATCCCAGGGTTCTCTGTTGGAACCATATTGGCTTCAGCAGGGGATAAATGACACAAGCAAAGCGAGACCGGGCTGAGCTGAGTGGAGGCACACTGAATATTTTGCCCTTCAGTGGGATTTGGATCTTGGATGAAATGAACCAAATTTATCACTCACAAACACTTTTTAGCTGCATCTCTCCTATCAAGTAAATAAATACATATTTTCTCTGTCCTGCATGTCTGATGTAGTGGAAATACAAGCCAGCAGGCTATATGATGCTATTTGTGGTATGAACTTCCTCACACTTGCTTTGCAAAGCTTTAACAAACCAAGCTAAACAGCGGCACCTACATATTCTTCAAGGTGGACTTGATCCTGCTCCATATTTCCCACCAGGTTCGTCAGGAACATGCAGTTCAGCCAATTAATGAGGCAATGCTGAATAGAAGGAGTTCAGATCTATGGGCTGGGCAGGAAAGGTGCTGGTGGAGCTGGACCTAAAGACATCTGACTGGACAGTCCCAGGTTCTCCCAGGGAAGACATGAGCTTGGCCAACCCCATCCCCTCACAGTGACTAAATATAAAATTATTGTGTCTTTTCACAGTGACTTTCATTTACCTCAGTGGATGCACTGGCTGTGTGCAGTGTCCTTCAGCTGGAATCTGGCCTGAGCTATTTTAAGAAATAACCCTGACTTGCTGACAGGGCTTTAAAATCTAAAATTGGAATCCACATTCCTTTACTCCTTGGCGTAAAGCCTGAGCACCTTGTCAATGTGGAACAAGGTGTATAAGGGTGGGTGGAGGTGCCAGTTAGAGAGGTCCCATCTCCAATTACTGGTGTAATGATTGTTTGGGTTTTTTTTGTCAGATCACTTATTTTTGTCATCAGCAGCAATACAGCAGCTCTGGGCTCTACCCCAGGCTCCATGGAGAGCAACCTTGCAGTTTCTCTGGTTGGTTGGGTTGTGATCCTTCCTGGCTCAATCCATCTTCATTAGCATTGAGCCAGGCAAGCCTAGTGTGTGCTCAGCAATGATACCTGTGCCCCAGGAAATTCATCCCCTTTTTTATCTCCTTGGCTGAGGAGCCTTTTGCTTCAGTGAGAATTGCCAACACTTTCTTTTAGTAAGTTGTCTTGTACTTTTTACAGACCTCATTAATTGTGTGAAGCTTCCAGTAGCACAGATAAGAGTCATCCAGACTTCTGGTAATGGGATCTCAGTCTAAAGTGTTACGGAAATGGCTGCTGAGCCCATTAGGGTTTATGTATAGGTTACAGGAACGAAATGGCCTCAGTATGTCATCCCTGGTTTTACTGGTTTTGCTTCTCAGTCATGTCTCCTGGGGAGATTGTTCCTAGCTCAGTGTCTTCAGCATATAACTGTAGGGTTTGTAGTGGGTTATTTCTTTTTCATCAGACTTGGAGGATAAACTTCACTGTTCCACAAGAAGGATGTGTGATCTTACTGGCTAAAAGCTGGACACAAAGAAGAGTTATCAAAGTAAGCCTTGTGCTGAGGTGTTGGAGCTTCTGCTTACAGATGTCATGGTAGTCTGAGATGGCAAGAAATATCCACTGGTCCGTGGGGAAAACTCCCACATAAATATGTGGGACCTGGCAAGTTAATTTAAATAGAGTAAGTGGGTCCAGAGAAAAAGGGCCATATCTCAGATTGTACATTGTATGATGTTATAGCAGAGAAATAAAGTTTGGATTTTTGAGATCAGACCCTTTAGCCTGCAATATCCTGCAGCAAATATTCAACCTTTTCCTTCTTTTTTGCCCCCTGTATCTCTAATAAAAGGATAAAGAGGTTTTTTGTGGTTGTCATTGCTGTGGCACAGACATAGCTATAGCTTTCCCATCTGAACTGACAGTTATCTGCACTTAATAGAAAAAGCAGAGGGAGAAGGGGAAAAAAAATCAATCCTTTGAAATAAAAAGTATTAGGTAAGAGTTTCATTTTGACAAATTTCCTTTTTGCTTGCTCGAGCTGTCGAAGGTCTCACGCTTCTCTGGTTTACCAGACATGATCTCAGCACAGGCCTTGAGTGGGTTCAGCACATCTCATCCAGACAAACCCAGTTTCTCTATAACTTCTGCTGAGTGTTACGATTGTGTTTTATGTAACAGGACTGAGTTGGACTTCTGTAGTTTGGACAGCTTGGAGTAGGACTCTGTTTCTCTTGGGGTTTTGCCTAGACTTTGGAAGTAGTATTTTTCTGCAGGCTGAAGGGGAGATTTAGGTGCATACCTGCTGCTGTCCCTCTGCTATTAGAGGACTTGCAATGCTTCCTGACCTTGCAAAGGTTCTCACATGTCTGATGTTGTAGAGATCCCAGAGCCACGTTTGCTTGTGTTTGAACCCTGCTCTTGTTAACCTGCACTGGGGGAAAAAAAGCATTTTTTAATTTTATTATCTTTTTAATATGAAACTTCTATTAATACAAGATGTAGTAATTACTTTAAAATTATTTAATAATAATATCTCTAGCTGTTTTGAAGCCTTATCCATTACAGCCACCCAATTAGGGTTAGACAGGAGTTAGACAGATGAGAGTGGTGGGAAAGGGGAAGTGATATAAGTAAGAAAATAATCAGTGAAATAGGTGATATAATATGCCAAACCAGTTGTCTAGGTCAACTTGCCAGGCCCAGGCTGTCTCTATGGGATGGCTCTGAGGGCTGAGCCTGTTCAGCTGAGGATCCAGGTAATTTTCAGGCATTGTAAGACACATAAAGGCACACTGTGAGTGCTCTCCATTTCAGTGTACCTTCTCCAGGGAGAGTCAGTGCACAACCAGCTGAAGGACTGATGAAGTGTACCTGATCCTCTAGCATTTTTTCTTCTTATTAAAAATAAACATTGGAAAATGTAGTTCTGATCAGTTTCTTTTCATTTACTTTTCAAAGCATATAACATTTTGAAGACTGTGGTCATTTTGCAGCTATGTATATCTTTGCTTTGTTCCATTAACACTCCGTTCAGGAGCCAAAAGAGATGTTGTGTGCAACAACTGACATTGCCAAACCTTCTGAAATAACCTGTAGAACAACTTGTATAGGATAGTTTGCCTTTGTAAGGCAAGACTGAAAGCAGAAGGGTAAAACTTGCTCTTATTTGAGGGGACAGAGGAAAGTATTGGAGTGTAAGGAAGCAGTTGGAAAGCCTGACAGTACTCGTGTATTAGCACTGAGAGAGAAAAGAAGCCTCAATGTGAGACTGGAAGAGCAACTTGCATTTCTGACTAATTTTATTCTTGGTCTTTTATATGAAAGAGTTTCTGGTGGTTTACTGTATCTCAATTCCTTGCCAGGGATCCGAGGGGAAACCGGGCCCTCCAGGCATTAAAGGCTATGTAGGTGCACCGGTAAGTCATGGCTCTTGTTCAATTTCTAACGCTCTAGAAACTTTCTTTACTTTTTCAGTGTGTTTTGCCCAAATATATTTTTTTTTTATTAAACAGTCTACAGTCTGCCTGACCACTTATGTGCACTGTGTCCAAGTAGTGAAATTTTCTTGACTTCACTGAGTTTCTTCTGTCTTCTTTAAATGAAAACAGACTTGTAGCCAGTAGAGAGGTGTCAGCAGAAATGACTTGATTACTGAAATAACAGTGGGTGATTTTGTGATGCTCCCTCTGTAATGCAATTGCTTTGGTCTGTGATCATGCACCATCTATATGGTGCTTGAAAACTTCATCAGAACACCAAGAAAAACCACCACCTCTCAGCAAATTTCCAATCATATTTTCAAAACTCTCAGGGAATAGCCTGTGGGCTCAGGGGACAAACCTGCATTGAATGAACAGAGAGCAAGACCAAAACAAATTAGATTCTATCCAGTTAGCACCTCTGTCTTGTGGTCCCAGCTTGGTAAGCAGCCTTTAAGCTGGTGTTGGAAAAGCTGATTGGATTTTCTGAGATATGATGACCTAGATGGGGGTCACCTCCCCCAGGCTGGGGGATGAAAGGATTGTGAGCTGCCCTGCCAAGAAATACTTGGGGTGCTGGTGGATAAAAAGTTGGACATGAGCTGACAGTGTGCACTCACAGCCCATAAGCACCATGGGCAGCAGGTGAGGGAAATGATTCTGCCCCTCTGCTCTGCTGTGGTGAGACCCTACCTGCAGTGCTGCCTCCATCTGTGAGGTCCCAGCACAGGAAAGATTAATGGACCTCTGAGAGTGGGTCCAGAACAGGGCCATGGAAATGGCAGGAAGGCTGTAGCATCTCTCCTGAGAGATAAGGCTGAGAGTTGAGATTGTTCAGTCTGGAGAAGGCTCTGAGGAGACCTTAATGTGGCCTTTCAATATTTAAAAGATGACAAACTTTTAATAAGACCTATTGTGATAGGACAAGGGATAATGTTTTTAAACTAAAAGGGGTTCAATTTAGATTGGATATAAGGCAGCAAGTTTTTATTATGAGGATGGTGAGACTCTGGAATAGGTTGTCTGGAGAGGTGGTAGATGCCCCATTCTTGGAAACATTCAAGGCCAGCTTGGACTGGGCTCTGAGCAACCTGCTCTCATATAAAATACCCTGCCCATTTTGATGATTATGTAAATCATCCTAAGGGCCAAATATACCCAGACATGGAACTCTCATTATCTTGGAGGTAAGACTCCACTACAGTGAAAAATAAACTGAAGTTTAAATTATTAGAGCAAGAAGCACTATAAGCTTGGCAGTTTTAGAGAGGTCACTACTGACAGAGCATATCTGTCTCTCTATAGCTATTAGTTGATTGCTCAGTTTCTACAATAAAGGTAAAATACAAGGTGTTGGCTGAGCCGAGGGAAGGTGAAATTCCTCTGTGCCGATTGAGTCGATTGTCTATGCTAGTGCCACATCAAACAGAGCTCCAGCAACGCTTCTGGTGTAGCTGGGAGGAGATGAATTATGCAGTCCTGAGGAACACTGGCATTGCATTCATAGCACAAAAATGTGCTGGGCGCCTAGGACAGAATGCATCTAACCTCTGCCAGTTCTCAAAGCTACCTGCTGTCTGCCTGGCTACCACATCCAAACCCACCAGGAATGAGAATTCTTGCTTGTTTATGTGATAGGTTTTCTCATCAGTATTGTCCTTTACCAAAGTTCTCATTGTTTACAAGAAACTTGAAAAATGCAGAGCATTAGTTGTTTTCCAGATGATCTGCAGCTGTGGTGTGTTCCCTGTCCCTCTACTCTGCTGTTGGCAGGAGCGTCATGTGTCTGCAGGCAATATAATATTACAGATGTTCTTGGGCTCACACGTGGTCCCTGCTCTGTGAGTCTGCTTAGACCATGCCTGCGGCCAACTCTGAGGACTGGCAACACAGAAAATGTCCTTGAGGTTCACTTGAATAGATTGTGCAGATGTACACACTGATTTGGTGACTAATTAGAGGAGGTAACTATGCCTCTACTTGGATTTACCCTTATAATCTCTGTTTCTTTTTATTTTTAGGGTCTACAAGGAGAAAGAGGAGAAAAGGGAACACGAGGAGACAAGGTATTCTTGCTGCGTTCTAGGAAAAGCCAGGTTTTTCCTTTGTCCATTAGGTGAGGTGGACTACCAGGCCAACAGCTCTGGAGAGGGATGGAGTTTCCTCACCGTGCTATGCTTCTAAGGGCTCTCCACCTCCTATGGGTGTGCAGGATGGCTTTGAGGATCTATGCTGGCTACTAACCACACATATAGAGACTTCTTGTCTGTGTGTAGCCAGGGATGGAGGAGAGAGAGGAGTGAAGGCTGCCAATGTGGAGATCTGAAGAGGTGTCCACAATGTGTGCACAACCTGAGAGTTGAGAATGATCACTGACTGCCACTGACCATGTCTGCATCCAGCATTTTCCCACCTCATTCCAGGTTTTCACATTATCCAAATTCCTATGTTTCCTTCTTCTCCCACCCCCATAAACTCACTAGTAGTAAGTACCAGGTAATTTGTGCTACATTAAAGGCTTCACTCAAATGAAGTTTCTTCCCAGTTCAGTATTCTCTCCTGACTATGAAGAGCCATTTTACAGAGTACAGATCACTCTGGCATTTGAACCATGTTTGTGACTCAAGGAAAGACCAAACACTTATTATACCTGGAATGGGCATTTGAAAGGAGAGCTGGGCAGCCACAAAGCCTTAGTTATTTCAGTTTGCTCATTGTGTTCAGAGAGACCTCAGATGTGTACCCACTTCTGCTGTAGACCAGCTTGGCAGTGTTCAAGGCCCCCCAAGAAATGTTCTGTCTTGCTTATGACTCAACCTGGTCCTGACACAGGTCTATCCCAGGGAGGGTCTGGCAGCTTTGCCTGTGTTTGTGTAAAGGAGGGAGTCATCATCTTGCTGGCAGTTCCCATTTCTCAGTGCCTGTCTTTTTATGGAGAGGAAACCCAGCCATTAACATCCAACTTTTGCCTACTGGGAAAAATTATCAATAGACCCTTAGTGTGAGATATTGTATTTCTCTTTACCAGCGTTCTTTCTGCTGTTTATGATGTAGCCATGACCATATTTTGTATTCCCTATCCTTGTTATTGCAGCAAGAGCAAATGGCTGGATTGTACTTTATCCTCCTCATGCTTTTCCTCAGCCCGCTGCAGAACTGGATAGGTGTCCTGTGTCCAGTGCCTCTGCTGCTTTTCCAGAAGCAACATTGTCTAATATGCTGGAATATTTGGCTCCTGGAAGAAAATCCATCTTTCTGACATCACTGTGATGGGAGAGGAAGCTGGAGCTGTGTGTGGGCAGGCAGCTGACTAAGTAGAGGAAGATTAAAGTGAGGAAGAAATGAATTAAGTTTTGTTTCATTAGAAGGATCTGCACAATTAGAGGTTCCCCCCATCCCTTTTTTTTTTTTCCTTGAAGCAGCCAAATCTCTGCTACAACAATTGTGCTTTGATTATCTTCTAGGTTTTAATGATTGTCTCAGAGCATCCACTGCCACTGCTTTAACATTTACCAGTCAGTACTACTGTGAAAACAGTGGGCGTACATTTGGGGGGCCAAATATTTTCTTGTCTGCTCTTCAGTCTGTAACCTGAATACTGACACCTACACAATCTGTGTTTCTTTATGCCTGAAGAGAAAAGGGGTTATATCAGATGGGAGCACTGGTTCATGCACTGAATAGTGTTCTATCAAGTCTTCCCTCTTACTGTTAAAAAACCCCTAAGTATCCCATCCATCTTGCTGCTTTATTCACATATCCCGGGACCTTGGATGTAAATGTTGAGGTTTTATAGTGAGGTTCCCAAATCCAGTAGTACGGATTTGGGAAGTACCTGCACTTTAGGAAAAGCACTGCACCATATGAGGAATATCCCATGACCTTTTGCATCCAATGAGGTCATTGCAGGCCCCAGGACAGACTCCAGAGATAATTATGATGCACTGCCCTGCCAACAGGAGGCGCAGCTGTATGTGATTTAGGCATGTCCAGCAGTTCAATGTGACAAGGGGCATTGCTTTTGTTGCATAATCCTGTGTCCATCCTGTAAAACATTGTCTGTTTTATTGAGAAGGGATTGTGTAAGAAGGCACTAGGACTGGTCTGCTGCTGCCAGATCCCTCTGCAGAGGGTTTTTTTCTCCTCCAGCATTTCCAGGGCCCTACAGACTTCTGGGTAATCATTTCTCCAACAAATCATTAAATTTTCTAAATGATAGAGGTCAGAGAGCAGCACTGAAGTTTTGGCAGAATTGTCATTTCCCCTAGTTGCTTGTGAATTTTCACCATTTTATTCCACTGGTTAAAAGAAGAAAAAAGTAGAACACAGGAGAAGGAAATGGAGTCTTAAAGTGAAAATTTGAGAATGAAACTTTAATGTTTGTTCTCTCTGTTGAGAGAAAAGTACCTTTAACTGAGTAGCTTTATTTAAAGAATGGAAAAATAATAAAAAATATTTATAATGACAGTTTCTTCTGAAGAAACAGCAGAAAACACAATTGTTTGGACTGTTTTCAAACAGCTTTTTTGTATTTGCTTGTATAAATAATACATTTGCCTTTCCCAGCCCCCACTGGTAGCAGTAAGAACATCGACACTTTTCTGTTTTGGCAGCTAAACCAGCATGTGTGAAGTACTCATTGCTGCAGCGCATTGATGTTAAAAATTCTCCTGGGAACGCACTGCACATTTTGTCAGCAATATACCAGGCTGTTGCTTGCTGAAAGTCTTAAATTCAGGATATTTGTCGTTCACACAGTGCAAAGGAAAGCATTAATGTGGAAACTATCAGCTCCAAAGCAAGTGGATCTGGGTGTCTGACACTGGTTTTCAGCTGCTTTCTGGAGGATATGAGTCTCCCTAATTTCATTCCTTGAATACACAACTTGAAATAACATTCATATTAGAAGATTGATTGACTTTCTAAGGAGGAAAAATAAATAGTGATTAGCAAATCCATTTCTCACTTGGTAAATCAATGTAGTTTACAAAAGAAGCTAATTAAATCCAATGCCGTTTAGTGTGGGTTTGCAGGTAGTAACAGTGCTCTAACAGAGTTAAAGATATATAAAAACACTAAAAAAATAGCATAAAACTAACAGTTTTCTGTCACTGCTTGTACTTGCAGACTTTGTTTTTACATGCACATTCACGTTAACATTGGCACTGTGTATGTGTGTTTAATAGTTTATATTCAGCTGTGTGTGAAGGATCCAAGCAAAATCTGTGTTTCATTTTTCAGTTTTAAGGATTTTAGAGAGTACAAGAAAGTCCCTGTTTCTAGGAGTTTTTAAACTAAAGAGACTGAATGGTCAAGGGCCACAATCAGTAGGAGAAAAGTGAAGTTCAGCAGAAATATGTAATTGATCCAGTTATCTCTGTCAAGAACCTCAATTATAAAATATGAAATATATTGAGCTTGAATATGGAAGAACAGTAGAGATCAGGATCAGAATTCAAAATTATCCTGTAAACACAAGCCCTCAAAGCAGAAGATGACATTGAGAAGGGGCAGCTGCGGGATGTGTCATACACATAGGACAACAAATTGCAGCTATGCATTGGGAACAACTGATCAAGGAGCTGTCTTGTAGAAGGGGGGTTGGTGTAAAGTAAGCATTATCCTGGGATTTAAACAGAAAAATAAAACATGAAAACATATTCCTGCTCAAAGTTAGCCTCAGCTGTGTTGAGTTTCATGCACCTAGCTACAATGAAGATGTGGAAAAATTGGACACTGCACAAAGGGGAACAAAAAAACTGATCAGAGGACTAGCAAACATGCCCATGAAGAAAATTTGAAAGTATTATGGTTGTTTAGTCTAGAGAAGTTTGAAAGGGGAAATTTGTAAATCTTAAAATACATAACAGGTCATCGTAAAGATGAAGGAAACAGTTCCCTCTGTGGGGGGTTAGGGAAAGACTTACTAGTCTGGAACTGCAGCAAAAAAAATTCAGGTTTAGGTACAGGGGAAGAAAACCGTATCTTCAGGTAATAAAAATAATGTAGTGAAATCAATTGCAGATGGACTTCATGGACTGTCCAGCTCTGAAGACATATAGGAAGAGATTAATTGTTCTCCCAGATTACAGAAAAGAAAGGTGAAAAATGAAAGATTTTTCTTTACTGGATAAAACTGACCTATTGCTGGATTGCTTCATCATTTTTGTAAGAGCTGTTCTGGGCTGACATTCTCCTGGAGCACATTGTCCAGTTTACACGAACCCAGCTCAGCAGGCAGAGGAAGGATGCCAACATGGAAAGCTAGCACACAACTGCTTCTGGTTGCAGCAACTTTTCATGGTACAGATGTTGGAACTTCAGCTATTTTTTCTATGTGACTGGCTGGAATTTCTCTCCTTATTCATCACTCTTGGGGCAAATAACATGGACATCGCATTCAGGGTAGTGACCTAAACAGCAAGGATTTAAATTATAGTGGTTCTTTCTCTTCTTTTTCCAGGGAGACAGAGGCCTGGATGGATTCCCTGGAAAGCCAGGTGTGGAGGGGAAACAGGTATGTGGCAAATACTCAAGAACTGGAAGGGTTTCTTTGGAAAGAGTGGAAGTTGAGCCTAAAACTGAGACTTATCCTGGGTGGCAGCTGATTCATGACAGTACACATAACATGTCCCTATTCTGAAGATCTTTGCTGGCACAGTATTCTTTTTTTGTTTGTTTGCTTTTAGAATTAAACTAGAATGTAACATACACCCACAGGAAATGCCAGTCCTTTAAATGTGATAGCTCAAATGTTTGTCTTAATTTTCATTAAATACATACGAAAGCACTCATAAAAAATTCAGTTGTTTAAGCCCACAACAGGAAAGGAAGAGAACTGGATTTAATATACTGGGTTTGTTTTCAATAAAAAGGCTTGGAACTACTTACATTTTTAAAACAAAAAGAAAAGAGAAAATGGTCTAGAAGATCAGTACATTTCTGCTGATCAGACACACAGTACTTTGTCTAAAACTGCTATCGGTAGATTCCACAAGACTCTTCATTACCCAGGGAATGATACCTAATGAGAAGCATCCTTTCCATCCAAGGACCTTCTGGTCTAAATAGCAAAGGACAGAATAAGAAGAAGAGGCCAGAAATGATTTGCCAAAATCCATGCAGCCAATCACTGCCACCCTTGAGCCTGATGCCTCCAGGGTGCAGCATCTGCATCCTGTTCTATTCCTCAGCCACAGTTAACCTTGTACCAAGAAGTGTGTGTCTAGTTAGTGTTTATCACTATCCTTGTAAGATGGAAAGGTTTTCTGATGTTACAGATGGATAAAGAACTGGTTTATATTTGCAGCAAATGTAGATAAAGTAGGAAATTGCAGAGGGATGTGAAGATGGATCCTGTTTGTTTACTACTTCAAAGGAACAATTTCTCCAAGTGAAACTCTGTTACAGAAGTTGGGTTTTCTGAAGCATTTCCTCCTTTTTCATGTCTAGACATTTAGAAGGGGGTAAATCTTCATGCCTGAATTTTATACTAAATTTTATGCTTGACACTGATATACTCACTGAGCTGCAATTCTTCTGAACCAGCTGAAATTGGATTGGTGTTGTGGTTACTGTGGCATCTCTGTTGTTATTCTCTTTCCTCTCTGTGCAGCAGAGTCAAAGCAGCCTCATGTGTTCTATTAGTTCCTCCCCAGTGCAACAGGACATCACTGTTTGTGCTGCCAATACCTGCAGCCTTATGTTTCTCAAGCACTTCTGAAACAAAGTTTTCTCTCAATTTTACCTCTTTATAGGGCCCTCCTGGAAGCCCCGGCCCTCCTGGTGCTAGTGGGACCAAAGGAGAAAAGGTAAGTTGGGATGGGATGCACAGAGCGGATTTAGAAACACATTAGTTAACTCTTCCTTAGGCCCTCAGTGCTGGAAATATCAGGGTTGTTGGACTAATATTTATCTGATTTGTGTATAACAGAAGTTTATATATGTTTAAATGGTTCACTTTTCTGACATGGCTTTAGTCTGAAATGGGTGTAAGCGAGTGTTAAAATGGGTCTGGTTATGCCTCCTCTGCTCTTAGTTTAATGGAGTAGGAGGAAATAGAGCGTAGTTTGGGTCAGGAAATCTTCCTCATCTAAGAAATGTGGGTAGAAATATCAATATGTTTGTGTAGAAGCTGTTTTTCTGACCCAGGAGATGTAGAATTGACTCAGAAAGTGACAACAAAATGCCTCTGAGCCTCCTACCTGCAAAATAATTATTCACTGCTCTCAGCAGCAATTCTGACCTTGTTATTTTCCAGAATTGTCAGAGTAATCAGGGCAGCCTTATGTTTCCATCTCTGTTAGAGATGATGTGGTGGTTTTGGTATTTCCAACCCAGCTCTTTGGCAGGAGTGGAAAGGCATGGCCAGTTCTGGATTTCCTTCTCTTTTTCTTCTCTGGATTAAGTCAGTGACCCTTATCCAAGAATCCAGAGATTGGAAGCAATTCCCTCTATTCTCTTCCTGCAGTAGTGATCAGTCTTGAAGTCATAACACTTCATCCGTATTTCTGAACCAGCTGCAACTGATGCTTCCAGAAAATGTTTCTCTCGTTGATCTGATATTTTCAGAGTAGCTGGTGTGTGTCTCTGCTGTACGTCTTGAATAATAGAGGCTCTTTTTAGAACAGGCCAGGCAACCTGATCTAGTGGGTGGCATGTCTGCTCACAGATATTTTGGACAGACTGGATTGATGGGCCAAGGCCAATCATATCAGCTTCAACAAGACAAAGTTCTGGCCTGTAAACTTTGGCCACAACAATCCCCTGCAGTGCTCCAGGCTGGGGGCAGAGTGGCTGGAAACCTGCCCAGTGTGAAAGGCTCCGGCGGTGCTGACTGACAGTGGCTGAACTGAGCGGGCGTGTGCCCAGGTGGGCGAGGAGGCCGGTGGCATCCTGGCCTTCTGTGTCAGCAACAGCGTGGGAGCAGAACCAGGGCGGTGATTGTCCCTCCGTGCTGGGCACTGGGGAGGCCACACCTCAAGTGCTGCGTGCAGATGTGTGCCACTGTTAAAATGCCATTAGTGAGAGATGCCTCTGCGCCAATTAAGGTGCCAATGAGACTCTCTACCTAAGTCAACAACAGAGATTTTACTTATCAATAAATGGGAGGTAGAGAGATAGAAAGGAATAGAGAAGAGGAGGGTGAGAAGGAAAGAAAGGGAAGAGCGGGGTGGGGGAGAGATCAAACAGAAAACAATCCAAGAGCCTTGGCTCCAGCGGCGTTGTTTTGGTCCTTCCTCACCCTGTGCTTCTCTGTGCTGGGGTTCTGGTGGTTCTTGTGGAGGTGGGGCCCCTGGGTCGTTCTTCTGGGGTTAAAACCTTTCTCCAATCCATATTGCGGGTAACCAAGGAGGCATTTTCCTATTTTCCATGTGAAAGGAGGATGGACATTCCTTTGCCTGCAATGCAGAGGCCCAAATAGCATTTCTCAGATCCTAATGTGGCCTGGTGGTAGGGCAGTGATGAACCCCAACAATGCAGCCCAGGCCTAAAGTCAACTTCTTGTGGGATTCTACTTGGCAGTGCCGTACTCCTTCCTCAGCCGGCTCTCCTCTACCAGGCTGCCTTGCTGTTTCCTTGGGCATGCCGGGCTGGGCCTGTCAGCAGGACCTACCTTTAGCAAGTGGTTGCCTCAGGGTCAGTAGTCATCCTTGGGGATTGTCCTGGTGCTGGCAGCCGGGCTCACTCCTCTCGCTGTCCCCTGAGGCAGCTGAAGGAGAAAACCCTTCTCAGAGCCCGCCGGGCTGACTTAAAGATAGAGCGCCATCGCCGTGGGGCCGGGGGCTGTGGGACGGCTGCGCTGCCAGCGGGGGAAGCAGGAACCCTGCGTGCCAGGGGCTGGGCATGCATGGAT
>WEKY01041735.1:0-10967 GCA_013390045.1 Picathartes gymnocephalus
AGCTTCAGAGGGCACTTTAAATGTGAAAGATGCATTACAGTTTCTCACACATGAACAGGATAGCATGCCTTACTAAAAATATAATAAATACGGAGTGTATTCTGCCAGATGCAGCTGTGAAGGGAGTGCTCTCCCAGTCAGATGTACCGAGTGTGATTGACACCCCCTTAGCTTTGCTGTGATATGACTAAATATGAAAATGAACAGCCTCGGAATGATGTTTGCATTAGGAACAACATACCATTCTGTTCCTCTCAGAAGCCCAGCAAATATGTCAGAAGTTTTGGTACACGTACTAGAGCAGACAGTCTGTTCCTCAGTCAGGATTTTACTTTTTATTTGCTTCTGCTTCTCCCTTGTTTTTCTTCTTTTCTTCTTTTTATTTTCATTGCATTGTTTCAATGCTTTCTCCTGCTACAAACATCAGGGAAATGAAGAGAGACATAAATTACTCCATTAGTGGCTCACTGCTGATCGCCTGCTGTAATTTGAATAAATCTGTGCATGCCTAGCTGCAGCAGCAACAGGAGGAAGAGACGGACTTGCAGGTTCCCTCTCCCTCCTTGCAAGGCTTTTCAACTCAAACATCAGCCTGCACAGCTCACTACTGCAACAAGAACCCTTACCTTGCAGAAAGGAAATGTAAAAGAAAAACTCCCTTTAAGTTTGGAAATAAATAACTAGTTAATTTTCTTTTCCTTGCAAACTTATCCACTGCAGTGAGTGGATCACAACCAGATGTTGAAAGCTGCTGTGGGAGTTTCCACAGCAATCAAAAACTCTTCTGAGGGAAGAAAAGATTATGACTGACTTGATCATAACTAGTGAATAAAGTTTCCCCTTTCCTATCTGAATGCTCTATTGATGCTTTTGAGCCAGGGCCTCTGCTGAGGGTCTGTATGCTCTTCTGCATGCAAGGAAGGACCTTTCTCTCCCTTTCATGTTGAGGGTTCAGAGATGTGGGGGAATGAAAACCTTTCCACAGGGAAACCCTGCACATAACTTTTAAACTTGACTGTAAAGTGGTTGCATAGGTGAATCTAAGAACTGTGCGAAAAGCAGCCAAAAATATATGCGAAGAAAAGTTCTAGAGATTTTTTTCCTGAATATAGAGGATGAGTATTCAGTTAATGCAAAGAAGCACTGTGAGACAGTGACAGTGACAGTGTGAGTGAGACACACCATACAGTGTAGGGGAGCAATTTCTGAAATAATTGCCTCATGATTTTGGTTATTCTTGAAGGTCCAGCAGCATCTTCCTATTTCTGTTTGCAAGACCTTCTTTTGCAATTGCTTTTTTCTGAGAGATCCCAACAAAAATTACACCTCACACTTTCACTTGAGAGACACTGGTCTTGGAAACAGTGGCTGAAAGGCTTTTTTTGGATCTCAAAATAGCAGCAATGAGCATCTGGAGTATATTGGCCAGTTAAAAAGCACCTGAGACATTGCATTGGTGTAAATCTGCCAAAAAGTAAAATTACCTCAAGGCTTCATTTTTCACTATACTATTTTTCTGGGAGAAAACATTGAAAAACTAGTACTCTTAGAAATGGGAGGCTGAAAAAACTCTATTTTTTTCACTTTGTTCCCTTTTGATTCTTTCTCTTCTCACCCACCTGTGCTGTTTCCTGGGAAAAAACAACCTAACAGCCCACTGGTGCCCTAAATATGTCTTTAATGTGCCAGTAGCCCTGTAAGCAGATCATTTAAAGAGCAGAAAGAGGTGGGCAAATGAAACTAGTGGGCAAACAAGTTGAGTCTGTTCTGACTGAGTTTAGTAAAATACTTCTATCTATGTTAATTACAAGAGAAGACAATATTTTATTGTTAGTGCTCATGTCTCAGAAGATTCACTTTTGAGTTACCTGAATCTGGTGATTGTAGCCACTTAATATAGTGGGTATTAGTAACTATTTCATTACAATTGACTCATAATTTTTCAAATTCAATTTATGTATGAAATTTCATTTAACTAATGGAATTCATTTAATTATAGATTATGTGAGTCATATATGTTATTCAAAAAAATCTAATAATTTGTAACAAAGATTGATAAGACTCAAAAGATCTCACTGGATACATTTTCATTATAGTGTTCACGAAGTAACTAATAAATCATAAAAATTCTTTAAAACTCTTTCTTTTCTTGGACTATGCAAACTGCTAAAAGTTATAAAGTCAATCTTGTCTATAAGTTTCCTACCCATTCCAAAAGGGGCCCATTTCTGAGGAAAATCAAGCATATTCTCAGCTTCTGAGCTATTATTTGTGGCTCAATTGCTTTGAACTCCTTTCAATGTTTAAAAATATTTATCTTGGTTGGAGTATATTAGTATTACTTTATAAGTTTTCAGTTTGTAATAGATAAAGTGGATCCCAACCTAGTGAATTCATGATATAGGCTAGATGGTGGTAGTTTGTTGAAGCAAGTTTTATGGCCTTATTTTAAATGTCCTGCACATTATTATTTCCTATTTTCATACTATTATTACTAACTATATAATATTGGGAGAGGATTTTTCTGGGGTTGGGTTTTTTTGTTTGGTTGGGTTTTTGTTGGTTTCTTTTTGCTTGTTTGGGAGGTTTTTTTTGTTTGTTTTTGTTTGTTTGATTGGTTGGTTGGTTGGGTTTTTTTGCTTTGTAGATAATTCACCCGGACATGTGAGCTGATCCCTTTGGTTACCATGAACTGCAGAAGGAATTTTTTAAGCTAGATTCCTTGTGCAGTAAGCGAAGGTGTGATGGCAGCATGAAAAAGCAGCTGCTGGTTATTCCAGCTTTTACCTATGTGGACATATTTAAAAGAGGAAGCAAAGCTCTGTGTAAATTGTCTTACAAGATGATGCAAAAGGGTGAGGCGAGCTCCAAAGCCAGGCAGTTATGACAGGTTGTTCTTGAAAATGCTCCATTTGATAATAACTTTCCAATATTGCCAATGTTTATAAAGAACAGAGGAAAAGTTATCTTTATCCACTGGGGTGACTAGGAAGGGAGAAGTATTAGGTCTTACCAAGTAGGCAATAAGGCATTAGTGTGATGGCTGATTTGTGTGTGTGTGTGTGTATGAGAGAGAGATGTTTCATATTAAAATAATTGTAGAATAAAAATATTTGGCTGCAGTATCAAATCTTCTGAAGAGCCATTTTAAAATAAAACATTTGAACTCATGAGTATTTCAATATTTTTTTGTAAGTAGCCAGAACTTTTTTCACATGGGTAAATACCATTTTATAGGTGATTCAATGTTTTTCTAATGAATTCAATGTTTTGGGGTTCCTTCTATAGCAGTCAGTAGATTAATCCCTTCTTTAGCTGAACAATCAAGCACTCCTTGGAGCTCCTTCTATAAATTAAGGTCTTCTTCCCACCATTAGAGTGAGAATATTTTAAATTAAATGCTGCAAAGCATGTACATACCATCTGCGCTACAAAAATATATCAGGTGAGCATATATAGCATAAAGCAGGGTTTATTGTGGATGGAGATTAGTACGTTTTCAAAAACAGAGTAAGTATTTCCATCAATTGCTCTTAGCACAGTTTTTCCTACTAAGAGGTACTATCTCTCTTCTGTGACTAGGACAGAAAATGTTCCAAGTGGGGAAACAAATTCTTTGTGTCCTTTTATTCTGTGTGAACCTGTGCAAATCCATGACTGGTCAATACAAGTCAAATTCTTTTCAACTCTAGGAGAATATACATTTTTATTTATGAAATATATTATTGGTTTGGGATAAGATCTTAGCTCCCCTAGTCTTTGAGTACATTGAAATAAAGCAGCCATATTCCAAAAAGGTTTTATCTGCTAGTCTGTGAAAATGGCAAGCTCTGTTTTTTTGTCTTTATTAGGATTTTACATCATTCTAATTATAATGTGGTTGCTAAGTGGAAGTAAATAGCAGGGGTTTGTGTTGATGTGCATTAAAACTGAGATTCTTTTCCTTGCATGAGAGAAAGTGTAAAGGCTCATACAGATCCACTACATTTTCTATCTTCCCATTGAAACACCTTTCTGAGGAAACAGTCCGTATATGTGTCCCTAAAAAATTGTATTGAGCAAAAATTATGTTAACTCTTCAGTCTGGCTGTTGTCTGTGCATTATATCAACATGCAAATTAAACTTTATATGATTTGGAATTATCACCAAAATATCTTCAGCTGGGGTGAATACATTTTAAGGCTTCAAAACCTGGGCTAGGGCAGAAAAAGTCCACAAATTCCTTTCTTGCCTATTTCTCTATTGGTGCAATACAGGATTTCTACTACTGGATTGGACTGTGTGGCAACTGGAGACAGTGTGGATGAGGAAGAAGCCACCCAGTCCTTAAAGACATTGGCCAGAGTTTTACCCAAAATAGGGAATAGGTTTCAACTGGTGCTGGTGTAGTCAAATCCAAGAGAGTCTGAAAATCCTGTTTCGTCTCCCTCACAAAGACAATAAGCAACTTTGAAACTGTGTTGGACTATCTGAACAGTCCTCCTCTCAACAGTTTATGTCTCAAACAGCTAATTAGAGATGATTGTCTAATGGCGGTTGTACAATAGGAGTGATTTCTATTACAGATATCTTGTTACCTTTCATCTGCTTTGGCATTTCAAAAATTTCAGATTTTCTGTAAGAGTGGGATTCCACCATCCATGTTGAAATTATCACTTTGTCTTTGCAAAGACTACTCTCCAGAAAATATGGGTCATATGCTCAAGGGCACACCTCGTGGAAAAATTCTTTAGCTGAATACATGGAAGTATAAAAGGGATGGAACAGCAAATAAAGAAGTGACCCAGAGAGAATCACTAACCTAACGATTATACGTGCATATAAAAAATCTAACGCGATAATGACAAAGCTGGTTTGGTGGCAGTTCTGCCTCTTTTACTGCTGCTCAGGACCTTTTCCATCTGTTTGATTTTTGGTAGATACTATTTGTGCTTGATTCTGGCCTAAAGAGTAAATTTTTTTTATTAAAGTGGAACAGCCATGTTGATAAAGGGATATATTCCATCCCGCTTCACCTGGGAGCAGAGTTTACTTGAGAAGAGTATTCAGCTGAGGCTGTAGAAGTCCTCAAAGGATGCCTCACTCTTGGGCCAGTGACAGCAACCCTTCTCCTGTCAGTTCCTGTTAGCCAATGGCAGTGTAATATTTCTCTTATTGTGAGTGGCGGAGATGATAGAAACTGTACTTTTTGATTAGGAAATATCATCATGCAAGTCTGGGTAGGAGCTCTGTTCACGGCTGCATCATTTATGCTGCTGCCCCTCATTTCCCATTCTCTTTATGTCTGCTCTCTAGTCTTGAGTTGACCCTGATTTGAGGTGTGGAGGAAAGTGAGGTTCTTTGTGGTGGCAGGAATAAAAGTTTAAATTAAACTAAGCTTGAAGCTTAATTTAAGTTTTCCATTAAAAAAAAAGTGTAAGAACTCGATTTTATGCTGAATACAATAAAATACCTTGATTTTAGGAGCTTAGGAGAAAAGCAAAGACATGAAAAGATACATTTGCAGAGAAAGAGTCTTTGTCCTTTTTTGTGGTAACCTATTGATTAGGGCACACATCCAGAGTGTGAGAGATCTGGACATCAGCTCCTACTCCTATTAATATTTAATAATTATACAGAAGGAAAAAGCAGCTAAAGAGAAATTAAGAACCTGGCACGACTGTGCTGGGAAGACAGACCCTGGGGCAATGGGAGACTGACAGTCAAATATTTCCACACAGAAGACTGAGCTGAACCTAGGGCTTTTATACCCTGGCAGGTCCTAAACGCAGGTCCTAAATGCCAGGTTAATGAGTAAAGGAGGAACATCTTTTCTGCTGATATATCCTACCAAAGTTTACCAACTCTTCTCTCTTCCTTCATCCTTGTTTACTGCATGGTAACAGGTCAGGAGAATGCTTGAAGAACAAGACCTACACATCTGACAAATAATGAATGAATAAATAATATACAAAAGTTTATAACTTTTCCTCTGCCATTGCTCAGCACTTCTGGGGAGTGGTTTCACAGGTGTGTAGACATATTATAACAAAAATAACACCATTGTGATTCAAATTATTACTGTATGTTTCATGGAAATTGAGTTGGAAAGAAGTTGGAAAGCTCTCAGCTAAATTTAAATAAATCTCCTAAAAAAGCCCAACTAGGCAAAACACAGACAAAATAACTAACGGCAGTATTAATTCAGAATTTAAGAATGATAAGCATTCATCCATTCTTTTATATAAATATGTGTACCTATATGTATATATTTCTTTGTATTTTATGGCGTATATATTCTTTCAGATATGCCTATTTTCCTTTTTCTGTTCAGAAAATACTGATAGTTAGAATGTCCTCCTCTTATATGTAGCATAATCTGCCTTATCAAGCAGAATTGTTAATGAACAAATGAATGTACATATTTAGACTTGCAAACAAACGCATGTGATCAATTGGTTTGAATGTATCCACAGCAATCCTTTTCCTACTTTCTACCTCCCTAAACTGAATTTGACTCCTTGGTCAGTTCCAGACACAGAGGCTTCAAAACCAAACAGGAGCAAACTGCTCAGAACCTAACTCAGATCCTGAGGCAGAAATCACCTAATCACGTTGACTGAATTGTAAGGTGCAGAGAAAGCAGCCCCCTTAAGTTAGGTAGCTGTTCCCAGTCTGTTGGAGAAGTTAAGTGCATTGCTTCCTCAGTGGAAAGCAGTGGCTGTATTTCAAGGTCTCAAAAAGCAGGAGATTGTGTCCAAATTTAGATAAATTTAAGGTTCTTTCCTTTGGGATCCTTTGAAAACATCTCCACCCTTCCACTGACATTACTGAGAAATTAAGCTGCCGTGGCTGTAGGATTAAGCCACTCGTACTATGGTTTCAGGCAAAGTTAAGTGCCTATGTTAAGCAGACTCTTTTTAATATTTTGTTTCTACAGCTTCTGCAGGTAGAGTTTGGGATACAAATATACACAATTTTACCACATAATTACTTTTGATTTTGTGGGCTGACAGCTGGAGTCAAAGCTGTCTGCATTTTGCTATCACAATGCCTTTCAGAGGAGACTATAAATATGCATGAGGATGGAATGAAAATAATTTTCTTTAGGTCTAACATTCATCCAAATAACTTGATTTTGAGAAGGTTTCTCAGAAATCCACCATGTAAATCCACTTTTTTTTTATACAACTTAGGATGTCTATGCAGAAGAAAATATATGTTTTGTGTATTTAAATTGTAGGGTTGATCTACAATTCTTTACGGGACTTTGCAACAGTGCTTTCACAAACTGGCAGCCTCCTCTGCCTCCTCAATGACCAGGCTTTAAAGAAAGCTTGGGCAAACAGCAAGAAAAGGGAAATTCTTCAGGAAGTACTGCTTTACCTGCAACTACTACTTTACCTGCAGAAAACCAATATATATGGAGAGGTTTCTGATATCTGTAGTTTGGATTTTGCCCAAACATGGGCCAAGAGGAAGTGGACTGGAAAGCATCCCAAAAACTGGGGGCATAGACTACAGGACATTACCCTTTCAGAAATATATTCGATGTTTGGAACTACAGCTCAGAGGAGGGCACCCCTCTCTTACACTGGTTGAACTCCTAATTTATCAATCTGTAGAAATTTGGATCCTGCAAATACTTGTGCTCTTGCCTGCTAGATTTTAAGCACCGGCAGGACAGCTGAAATCAGCCTACCAGCACGCCTGGGGCTCAGGTGACAGAAGTTCTTTGCAGAGCTGGGCACACTTGCTGGCTGTGCCTTTTAAGTGAGCCAGTATATAATGGTGGTGTCAAGGGGAAGGACGTGCGGCACTGACAGCAGCAAAGGCTGCAAGTAATAAAAAGTGCTTTTCTAATTGGCTGCAATAATGTTTAAATTTTCTAATAAATAACATTCACACATGTCACAAATAAGCCCTAGGTGAATGTTCCAGTGGAGGTATTTATTTGGAGCACTGAACAGAATACATTTACAGAGTTACACTGCACAGCAGGGAAATCACTCTACATGGAGTGACAGGGCAATGGTCTTATAGCAGTCCCCTTCACAGCAAAGCTCCTAGGCACGTGAGGATCGATTTCAGTGTCGCAGCTCAGGCTTAGTATTATGGATGTCTGTCACTGAATTGGGTTGTGGAGAGGTGCAGAAACGGAGCAACCTTTAGGGAAATATTTCTAGGATCCAGGTGGGGTGTGATAAGACCAAGTTCAAGTGAAAGAGGAAGACTGATTGCTTGCTTCCTTAATATTATGCCCTTGCATTACAGGTATAACTGTCAAAATAACTGAGTTTATTTTTAAAATGTGTTAACAACTGCATTCTGCAGAAGTGAAAATGTGCTCTGTCAAGAGAAATATACTCACAACAATTAATTCATTTTTTAATTAAGAGATGTTATACTATTTTGTACCTTAAACCATGCAGCTGCTAGTGTTTACTGCATCTCCCTGTGTATGTGTGTTTGGCCCTTCCACCAAAATGTTCTCCTCTGAGTATATATTTTTTTCCTGTTCTGTGCTGGGATGCATGAGGGAACAAGATGAAACCTGACTAATATTGTTTGGTAATATGGTTGTTTGCAGTTTATTTGTTCTCTGGTGGATTTTATTATAGCTGCTGAATTTTTACTCATTAGTTTAATGGTGGTTATTTTGCAGATTTCTTTTATTCCGTATTTTTTATTGAAACCTTATTCACAATACCACAGTGACTTGACTATTCTCTTCATGATGCAAAATTTAATTAGATACTAACTAAGTAAGTGGTCCATTAAAATATTATTCAGATTGTTCAGGGAAATGTTTTGGTAAACATTTTCTTTGGAAGTTGACTTTTTGGTAAGAGAAATGGAAACAGACAAATGAATGCTGCTGTTTATTTTGTCTCTCAGCATGCAAAGGGTGAGATAGTGTGCATCTGAATTACATCTCCATTTGCAGTGGGAGAAAGGACCTTGCCATTAGAGGAATCATAGCATCCATTTATTATGCAGTTCAGGTCTAGACTGCCTATACTGCAGTCCATCAAAAAGTATTTTAGGGGAAAGATTCTCATAATGAAGCAGGGAGCTCCACTGTTTGAATGATGATGATGATGATGCACTGTAGTTGCCAAAGCCACATAATACGCATTGCTGGAAAACATCCCATAAAAAAAATTGAGCTGGAAATAAAGATATACATTGTGTGTATTTAAGTATGGCTCCGTTCACTAACAAGAGGGGCTTTAATTATACATGGGTTTTCACAAACAAGTTAGTTCAGAGAGCGTTCAATTCACAAAGGTCTCTTTCGCTATACTCTGGGCTCTCTGTTCTAAGCAGTTTTGCAGCTATTGAAACAGCTGCACAATTTTTGATTTGGTCATGGATACTTTTAATGTGCACATAAAATGAAGAGGAGAGGGAGGGAACATTTCTTTGCCAACTCTATGCAGAAGAGTGAGCCAGCTTGGTATCTGAAGAATATTGAACGGGTCTGTGTTGACCTAATGGAGCCAGAAATCAGACCTCCCTAAGTCACACACACAGCTTTGATGTCAAGCAGTTTGCCAAGTGGCAGTACATCCTTCAATGGCAAAAGGGAGGAAGAGAGACTTGTTAAATAGGGAGGTGAATGGGAATAGAAAAGGTCAACTCTTGGAGAGTGAGAAGAGCATGTGAAGTAAAGGGATTTGCAGAAATGTCAGAAATACAAAGAAAGAAAATTTTTCTCTCTAGACAGTGTGCTGAAACCTATTAGACAGAAATCTGTGGTCAGCGCTGTCCCTCATCCCCCAAATAAACTATTTATTCCAGTACCATGAATCTCCTTTCTGCCCTCAAGGACTCCCTAGTCTGAAGCATCAGCTGCTTTCTGCTGAGATGTGGCCATAGGAAAATACAGTCAATGTTGTGGTGTTCATGCATAGTGTGCTATTGAGCAAGCACATTTAAACCAATGCTACAGATAAAGGGGAAACTGAAGTAGGAGGCAGAGGTCCAATCTAGAACTCCTCCAGGAACTAATATTCTTTGATGATACTATTCAGGAAATTAATAATCTTGCTCTGTGAGAAGTTCATCTGGGAGTTGACAGGGTCTTAGAGGAATATGGAAGGAGTGAGCCCTTCAGCATTACTAATGGGATTTTTTTGTCCTATGTTAAAGGATGTGTTACCAGCTCTAAAAGGAAGCCAAACCTAAGTGCCATTCAGGGTTCTGGATGGGAAAGATGGCCATGTTCAGGAAAGACAAATTGGTCTCAAGACACCTTATAGCAGAGACTCATTTCTCAAAGAAGTAATCAATTGGTTTTCTTGTCATTCCAAAATCAGCAGAGTGGATGATATCTCATTTGTTAAGAATTTACATCTTCAGGCTCACCTCCTGTGTGAATTGCCTGTAGTGTAAGTACTTGCATTGCAGCCTTTCAGTCTTCTGGGGAAGGAATAGAACTCCTGCCAGTTTCTAGAACCACTTCATTCTACAACATCTGTAAAACTATAGCAACTTATCAAATAAGATTAAAATTGGGTAACATATTTGTAACTATTATCATGAGGAATGCAGATAGGTATGCATACATGCCTGACAGTGTGTACATACACAAACGGTGACAGAGCACAATTATGTGAGTTTCATATCCTTGAGAAATCAGACGCATTACGGTTTTTCATTCCAAAGAAAATACTTATGTTTGTTGATCTGAAAGGCTGAGAGTTCTAGCTGTTTGAAAAGTAGAAATGATATTGTAATAAATTAAAAATTTTGGAAATTAACTAGATATTTTAATATTTTCAGACATTTTTTTGCCCCAAAATTTTTGCAAGACTACCTTAGTATTGCCAGCTTTGTATTCTCAGCCCATTCCAAAACTCCAGTGTAAAAATTAAATGTAAATCTGAAAAAAACCACACACCCCAAACCCTCCCTACCCAAAAAAAAGAAAAAAAAAAAAAAAAAAAAAAAAAAAAAAAAAAACATTTTCAATGGAGGCAGG
>WEKY01041735.1:10984-35054 GCA_013390045.1 Picathartes gymnocephalus
GAAAGAACCTTATCTATGGATGCAGGTTTCTAGACAGTATTTTCTTTCTGTGGCACTTAGAGTCTCTGGGAGATCAGGATGCCTTTCTGTCAGAGAGGTGGAATGGATGATGCAGCCTTCTGATGTCCTCTCAATTAGATGGACAAGACAGCATCATTTCTGGAGGAAGGATTTTCCCTATTTCCTCTCCCCAAAGGAAGTGTGGAGACAAACAAAATCAGTGGGAATTTGTGCCTGATAGCTGTGGGAGCATTTGAAACTGTTAGAGAGATCCTAGAATTCTTCCTGTGAGAGACAGATTGGACAGGGAAAGACAAAAAAGCAATGGAGGGGATGAGGGTGGAAGAGGTGACTATTAAGCCCGTGTTATCCATGTCAGGGTCAATTCCTCCCTTCCTCTCTCCTCGTCCACAGAAACATGTTTAGTGAAGTGGCACTTTCACATGCAAAGAGAGAGTGTCAGTTTTCTCTTGGTTGCACTGTTTCAGGTTTCAGCAGTGCTTAGATTGTGTTGCTCTTAAATGTTTGTATTTTATTCACAAAGCTTAATTGGGAGTTTTTCCTATCTTATTGAACCCATGGATAGGAAAATTCAAAAATGCTAACAAATTGCCACTAGAAATTTTTAAAGCATGAGGAATCAGAAATTGTCTTTTGCGGATCAGCAGTCAAGTACCAAGGTGCATGGACAGTGATACTGTGTTTTCATTGCAGTTATCACAGCAGTGTCAGAGACAAGGTATACCTGACCTCATCTCACTCTCTTTTGATGGAGTTAAATTAGGTAATATCAATCCTTTTGTGTTCATTAAGAGTAATGGAGTAATTGATGACACTAGAGACAGCATCTATTTTTATATGTTTTGGACAGGTCCATCCTAACATGGATCTTTGTAAAGCATGTGTGATGCTGCAGGTGACTCGCCTGAGATTCCTGCTCATGATTCATCAATGGCTCAGACAAAACTGTGGGATCCTAATCCCTTCCTTCTCGGTTCTGCTTCCCTCTTGCTTGATGCCTGGCAAAGTTCCTTGTTGAAGACACTGTATCCACTGTTTCTGGTGTCTAGTGCTGCAGATGGGCGTTACTCTGCCAAAATTTCTTACACTGAACTGTATAACAAAAGTGCCTTTCCTTTGAGCTATGACTTAAAGCAAAGAGGTCCAAGAAAGGGTGTAGCAATAACCATCAAATGAAAAATTGTGGAAAACCCAAGAATGTCTCAATTAGAACTGGGCTCCTTTTTTAACAGATTGTGTCAGGTACCTTTCTAGAAAAAACAAACAGACAAACAAAAAAACCCCGAATTCATAGTGTGCGACCAGGCTTATACCTATCCCTATAAACTTTACCAGTGAAATAGTGGCTGTGTGCCAAAGACCTGTTTTCTTCAGAGTCTGGAGGAGATGGTTTCTTCTGCAGAAGACACAGCTACACAGATTACGTAAGTCCCTGCTGAATCTGCCTGCCTCATCCTACCTGAGTAGCTTGGGATGCTATCATAAAAAATGCTCCCAGTGAGGTCAGTATGAGTTACTGTTACTTCCAAGAAATAATTTCAATGCTTCTACTGTTTCAGTACTTCCCAGTAACGTCTCTTCCAAAATTTCATGTGAAAGAAAAGAAAGAAGCATGAATCCATTTGTGAAGTCACTGTGCTTCATAGCCAGTTTCTTCTAACTACTTTTGATCTGAAGAGGTGGAGACATGGGAAAATTTTTCTTACACCAATAGGTCAGTAGTTTTCTGTGGAGTCAGGGCAAGTCGACATAGGCATGCAGCCATTTTGGATTATGGGGTACTTGTGGCGTGCCTGTGGATGTCCTTTAACACAGTGCCACTCAGTGATAGGGATGCAGCATGGCAAGGGGAGAGGAACGCAGATTCCATGAAAGGGCAGATATCTGCCTTAAACCAGCTCATTTATTTTCACTCCTCTGGGGGCGGGAGTGCAGGGATCTGTTTTGGTTTCAACTGGATTTGGTGTGGTTTTTTACACAGATAGTTTGGAAATAACCTTTTGCTTCCAGTCATCAGAGTTGATAAGGTTATTGCTGGTTGAAGTCAACATACCTCTAAGGTTAAAGGCTTTCACTTGCATATTTACACATCCTCTTCAACATTTCAGACATCTCTCTCTCTCATGATTTGCCTGCAGCCTATTTTGTATTTGAAGTTGTCTTTGGACCTGAGTATGTACCTTGTTGAATCTGATCTAATAAAATGAAAATTACCCTCAGAACTAGGGCACAAGAACTGGGCTCCTAAATTTTTCTTTATTGTATCTTGAGTCCCAAGCTACATTCTCTAAATTTGATATTGTGTGAGCTTTCCAAGAGCATGAATATCCCTTGTAGGAGGTATTGCTAGTGATAATGTTTCCCTTGCATAATATTCCCTGACTGTAAGTTTTATTTTCATTACAAAAATTTAGAACTCCAATTCAATATTACTGATGATGACTGGGTAAAACATATTGTCTCTGTCATGAATTTGACAAACTCTACATTAAAACTGTTCCTTCAGGGGCTTTGTCCCCATTTTTCATGTGGGAAATCTTTCTTATTGTTTCTGTAATCAATAGAAGAAACTTTTTTCATCTCTCACATACATTTATTAAGAGAAAAACTTATTTTATGACATGGCTGAAATTCTCTAATTTCCCCCATAAGTGGCCTGATAGGCTTCTAGCAAACAGTCTTATCCTGTTTTGGACCTTGCTTTACTGTCTTAATTTCCATTCTAAATGTAGGCTTAGACTGTCTAATTGTCTCTTATGACAGAAAAATTATATTATCACTTAGAAGAAGATTAATATGGAAAGTTATCTAAACTAATACTACAAGTTACATTCATGTGGTCTCACTGGTGAATATAATGAGGTCAGATATCAAGTTTTTGGGCAAGTTTTATCTTTTTTAAATAGTTTTAGAAATGATAGTAGTTAAAAGATCTCTTCTACTGATTGCTTTGTACTTTCCCACCATTTGCAGTAATAATTGCAAAAGCAAGTGGTGGAATGTGAGGTTTTAACCCATATTTTATGGGTCACAAATGGGCTCTAAAACCACTGCAGTCTTGCAATTTCATCTAGAGATAATTATTAGATAATGCCAGCAGTAAATTATTTGCTGCTCATATCCTTCCTAATAGTCACTACCCACAGGTAATTATTTCACCATTTTAAAGAGAAAGTACATTTGAAACTATTAGCTATCACTTTTAGGAGCTGTACACACAATAAGCAAACCATTGTCCCAGCACTGCGATCCAGAAGAGTCCTTACCTGCATGGCTTTGCTTCCTCATCCCTGATGCATCTCATTACACTTGCTCTGGGTGCACACAAGTGTAAGAGAGGCCAGGATTTTTGTCCTAAATGCACCTATGTCTCCATTAAATACCTGTGAGGTTTTTGGTTCAGAAAACCTGTTTTGGTGCAGCTGACTTCTTCAATCAGACTGACCATCTTACCTGCTATGGCAAGAAGACACACAAGAAAAAAATTCTGTCTTAGGGTAGAACTCAAAGGTTGAAAGACAGGTTATGAACCCATTTCTATTGGTACAGGTATAAAGAGTTTTTAAAATCCCTATATTTTGGAAAATATTGTAAAAATAAGGAGGATTCCCAACTTGCTTTTTTTAGAAAAACCTAACTCACTTGGTGATGAATGGAGTTAATAATTTTACTGGAGGATAATAGACTATGTCACCTATAACTCACACACAGGGTAGAATGCACTTTATTTCTAATCAAATTCATATTCCATTTGCTTGTCCACTCCAGAGACCTCAAATCCACCTTTTCTGTTCTAAATTATAGTCAATTCAGGCAACTCAAATTGTTTCCACACTACCACAGATCTGTCTGCCACACACAGAACTGTTCTCTTACGGTCAGGTAATTTAAATGACAAATGTAATGGTAAATTAAATTAACCCAAAACACACTTTTTACCTCCATAAAATCAAGACTGGAAAGAAAAATATCTTGACAGCAATTTCCCTGTTAATGTGTTGTGCTGAAAATTCTTCATGAAGTTGTTTTTTGTCTGTGACAAAATCACTTGGAAGTAAACAATATAATTGCAAGGGTAGCCTAGACTGAAGCATTCACTATCTCTGTGAGCAAAGTCTTCTGCAGAAGTTTTTACAATATCTTATCACGTTTAGTAATGGCATCCAAAGGAAGGCTACAGAGATGGTGAAGAGGGGAATCCATACAAGGAGTGGCTAAGGTCACTTGGTCTGTTCAGCCAGGAGAAAATGAGACTTGAGGGGAGACCTCATTGAAGTTACAACTTCCTTGGGAGTGAAAGAGGAGGAGCAGACACTGATCTCTTCTATGTGGTGACAGGACACAAAGGAATGGCCTGAAGTTTTGTCAGGAAAGGTTTAGGCTGGCTGTCAGGAAAAGATTCTTTACCCAGAGAGTGGGGTTCTAGAACAGATTCCCAGAAAAGTGGTCAGGGCACAAACCTGACAGAGTTCCAGAAGTGTTTGGACAGTATTTTCAGACACATGGTGTGGTTCTTGAGGTGATCATTTGCAGGGCTGGGAGCTGGATTTGGTGATCCTTGTAGATCCCTTTCTGCTCAGGATATCCTATGATTCTATGATCCAGACACCTCTTCTAGGCAAAATTCCTTTCTGTAGACACATCTACTGCATGATGCCTCTTATGTTTTTGTATTAGAATCTGGAACCCCTCAAAAATATAATAAAATACCCTATAAAAAAATCTGTGGCATGTGTAAAACCTAAAAAAACCCCCACAAAAACAAAACAAAAAAAACCCACAAAACAACCAAAACAAACAAAAATGCCCACCAAACCAAAACAAACAAAGAAAAAACCACACAAATCCCCCTAACTCAATGAAACAGCACCTGTTTCAATTCTGATTACCAGTAACATTGACTGAGTCACATTAATAAAACTATGCTCATTCCTCAAAACTGAAGCTTAAGGAGTTCCCCTCTGCTGAAAACACCAAAGCCAGTTCTCCGTTAAGTGTTTTTGGGAGTGCCCTTTCCATTGCTGGAGACAAGAAGCAAGTAAGTCCCAAATCCAGGGGAAGTCTGTATCTGTATCACCTGTTTGGGTTTGAATTCACCCTTTTTCAATAAGATTCACAGCTCAAGCAGATACCCCTTACTAAAACTGCTCCTGGCAGATGGAGGGGACTTGTCAAAGCACTGCCTGGAAGCTCACAAGGCACCCTGCCATGGTATCTGTTTTAGCATCTCTTTCATGAGTACTTAAGTCATCCCAAATTTTTAAAAGACTTGTCATTGTTTCTCAAGTAGATTAAAGCCTCATTACATTTCAGGCTACCAATGCTGCCTTCTTCATGAGTTAGGGGATGTTAAACACCACTAAAAATTGATAAAGGATCAATTCGCTGCCTAATTTACAAAATAACAGTCAACTGACATCACATTAAAAGGCTGATCAGCCTTCAAAATTATTGCAGTGTGTTTATTTCTTAGATCATTTTTAGTCTTTGAAATGTCAAACATAGTGATCCATCTGAACTGCAAATGTGGATGAACATACACAGCACTGTCATTCGTTTGGAGAAGAGTTGAAAGAAATTGCACATGGATTCACTACAGAACATATACTAATTCTGCATAAAATTAATGAAGAACAATGTAACCAGCCAGCCCCACTTCTGCTACTCAATTGGTTTAACTTTTGAGAAGAATACACACTTTTTAGCTAACATTCATTCAGGTATGCAGTAAAGCCAGGGTGTCCTGGTTTGAAGGACAGGTGTGTGCTAAGGAAGGCAGGAGCCTCTCTTGGAATGGAGAATGTGAACCCCTTCCCTCCAAATTATCGTAATTTTGAAATTAAGGGGCTCTCAGGCAAGGATATAGGAATAGAAATAACAGTTCTTTACTAGTATTTATAATAAAGCAAACAAACAACAACTCCTATGGCATTAACAACAAAACAGAACCAGGAACCCGGTCCCAGACCTCTGGGCCTGCAGGCACTGTCCCCTTGGGTGCAGTGATGGTCACAGCCGGCAGGGGGCGCTGGTGGCGCTGGGTGGGCAGGGCAGGTGCGATGATTCCCCCCGCGGCTGCAGGGGGCGCTGTGGCGCGAGCTCCAGCAAAAACGGGGCACAGCCGGGAGGGGAAGGGGTGGAGGACAGGCAGGCTTTGCTTCACAAACCCCCCTGGGGCCATCAGTCCCAGTGCCCCAGCAGGACTCTTGGAAACAGCAAACTGGGACAGTAGGACGTCTCAGTAAGCAGGGGGAGCGGGGCTGCAGGGCAGTGAAACCCAGAGCAGTGCCGATGGAGCCGCGGGGGGCAGGGCAGGGGCAGCAGGCCGGCTCCTAGCCTGGCAAGGAGAGGCTGGCTCAGGATCCCGGGCCCTCCGAGCAGATTGTAAAATAGGTCTCAGTTCAGAGCAGGGGTTCACTCACATCAGAAGAAAGAGCTCCACGTGAAAAGGGGTCCAGCAGCAGCAGCAGCAGAGACTCCTCTCTCCCTCAAAAAAGGCAGAGCAGCTCCTCCTGTTCCCCTCCGAAGCGCAGCTTCAGCTCCCCCGGTGCTGCCCCCACCCCTGCCTTTTATCCGCCCCTCTCCTCCAGGGCTTGGCCACAATCCTTTGTTTTTCCTTAAGTATCCAGTACTTAAGAGTTCATTAGCAACTTAATGGGAAAAAATTCTATACAAAAGGAAAGAAAAAACTTAACCCCTAACACAGGGTCATCGTACCTGCCCCCTTCTGACCATTTTGTTGCTGAAACTTTTGAGCATACAGCCCTTATCTCACATTTAGAATCATAGAATGATAAAAAGTTTTGCATTGGAAGGGACTCTAATGTTCGATTCCCTTGACATGGGCAGAGATACCTTCCACTAGACCAGATTGCTCCAAGCCCCACCCAACCTGGCCTTGAACACCTCCAGGGATGGGGCATCCACAGCTTCTCTGGAAAACTTGTTTTAGTGTCTCAGCACCCTCACAGTAAAGAATTTCTTCCCAATATCTAATCTAAACCTGGTCTCTTTCACTTTCCTTTCCCTCTTGTCCTGACACTACACGCCCTCAGGATATTCCCTCTCCAGTCTTCTTGTAAGCCACATTCGGGTGCTTCAGGGTCTCCCTGGACCCTTCTCTTCTCCAGGCTGAAAAGCACCAACTCTCTCAGCCTGTGTTCATAGGTGAGGTGCTCCAGTCCTCTGATCGACATAGCAGCCTTTTCTGGACTCATTTCAGCAGGTCGGTTTTTTTGTGTTACGTTTCCAACACATGGTAATACATTTTTAAAGCAAGAGCCTAAATTGAGTTTCCTAGAGCCGTGTTTGAGTTCCCTAGAAAAGCTGAGCTTCTGCAGCAAGAGAGCCTTACAAATAAGGCAAGTATGCTCACCTCTTATGTGTACACAAGTGCTGGGAAACTAAGGAACTCTGGGAATATGCAGCCCAGCGTATGGGCTCTGTAGAAAATGTTTCTTCTAAATGGAATTTTTTTAAAACTCTGTTACGTATTTTCTTGCCCAGGCTTATGCTGTACAGAGCCCATGGTTCAGAGTTGAAAGAAGGAAGCAAGCTTGGTATACTTGAAGCAGTGGTTGTTTCGGTTTTGTGTGCTCAGTTCTGAGAATCCTTTTCTTGCTATAGCTGCCCACTTGCTTCCTTCCTGCAATGCTGAATTATGTCACAAGCAATAGACATACAAAATATTAAATGTTGTTTAACTAGAAAAAGAAAATATTCCTGAATTATGGAAACAGAAGAGGGACTCACACAGAAGCTTCCTCATAGCTCAGCTAAAAGTCAATCAACCATGTGACACAGTTCTATTGGAAACTAAGCTTCATTAGTTCTGGTGTTCATGGTACTACTTTTTTTTAATTAAATTACTAAATGAGGGATTACGTGCAGAGACTGCACTGATACTGTAATTGCTTCCAGTGATGAAATTCAAATTTCAGGCCGTGAGCTTCAGTAATACAAATGGATTCTTTATCTAGCCAGAATGTAGAGCTGCAGCCAGTTACAAATAAGGCAATATCTTTATTCACAGTAAAAGGGCTGTTCTGGCATTAGTGCTATGATTATTGTGTGACCTTTTCAAATAACCATGCATTTAAACATGCACTCATATCAATGTATGAGTAATAGAGAAACTAGAGTAATAACATAATAGTAATAACAGCCATCACTTTTCTTCAGTTATTATTTGAGTATGAGACATAAGTATCCATTTTAACAAATTCAGAGTTTGCAAAGCTAGTAAGGAGTGGCATGAGCATATCTATTCTGACCTCTATATTAACACCAGCTGTAGAATTTCAGTCAGTAGTTTCTGCATCAGTAATTTATGCTTGAATTAGAGCACAGCACTTAGGAAAGTGTTGCAGGAAGAAGATGCATCCTGCCCTTTTATATTCTCAATGCAAAACAGTCAGTGAGGCAGGTTGTTCCAAAGCTGCAGGCTCAGGAATTGAAAATGTCTGCATGCAAGAGAGAAGCATGGATACAGACATTCACTCAACAGAGAATTGGTGCCTTGTTCTTAAGAAGACATCAAATCTTAATTTAAGAATGCCACATAACAGTGAATTATTGTCTAAATAATCCTTGTTAAAATTTACCCCTACAATTTGAAGAGATACATGTTTATGTAGAATACGTTAAGTCTGTGCCCCACCTTCTTTTTTTTAAACTAAACCAAGAACTGCTTACAGGTGTCCATTAGGATATATTCTTCAGTTTTATCTTTATTTTGGCAGTATATATATATATACACATTATATATGCCATATCTGTTGTGCAACTAAGCTACTCATTCATCCTGCAGTGGGATGGGAGAGAGAATTGGGAAAGCAAAAACTAGAGGAAAATCGTGGGTTGAAATAAACATGGTTTAATAAGTGAAAGAAAAAATTCACAAAACCAGTGATGCAAAGGCAATCATCTTCCACCACCAGCTCCATGCTCAGCCAGCCTCTGAGCAGCCTTGGACTACTCCCCATTTTCGCTGCTAAGCATGACACCACATAGCCCATCACATACTCCTCCCGGCTGTTGGGGTCAGCTGTTCTGGCTGTGCCTCCTCCCAGCCTCTCACCCACTCCCAGCCTCCTCACTGATGGAGGGGACAGTGAGAAACAGAGAAAGCCTTTAAAACTCTGCAAGTACTGCTCAGCAGCCTCTAAAAAAGCAGTGGTTATAAACACTGTTTCGGTCACCAGTCTAAACCACAGCACCACATGAGCTGCGATGAAGAAAATTAACTCCCTCTCTTATTGAAGAAAAGGAAGCTGGGATTTGATTTCTTTGGTTCACAGGGAACTGGTATTCTGATCCATGTGTCTGTGGAGTAAGGCTACAAGTGGAAGTAGCTATAGCAATAATGCAGCTTAAATTGCAATGGATGATATTGAAGCTGAAGAAGAACCTGCAAAATTTGACAATTATATTCCTTCTGCAACAGAGAATAAAAAATAATGAAACACCGCTAGTATTGGAGGAAGAGTATAGAGTCAAGAAAACATCTATTCCATTACACCTCAGTAAAGGACAAGAAGATATAAATCATTTTTCTGATTACAATCACATTTTATGTTGGTTTTAAGACAATTTTGATCCTGTCTCTTTTATTTTTGGGGGGGGGAGGGTGGGGATGGGGGGAACACACCATTTTTACATACAAGTCCTGTCTCTATCTCTCCTGCTTCCCTAAAAATGTCTGTTCAAATTCCTTAAGTATATGGCTCATCAAGGTACTAGTCTGTGCTAGGTTACGCGATAAAAATCTCATCTCTACGGGCACAAAGGTGCACAAATGAGGAATGGTAACTGGGGTAACGCAACTAAAACCCTGCCTAGCAACCTCCAACCCCATCACAGAGATGTCAGCCCCAGGGGAGAAGCCCATCACCACCAGTCAAGGGAAGCAGATCTCCAGAGCACCTTTTGGGCTGAGGGAGTTCACTTCCTAGGGACATGGGGCATGTTATGGGATGCAAAGGAAGAGTGGTTTGGGATTTCACAGGACCTGCTGTAGGACTGGCATGGTAGGAACTAGCTGGTGAGTAGGCAAAGTGGCCTGGGAGCCAGGGGGTATCTAAGGATAAGACTATGGGAAAAGCTGGCTACTGGAAGCACCACGAGAGTCCTATCCAACTGCTGCACAGATCCTGTGGGTTGGCTGAGACACCAGTGTGTGGGTATACATGAGACACCTGGAGACAAGAGGGTCCAGGGGCAATTTACAGGACAGGCTGCACGTCCAATACCAGCTACTGGAGATATTACATATATATCTGTATTTTTCCCAGAAGCAAGTCCTTCGTCTTGATCAGCCAGAGAACAGGATGGAGCCACAAGTGCCATTTGTGTTCATGTGTGTCTGCCTGCATTGATATGTGTGGTAGGACAGGTATGTTTTTTTATACACATAATTATACACATGCATTTGTGCATCTGCCTACTGGGAACACAGCTCCAGCCTCATCACTGCTCAGAGCTGGGTGCCTGAAGCTGTGTCTCTTTGGGGACCTCAGATCTGGCAACCTCTGTGAACCTCTACTGACATTTTGACATGTTTTACAAGAAGAAGACTTCTGGATTAAATTTAATCTAAAGATACTACACATTCAGAAGCATAGCAGCACTGACCTTCGTTTTGTTTATGTTGAAGGGTTCCTTTTCATTTATCCCTTTACTAATGTATGCTCTTCTGCCACACCTATGTATTTTAGTTTGAAAAGGTATCTGTCAACTTACTCTGTTAGAATAGAAGAACTTCTTTCTCTGTGTTGGTAAAACTCATCCAAGTTCAGTGGTATCTTCTGCCAGACAAGTAAGAAATTCTGCTGTCACTTCTGGTGTCTGTCTCTTTGCAGCATGGTGGTGGCACAGCATGTGGAAGAAAAGCTGTTGAAATCAGCTGTGTACAGCATAAGTAGATCCCACCTATTTTATTATTCATATTAACCTCAGTTCATTTTAATTTTATGTAGTGTTTTGACTCAGGTATAAAGCAATTTTTTATTATATAATATGTTTTATTATTATTCTTCCACCTTACACCCTGAAAGGTCCCAGAGGCCTCCATTTCTACCATTTGACTACTTGCAGTGTTTCAAAGTAACCATGGGGTGCCTGTCCTTTTTAGCATCTAATTACACTTTGTAAGGGCTTGATTACCAAAATGCATTAAACAATAATTAGATAAGGATAATTTACATCCAAACAATAAAGTCGAAAAGAACAATATAACTGGTAATTGGCCTTGACCAAGGTAAATAATGTCCCCTTTTTTATTTACATTTGGTTTTCCCTATAAACTGCCTACTGGGTTGTACAGAAGTAAGAGGCTAGCAAAAATCTGAATCCCCATCCATCAGTATTAATCTCACACTTTACTGAGGCCCCATCCATTTATCTTTCCGACACAAATTAGAAATTCAAGAGTTTTAACAAATGAGCCTGCAAATGTAAACTTATTAGGCCATATATTTTTACTACACACTGTGCAGTGCCCTCCACAAAGCTGTCCCTTCAGAGAGTGTTTTCCTATTTTGTGTTATTGATGGCAGCTAACTAATCACATTTTTAATGTTGTCTTTGGGGAGGGCTGTTTGAGTGAATGTGCAAACTAAACTACCCAGAATAAATCTACCTTATTAAATGCTTGAAATTATGTGTCTTTTACGATAAAGAAACTCTCGAGCATTGTTACATTTGCTAACCTTCTTTTTTGTAGAAATCAAAAGACTGGGATTAATTAAAATAATACATCAAAACAGGAGTTTGTACAGAATGTGTCTTTGCGTGAGAGAAAGGCCAAGAAAAATTGGTTAATTGGTCTCTTCATCCCTTCTCTTTCCCTCCACTGAAATATCCTTTAAAATTGCTTTTAAACTAACCTTTGTTAGATAAATGTTGTAATTATCTATGCTTTTGGAGAATTTACTCCAAATGCAAATACTCCAAATACTCCAAATTTATAAATGCAAACCTTGAGACACAGCCCTTCTGCACTTGTCACAAGAGTTTTTCAAAGCTCCTGGAGACTCTGTGAACAAAGCATTTCATATTTTACAAAATCTGGTTATTTTACTAATATTTTACTGATTATTTTACTGAATTTCTGGAGGTTTCTGTTAAGTGATACATTTCGTAATCTATCTGGTTTTCTAAGGCATACTTGTTTGTATGCCTTTAAAGTTGTATAATTTTAGAGAAGACTGGGAGAAGAAGGGACTGATCTGAATGGCATATGCTTTTCTAGAAGATAATGTTTAAAATCCTTTAATACACACAGATAAACATCTTTCACCAATAACATTCAAGCTGTTTTCTCTCATCATTCCTAGCATTTGAGAGCCTTTACTACCTTGCTAAAAGATTGGTTAAATCATTTTAACCCGTGATCAGTAGAAATGCTAATTGCTCTTTCATTACTCCCTTCCCAGCAGCAAATACAAATCTGGGTGATATCTGGATTTTTATCTTTAAAAATAAGCACTACTATCTGTTTCAAAGATTTGAGCAATGAAGGTGGTTTGGTTTGATAAGGAGCTCTAGGACTGCTCAGTGTAGTACATTTCATTGGTGACTCCTATAGAAAAGGCAGAGAACATTTTCTCATTTTTCAGAGATAGGAAATGAAACTTGAGAGCCAATAGTGATAGTTTTATAAAGCAAAGCAGGGAATAAAGTTCAGTTTGCTTTACATGTGTAACAGGCCAGTGCCTACTTCTGTCCTACTCACCATATAAAAATCAGATTTCACTTGTAACAGACATTTTATAGAAGTGGTTTCATGAAAATGCGAATTATGCACCACAGTTCTTGATATCAATCCAAAGAAAAAAGACCAGGTCAAGAGAAACTTTATGAAAAGTATATAGATTTAAGTTTAGTTTTTTCTCTTTTGGCTAAAATACTCTAGTTGGTGCAATGAACCAGTTGGTCATTATTTTTCTTTTCTTAATTAGCCCTCAGATTCCACAGAACTTGGCAATTAATAAATTACTTGGATTCTTTTATATCAACTCTGTTTTTACATTAAATACATGGTTTTGCAGGTGTTGTCACAAGCAATTTGCTTATTGGATGAAGTCACATTTTTAGCAAATGGATTGAATTTTGTATGGGGTTTTCTTGTTGTTATTAATATGTACCAACAGAGAACTCTGTAGATAACACTACAGTAGTAAAATTATCCAGCAGAATTTCACAGCAATGAATATTCTGCCATTTCAATACAATATCTATCCTATAAATAGCACTCTAATGGATATGAAATTATAAATACTGTTATGTTGTTGAAACCCTATGGCTTGTGCTATAGAGGAGGTCAGGCAAGATGATCATAATGGTCCCATTTGGCCTTACGATCTATGAATTTCCAAGAGTTATAGGTCTAGTTTAAGTGCACCCTCAGCATGAGTTGCCTTATTATTTAGCAGAAAGGGGGAAAAGTAACCTTGTTCATGCTTATACTGTAATGCAGTAGGTCAACACACATTTTACCCATCGGGTAAATAATTTTACTTTTTTATATAAAAAGAACAGACAATTTAGCATATGTCTTTCCTTGCATCTACCCCAGACCACAGAGGTGTGTATGTGTAACCTGCTAATTATGTCTGTGTGTGCTTTTTCTTTGGCATGTAGCTATAGTCAAGAGCCAAGCTCATGGGAAGAAGGTCATCCTTGTATAATAAAATGTATAGGGAAAGAGGGATCAGTTGTCTCTCTTACATGCTGATGAATTTACTTGCAATCTAAAGCAAAACAAAAAGCAAGTTAATGGAAGTTTGTTTATTCTAATATCCAATGTAAGAGACTGAGCCAAGGAGAAACCTTTATTTACCCAAGCAGACCTGGGAAAATGAGAAAATCCCCATGAAATACATGAAAGTACTTACAGAAGTAGGGGAGACTGTTTTTAATCAAACATCAATAGATATCTAGTAGAAGGATAAATGAAAAGTGCACATTTTATTACAGCTGAGGGAATACGGCAAAACATTTTTCACTAGTACCTGTTCAAAATTTTAAACACATTTATTGCCTTCACCTTCTCATGTTTCTTCCACTTGCCTAGCAAAACCTTTTATGGATAAGGATATTGAAGGATATAGAACTTAAATTCTTAAATTAGTTTCTGAAATTATAAATCAGGCATTTACATCAAGAACCAAGTTTGGAGACCTGCATATTCCCATTTACTTAGGAGACAGATTAACTTAATAAATAAAGTTCAGAACCTAACTTCCCTTTTCAGAAACTGCCTTTAAGCCCTACTGTCACAGGTATTTTGACTGCAAAACTCATCCTCACAGCTGATATTTTGTGTTCTGGTTGTTTAATTTGCTCCCTTCTATTCTCCGTTACTTCAGAATAAATACAACAATACACATAACTAAGTTCAGAGAAAGGCAAAGGAAGTAATACAAGGGATGAGGATTATTTTTTTAATGAATGTAAAAATTCCTGGATTTAACAATAAAATTTCCATGCTTCAAGAAATTAAGTCAGAAACAAAGCAAGACATCATTTTGTATTGTTTTCTGGTTAAAATCTGAGAAAAGAATCTTATCCATAAGCACAGTTTTTCTAAGATCGATATGGCCCATATACAAGCCCAAATACTTAATTCAATTCTTCCAGTTTTAACATGTCTATAGGATTTTCAGATCAAATCATTGCATGATAAGATGAGATAACAGTTTAGCAATAAACATAAGCCCTTCTGTTGAAGAACAGGGTAACGAAATTTTTATTCTTCCCTTTATATGAAGAAAATTGATTTTGAAAACACTACCTATTTCCTTAAGTAGATAAATCTTCTTCTGCCTCTTTAATCACAAAGATATCTCAGGATATTTCAGCTACTGGGATGTATTTTGTAAATGGGAGAAGCTAGGAGAGAATATTAGATTCACTCTGGGACATCTTGTTGAAGGTTACTCAGAGTAACTTAAAAGATGCAACAACATCCTGGAAATTTGCAAGCGATCTTTTTGTTCTGGACCAGGAGCTGCTACTTCATTGATTTTCAGAATCAAACCTGAATTGCAGCATAGTTGCAATTTTTCACATAAACAATGAAGTTTTTTGTTAATTAACTTACAATAATCTCTTGAATTTCTGCTGCTTCTCACTTTGATGCTGTGGGCTTGATATGTTAATGAATAATCTCTTCCCTCTTTCCCATTTTATTTTGCAAATATGACTTATGTATTTGGTGTAACTCATTGGCACATTGGAGAAAGAGCAGGAAAGGAGGTCAACTTTGAAAAGCCGTTAATGAGTGTTGGGGGTTAGGGTTTTCTTTCTTTCCTTTTGTTCCCTTTAACTATAGAATTTTTTTCCCATTAAATTGCTAACAAACTCTTAAGTACTGGGTACTTAAGAAAAAGACAGGATTGTGGCCAAGCCCTGGAGGAGAGGGGCGGATAAAAAGCAGGGGTGGGGGCAGCGAGAGGGAGCTGGAGCTGCCCTTTGGAGGGGAACACGGAGGTGCTGCTCTGCCTTTTTGGGGAGAGAGGAGTCTCTGCTGCTGCTGCTGCTGGACCCCTTTTCACGTGAAGCTGTTTCTTCTGCCATGAGTGAACCCCTGCTCTGAACTGAGACCTATTTTACCATCTGCTCGGGGGTGCCCGGGATCCTGAGCTGACCTCTCCTTGCCAGGCTAGGAGCTGGCCTGCTGCCCCTGCCCTGCCCCCCGCAGCTCCATCGGCACTGCTCTGGGTTTCACTGCCCTGCAGCCCCCGCTCCCCCTGCCTACCGAGACGTCCTACTGTCCCAGTTTGCTGTTTCCAGGAGTTCTGCTGGGGCACCAGAATCGACGCCCCCAGGGGCGTTCCTGAAGCAAAGCCTGCCTGTCCTCCACCCCTTCCCCTCCCGGCCGTGCCCCGTGTCTGCTGGAGCTCGCGCCACAGCGCCCCCTGCAGCCGCGGGGGAATCATCGCACCTGCCCTGCCCACCCAGCGCCACCAGCGCCCCCTGCCGGCTGTGACCATCACTGCACCCAAGGGGACAGTGCCTGCAGGCCCAGAGGGCTGGGACCGGGTTCCTGGTTCTGTTTGTTGTTAATGCCATAAGAGTTGTTGTTTGTTCACTTTATTATAAATACTAGTAAAGAACTGTTATTCCTATTCCTATATCCTTGCCTGAGAGCCCCTTAATTCCAAAATTACAATAATTCGGAGGGAAGGGGTTCACATTCTCCATTCCAAGAGAGGCTCCTGCCTTCCTTAGCACACACCTGTCCTTCAAACCAGGACAATGAGGAACGTGATAAAGTAGTATGGTGTGAAGGAAGGATGAGAAAGGAGACTGATAGTATTCTAGTGATCACAAGCCAAATGCAGGAGCACAGAGTGTGGACAATGTCAGAACTAAGCAGAGAGAAATCTCAGTCATATGTGCAGCTATGTTTTAGTTAAGAGTGTAACTGTTCCCAGAGACTGGTAGAAAACAACTCCTAAGAAGAATGTAAACAGCTGCTGTTCTTAGTCTTCCAATAGCTTTGGGAAGTGTTACTTCTTTTAACCAATAGCTTGATACTTGAGTCCATGTGTTATAAAAGATGTGGGATTATGAATAAAGTGAGTTGAAGCTGAACCTGTGTATTGGACCTCTTATGCCACGCTTCCCCTTCCGTCCCTGGGGAGAACAGCGACACACAGAGCGCAGCACAAATTTCTCCAGGTGCATTTTTAATGACAGTAGAATTCAGTCTCAAAAATACAGAGAAGGATGGTGTTCTCCAACATTTGTGAATGTTACAATCTGATATTGCTGCAGTTAAATACACCAGGCTTTGTCAAAGGCGGTTAGGAGTTCAGCCCATTTAGCCTTGTTAAATGAAGGCTGTGACAATGTGACAGCTCTTGATGAACATGTCAAGGAAGTAAACATTATAAAGGAAAAAAAGCCATTTAAAACAAAGGACAGCTAATTACAGATAACCTGGATGTAAGTCAGTTTAGGCTACAAATTACATACATGAAAATATCGGGGGGGGGGCGGGGGGGGAAGGGAAGGGGGGTTGGTTGGGTTTTGTTTGGTTTTTTGGGGTTTTTTTTGTACAAACTTACTAGAGAAACAGTTGGAAATATCTTACAGGTTTAAGATACAACTTGATCAGTTTACAAAAGAGATTACATCCTACTACTACAACTGTTTTCAGTAAACACTTGACCTTAAAGTCACTTTAGGGACTTCTACCCACCCCTTCACAGACACAATAAAAGGAAATTTAAAAGGATTTTAAGCAAAATAATTTCAATTTTATTTTTTTCAACAATATTTCAGCCATAGCTGCTGATGAAGAATTTTTTCACTTGAAAACAATTATTTTGATATTTTAGAACTCCCAGAAAAATATAATTTTTGTTATACATCTAAATACCAGCTTTTCTTATCAGGTTGTTTGTAGAAGCCTTCAATGGTCTTGATAGATTTATATCCATGATGTCCTTATTATCATCCACCTTCTTAAATGATGACAGCTATGGGCATTCAGAGGATATGGCAGTATCAAAGGGATGGATGATTTGGATTTGTAGATGATTCTATTTTTCTTTATAGATAATTATTTGGCTGAACTTCCTCTCCCCTCACAAAAACGCAACATGATATTCAACTGTTTTAATTGGTGATCTCTTGGTATAAATCAAAAGAAGCGTTTACAGCTAAGTAAAGAGAAAGTGTTCTGAATTAGAAATATAACAACAGTTGTATGTGCATTTGGAAAGAAAAGTCAAACCCCTGAATTTTGAAAAATCACAATAATTGAACAATACGTCACCCATAATCCTTCAATGCCAGTTCAAAAATGGGTCTTAATTTCAAATGAATAGAGCATCTCTGTAAAAAGACACCACAAAGTACACAGAAACAGGCATGTTTTTATTTACTATTTCCATTTGAGAAGAAAATACTAATTTTCATTTTGAAATAATATATCTCCCTCCTATATACAATCAAAAGCAAAGACATTTTTCAGTGTTTACAAGAGGACAAGATAAAAATGGCAAAATGAAAAGCCATATACCAGTAATAGACTGCAAAATCAATTTAAGAAGTGCAACTGCAGTTGTCTTTCCCAGGTTTTTAATTATGTGTTTGTTTGCCATGGTGGCCTAATTTAGTCAAGTAGATGAGCCAACATTAAAAGCTGGTAGGAGAGGTAAGTAATCCCCAGGGTGGGCTGCTTGTGTAGAGAGTTTAAAAGCTACATGTACAGAAGCAGAAGCCAAGGCAAATTTGAGAAGGGGGTCCACATGATAAACAGTGAAAAGCCAGCAAATCAAATTTTTCACAATTAGTTGAACAACAACTGTGACAGGTTCAGTGCTTAGCATTTTCATTTGTGTGCTCAAATTTGGTTATCCGTCCTCTTTTATGCAAATGTGATGTGACAGGAGAAGCTGGGAGCACTCAAGCAGGCCGATCACTCACAACAGGAGCTAGGTCTGTACAGCTGAGAGGCCTGGATTAAATGGACTGAGTGCTGATGGATAAATGACATAACCTAGGCTGAAAGCCTCATGAAGTGATTTAGAACTTCCACAAGATGATGCCCAGAATATAAATTGTATTTTATTCTCAAATGTAAAAATACAGGAGAGAAAAACATCAGTTTCTGCTAGTAAATAACCATACTTATAATCTAGCTAAATCCAACACGCTTATTGCCTACTGCAATAAGGAACTTGGGAAAACTCTAATAGGTATCTCTAATAATTGCTTGTACACCAACCCTGTAACTCTGCAACTCACTGTGATGTTTTTGTGCTTGCATGGGAGATTTGGAAAGCTGAGTAGGCAATTAAATCATTCAATGTACTTTGACAGATGGGAGCATGGCTGATGAAATACATGCATAGACACAGAAAATATTTTCACAAGGTACTTGCAAGTAATTTGGCAGCAGAAATTATCAGGTCACAGAATTCTATCCTACTGCAGAAGGTATAACACTTAAGGTGATGTATTGTGCTAAAAGCATACTTACACATGAAGGGCTAAAGGATGAATTATCTGTGTAGAGCTCTCCCTCTGCCAGTTTACAGGAAACTGAAATTCTAGAGGAAGGCGCACCAGAAAGTATTGCAGCTTGTCCCTTCAACTACACCACTGCATTATTGTTAGGTTAATTTTCAAGACAGGGATTGTTCAAGAGACCTCCAAACATTACTAATGATAGGAAAGTTTAAATAAAATAACCTATGTGAATTTCAACTTTAAGATTACTATTAAATTTCTTTAATAAAGTTTCTTCTAACTCTGTATCTCACAAGATCATAATGTATTTTACACTTCTCATTAAATCAAATAGTTACTATGGTCTACAAAATTTTAATTGTTAATTGCCATTTATTTGTCCATTAGGTAAAGTACTAGGATTTTTAATTTTTTAGGACCCATTTTCTCTTTCAGTTAGTGACATTTATCTCTAGAGAGGATGGATTCCTTGCAGAACATTGTTGACAATTGTCATTGCTTTTGAAAAGAACAGATTTTCCTTAAGGTTTCTTCATCTACCAGTGGAAACAAATCATATTACCTGCTGTTGGACTAAGCTTGGCAACTAAGACACATCTGAATTAGTGGAAAAAAAAGGTCCAGCATACATCACAGGCACTGGAACCTTATTGTGGGTTCCACAACTATTATGTTGTTAGGCCATAGCACCTTAGAGACCCAGACCAACTATCCAAAGACAGACCATTTCCAGCAGAGAATGTGGATATGGTTGTCCTGTTTTGAAGCCTAATAGTGTGAGTGTTGTTCCATGCCAGTTGGCCTCAGCATCAGAGAACGGTCCCAGCCATGTTTAATGTACTAGTATTTATGTGGACCAGGGGGCTGAGTACCAACATTCTGATGGGAAAAAAGACACTGAAATAACCTATGTCTCTCGTGAGTTCTACTAAAAGCAAAAGCTATGAAGACATGCTGAAATGTGATAGTGCTGGATAGGCAGCAGCCTAAACCCCAGCATTACTGCATGACATGAAATTATTTGGAAGCCACCACAGCCTACCTACCATCTTGCAAGATCTTTAGGCAAATTGCTACAGGCAGAAGTTGGTCCTGCAAGAATATTCATGGGCTTTGCTCACCATTCATTTGGTTGTTGGGGTACAAGAAAAATTCAGAAGGGCGTAGGATACCCACATCAATCTAAAATAACATTTAAAATTCATGCAGAGGGTTCCTAACACATTGTTCTCTTAACTACTAAACAATACTAAACAGAGTGGTTAGAGAAGACTATTCATTCTTTGTTCAGACATTTAGAGAAAAACATAATGCTGAGTTCTTCAAAAACCAATGTGTATTTTTCTAAGTAACAGTATATATGGTATTTGGGGATATTTTAGAGATTTGCACATGGATCCATGGAGATAAAAGTAGATAATTACTTTTCATTATGATCTGGGACTCCAGTAAAGACTCAGGATTACAGTCTACCTTTCCTTTCACATAAATATTTTTATTTTGAATGGTTTTGATTATCTGATTTTAGAAAGCAGTCATCAAAGCATACACAACCTCACTCAGATAAGACAGTACTAGGGATGGCTCTCAAGACTTTAAAGGTTCAGAACAGTTACAAATCAGTTCAGAGAAAGAAGGTCATGACAAGACTATTGATTCTTTGTGCAGCTGGAAAGGTATCTGAAAGGAGTCAGGTACTGAAATTCTTTGCACTGCAAAAGTGTCCACTTCTAAAGGTTTAACTGACACAAGCTCCTGTTAATGTAATCATAAGAGTTTAGACCAGCACCTTTCATCTTACTCTGCAGCCATGATAACCAAAGAGGTTTCCCTTGTCTTGTATCATGACAATAACTCAACATCATGCAATTTCCCATCAGATATTGTGATCTGCCCATTAAGTTGCTCATGTAACTGCTTCCTAATTTGTTCACTCAGGCAACAGGTTAAACAGCTTAAAAACCAGGAAAGTTCCATTACCTAACTTGTTGATGTTATCCTACTAACTTGGATGAACAGACACCCATTGACTGGAAAAGTAGTCTTTCAAAAGAGTAACTGACTGTTGACACAACATACTCCACAGGGACTCATAACAAGGAACACTAAATTCTGCAATCACTAAGCCATGCAGGAGTAATCACTAAAGTGAGGCTTCTCTTTACTTCTAGGTATCTTGGATGATACTCTCAAGTTCCAGATAGAAGCCTCTGTGAAAATACTAGGCAGAGAATCAGTATTTCCTGACCCTATTCTCTGGATTTAGCAGTATTGCCCAAATATTTTACAGCATGGCTTGTCTGCAACAAACTAGGCTACCCACAGGTGTACCAGAGAGAGGGTAGATTGCAGGAAAGGAAACCTGCGCATAAACAACTGTTTGGCCAAGAACTTGAAACCTCAGCTTCCTTTTGCCTCAGCACCTCCTTCTAGAATTTTAATATTGGTAGTTTATTTCATCAACACCCAATAAAATTAAACAAAGCCAGCCTTTCTACCATCTAACCTAATTTCAAGTCCTACAGTGCATGGTACATCCCTACTTAACTCTGTTTTCTTCCCACCTGCTGGGTTCTCTGACTAAGGTCCCTAAATGCTGTCAGAATTGCCTTTGTTCCCTGCCAATGGTTTAGCTTGTCTGCACAGATCCATTAGGAGAAAATTATCTCTTCCTGCTCCAGCCTAGCCTCAGGGCTACTTCACTCAGCTGGCAGAGCTGAGTTCTCCTAGGAAGTGCAAGTGCAAGCACCGAGGCTCTGATGCACAATGGTGAGTAGAGGAGGAAACCCTGCTGCTGCTGCATTAGCACTGCACTAACATACGAGTCACACAGCCTTTGACACAACTACCATACTCACAATAAGCTAAATGAAGGTCCTAAAGGTTTGACAAAAATCTTTCAAGACTTCTCACACCTCTTTCGGAGGTGATCCTTGACTGATCTGAGACTGCCCTCCCCCCATCAGAACCACTGAGGGATATGCCAAAAGGAGTCAGAGCTCCTACAGCAAAGTCCCTGTTTGTAAGGATACCAAGGATGCAAATGGGTCCAGAGAGTCAGCTCAAATGCAGCTTTCAATGCAGCGGGTCAGAGCTGAAGCACAGCATGTTCTGTGTTTGTGATGAGTCCTGTGCAGGTGCAAGGCTTCTGTTCTCAACTGTTCTGATTTTCTGTGGAAGCACTTCAGCTTCCACATTTTGCTCATTAAAGGTTTTATTAATGTTTTGTCCTTGCTCCTGTAAATCAAGGGAAGAAAAGAGACAAACCAAGAGTTGAAGCCAAACATATATAACCAAGAACAGCACAGTAGTGGGCGTCTTTTCAGTGAATGTAGCATGGCTTGAAACAGAATCATAGGACGAAGAAGTCTATTGATCTCACCTCCTCACTCCTGCCCCAGCATCCCCCACCAGTAACATGTTTTCAGTCATCTGGTAAAGTAGATTAAGAAGGTAATTAATTTGTACTATCCCATTTTTAAAGCATAGTCCAGTTCCACAATTACTGCATTATCACTCAAATACCTGCTGTGTCAAGCACAGAGGATGGGCAGGAGTGACCAGCCAGGGTCCTCTCTGATGCTGGCATGGAACAAGACTATTCATGAGAACATTTTTCACAACTTAGTCCTGGCCATCAAAGAGTTAATACTGCTTTATCTAGAAAATGAATTCTTGAAAAACACTATAAAGTTCAACAGTGGGCAGAAATTATTTCACAGGAAGATTCAAATGCTAAAAACTAGCTCAGTATTTGTTAATTCAGGGTGACTCCAGAGATTAATTCATAAGCTTCTAAATTAATATTTTTAAGGAGGTCATAAAATGTGAACTTTAGTAACTGCTACAGCCAATCAAGGTGCCATCAATCCTGCCTTAGACTACTAAGACACTAGTAATTACCTACTCAAATTACTTTAAAAGTTTAACAAAAGCTTATCTACAGATAGTATTGTAGCATGATATACTGCCATCTTAAAAATGGTAGTATACTGAATGCTCCTGGTTAATCTTTTAGGTATTTCAGATTCCAATTTCTGTAACTTATTCTCTATTTCTTCTGTGTTTTTCTGGTAAACTGATTTCAAAAAATTCAATACATAGTAGATCTGCAGAGAAAAGCCAGTAAAGAGCAAAGACCTCAGTATTTTTAGTAGAGAAAGGATTACAGAAAACAGGATGGAAAAGAAATAGTACTTACTTTAAATTCACTTGAAAGGATATTTGGAAACAGCTCAATACAGAAAATGAAGAAATAATATTTTAAATTATTTTAATATTCAAGTTATTAGAACATAAATTTAGTGAAGACATGCAAATAATATTGTGGGAGTTCACCAATACAAAACTGCAAATACAGAGAGAACTAACCTATTAAAACTTAACAAGGTCTAATATGACTTACTGTTGCAGTATGCAAGCTTGTTTGTATACTTGTCTAAGCTGTTTATCAAAGACTTCTGCTGATCGGCTACAATATATGTCACTGGCCAAGAGACTGCCCAGGCAATAACCCCAGCCAATCAGGAAGCTAGGCGGGATCCTCTGAATATTCCCTTTAAACGGAAGCTCCCAAGAGAATAAAGCAGGCTCTCTCTTACTCTCTTCTGCTGCTTGCACAACGAGGGCTTGTGTCGTTCCTTTCTCCTCCTGGTTCCCCCCATGCTACAACTTACAATCTTTAATTTTTCACTATATATTGACAGCAAAAAGTGGTCTATATCATTCTCATGTACTGCCAATATTCTTACATAACTTCTAATAGAAAACTTATTTTGTAATTCAGGTCAGGCAGTAAGTCTGCTGACCAGCATTTTGCTTCTTCCACCATAAAGGCTACAGCTATTGCTTTTTGCTCTTTAATCTCACATTTTTCAGTAACAGAATACTCTTAACAGATAAATTTGGCTACATCACATTAATACATCTAAATACACAATGCACAAGATGTTGCTTCTGGCAACAAAGAATTTCAAATCTTAAACAAGAAAAGGTAGTTTTGTAAAGTAACTGATGAAATTTTACCACCGGGAAAAAAACCAAACAAAACCACAGCCCCCTG
>WEKY01041735.1:49769-85741 GCA_013390045.1 Picathartes gymnocephalus
TTTTTTGAAAAGCTTCTTGCACAATTGCCTGACAGGAAATATTAAGTACACTGACTGGAGTAGGTAGAATTTAGTGGACTAACTGGCTCCTGGACTTCTCCCTTCAGAGAAGACTACTGCAATTAAATGTTGGGGAAAAAATCCAAACAAACAAGGCAGAGGGTGGCACAGATGGAGATGCACATGATATTCTTAGCATTTATTCCACAAAATAAACAAATTTGTTTTTATTATACTCTTAATTACATGAAGGATAAGGGTTTTTATAAATTTATGTTGATTTTTCACTATTATATTTGCAAAGAAAAATTTGCTAAAAATTATCTCTGTCAATTTATCATTTTTTAGACTGAAAACAGAAAAAAATGTAGTAAAAGATCTGACTTCTTAAGCTTAAGTAAATGAATAGACAGAAATGTTTGAATGCCTTTTCAAGATCTACATATAATTGTACAATTTTCACCCTGATTCTTAAATTCAGAAAGTTGGGCAAAAGCACTGAAAATGTTCAAAGAAAATTTTCATTAAGCACTTGTTAAGATACTTCAACAAAGACAAACACACTTCAGGTACTGAAAGTTTGGCAATAAATCAATCTTTGTTCTCACCATCCCTTCAGTTATTTTATCTTTCTGTACCTAAAAAGTTGTAAAAAATTTACATATATCCGGAGCAAATAAATATTACAAGCTGTTTTTCTTTGTATGAAAAAAAAATAGCCTTGTAAGCGCTATGTGATTACAGCTACATGTAGATGAAGCAATAGTGTGTTTTTCCTGTTTTACCTTTTCCTAATGCATCCTCTGTATATCATGCTACAGATTCATTCCTACATAATATATCCAGATGAACTGAATCAAGGGAGAACAAGTCATTCGATGGAAGGATGTTATCCAAAGGAAAACAAAAGCACAATTGTGACATACCGCAAAATGAGGCAGAAGATCTTCTCTGTCGCTTTCGGTAAAGGCGGATATTTCCAGTGCCCTGGGCCGATGATCCACCACCGCGTGTACAGGAACTCCTCTGCCTCTGCCCCGGCCCCGTATTCCTCTGCCTCTGCTACGCGATGCGCCCCGACCTCTCGTGTGAACCCCTCTACCGCGAACCGAAGAGAGAATCCCTCGCTTGGCAGCCTAAGATGTTTACACATAACATATTGACAGATTAAAAATCACAATCTACATATTTAGATAGAATTAACAAACATATATTCTGATGTTTCTTAGAAACATATCCCCAAGAAAGCCCCAGAAAGAGCAGCTTGCAGGTCTTAAAATAACAGAAGGTGAACGTTTAAATAACACTCAAAAGCTTATTAACTAAATGTTAATTATTACCAGATCAATAACAGGATGGAAACAGGAAACAAGAACCAGGTATCAAAAGAGCTCTTATCTGTGAAGACTAACTCCTCACAGAAAAAAGCAACTGCTGTACAACTGAAATTTCATTGTCAAAATTTCTTGATATGGTGTCTAACTACTTCATTAGTCTCTTTACTTCATCAGTTTGTCTCTGAAGTTCAGGCAAGACTTTGATTCTGACCAGAATTATTGCAGCTTAAGGGCTTTTGGCCACAGAATTGTGAGATGTGAAACAAAGGCTTCTAAGGCACCTCCAAGGACAAAATATTCACTGAACACTTGGCTCTAGGTACTCAGTAATATTAATTCCCACGGTACCTGTGTATCCCTTCTAAAGAACTGGCATATGCTCTTCAAGAACAATCAAAAGGACGATGACAGTGACAGTCATATAAAAAATAATTTGCAAAACTTACTTTAAGTTTCAAAATTCTGCTTGCAGGTACCTAATTCCAATGTTTATAGCAAGAAAAAAATCTTTTCAAACCCAAATAGATCTGCTATAGGAATGAAATGTTAAATGAAATCACCACAATTTTAATAAATCCTACAGTGTTTACAACTCAAGCAGCGATGGCACTACTTTAATGCATGTCAGTGATACTGCCCATGAGGAGATCAATCTCTTATGGCTTTATTCATTAAATTATTCATATAATTTTAGAATAGTATCTAATTTACGTTTTCTTCTTTTTTATAAACAGAATCCTGAGGGCTTTGGGTTTTATTAATTTTGTTCTTTGTTTGGGTTTTTTAAACATTTTAAAGTGTTTAAATGAGTAATTCAGGGCATGCTGACTCAACAAACAAGCCGTAAACTATTTGGATTTTCTTTCAGTAAAGTCAGGGTCACCTGGAGCAGGAAAACAGGTTATGAGTCAAAGAAGCACCACATAAAATACTGAGGGAGTCAAAGTCACAAGCACAATATGTAAATAAAAGTTTTTAAAATAATTTTTAAGAATATTGAAGAATCAAACAAACATCAAGGAAAAAACCCCCATAATCCCTCTTGTAATTTGTACAAGGGATATATTTCATGCTGTTCCCTGAAATGTGTAAGTGTGCATCATTGATGACCCTGTTTTTCTCCATCTACTTCTGTTGGTATTTGCTAAATGCTTCGGAAAATTCATTTAAATATTGCTGTTCTGAAAGAGCTCTTTTTTACCTAACTCAAAATATAAACAGACTTATTGAGAGATGAAGTAGGATTAGTGCACTCAACTATGATGTAACTTTATCTTGAATATACATCTACTTTTCTATTCCTATTTACATGTCATTCACATATTTTCTGAAATGCAGAATTTATAAACAAGCTTTCAGTACACATATGAAGTATTAGTCACCTTCATATTGTTAACATAAGCTTTTGTATCATCTCTATTCAATTGGCTTGGTTTATTAGCAAAACTATTTTTACAATTACCAAAGCTGCATGACAACTTGAGTTTTAAAGTAAGATTTTAATGCAACTTTGCAGCACGTATGTGCACTGTATTCATATGCAGTAATACATAAGACATGACCAAACTTCATTAAGACAAGAGCAATTTAAGCAACACAGCAGCCCTGTTTAACAGTAAAAATAGATAAGATTATCAGGTGATTTAAGTAGCTGTTACACAATCATATAGGCAAGAAAGTGCAATGTAACACGGAATAACACCCACAGCATCCATAATTTCTCAAAATTAAACACGCATATGAAGAATTTTGTACAGCCATCTCAATTTCTTTTTAAAAGCAAGTACTTGAATAGAAAAATTGTGTTTCTTTACATTGAACACTTCCTGAAACACTGTATTTGCTTTTGTTAAGCTCTCCTCTTGAAACCAAAACTGTAATAATATTACTTTTTCAACCTCAGGCTTTTTGATTAATCTCATTAAGAGGATACTAACACTTAAGAATAAAAGACTAGGCAGTGTTTTTTAACTTTCCTGTGTCAAACACAAAACGGCCTTCAGGCAACTATTCAAAAACACTCCACATTCTCAAGAAAGCATTACTATCACAAATCGATAAAATATGTCTTCTGAATAGTTACAGAATTTAAACAATTACCAATCACAATTAAAGACAATACTATTTCTGAATTCCACTGAAGCAGAGAAAGTTTTTTTAAAACATTATTGCTAAATGTCTTCATCTACATGCAACTTAATACTGCACTCTGGATAAAAATAGTTCATTATACAATATGTAAGCTAATAAACATAAAGGAAAATATTTGATTAGAAGATAGTTGCTACAAAAGAAGAAGCAAACATACTTCCAGCTGTAGTTCTGTATATTTTCGTCTTAATTCAGTAACTTCCTCCCCAGCTTGCATCTTCTTGTATAAATCCAGTTCAGTATCTAGTAACTCCTTCTGCATCTAAGAAATTGTTATGGTAAATTATTAGTTCCACAGTTCACATTCTCTACTAAGGAAACAATTCTTCAGTAAAAAACTGTAACTTTGCAGGTACACTGCTTATTACACTGCGTTTCCACCTTCAAAAAGAAACCAAGCACAAGCTTATGAGCCTTCGTGTCAAGGTAAAAGTTCCATCTGAGCTTTGTAATGTCAAACCTTTTAAACTGCCAAACAAAGCCAGAGCTAATGGAATTTTTTCTGAAGATACATACAATAGAAATTCAAGATTATATGATTATGATGATGAGATAAAAGGAATTAAAAAAAAAAGGCAGTACAACTATGAATAAATATAAAATCTATGATCAGTACTGAGGAAAAGCATCTAAGTTTATTACAATGTCATAATGCAAAAGCACAAATCGTAGTTCTGTTCAGACCACAGTGAAAAAACAGGAAGTAACAAGACCTTTGCTAACAAAAGACTGGTCTCTGATGAACCTGAAGTTACCTTCCAGGACACAGTATCTTAAAAAAATTATTGAAGTTCAGAAAACATATATGAAACTGAAAGGTATCTCTGAACCCTAATTAAAACATGTTCACTGTAACCACCAAAGTGCAGGGTAAGATTTATGTGACCATGAAAATTTAATTTGAAGTTCTGATCCAAAATGAAACCTCTCTGTCTTTTTATAACGGAAGAAACACCCAAACATTTCAGTGACATCACAAATGAAGGCTGAAACTATAGAGGACTGTGAAATGGTTTATGTTTACATGTGTTGATTCAAAACAATAGCATGGAATGTTTACAAAGGCTGGATGTCAACAGATGAGGGTTTTGCACTTGTGACAGTTGGAAACCAAGCATCACCACTGATAAAGAAAGGTGATTTTGTTTCTTTGGTTTCTTTCCTGGAATCTTTAAAAGAAAAAAAGCTGGATTATTCAACTGGCAATTTCAACCTCATGTCTATTCAGCCCCATTTTCTGATTATCTACAGCAACCACAGGAAAAAATCCATTATCTCCTGTATAATGGTTCTCCAAATTTTCAAAATTGGAACCAGTGTTTCTCTCAAATCCCACTGTGTTGCAATATATCAATGCCATGAGAAAAGAAGCACTTCTGAAGTTTAACGATGTCCAACAGTTAGCACTCAGAGCAGTCAGTGAGACTGGTGTAATGAAGACTTCTGAGGTTTATTATTAGTGGTCTTAATGAAGACTTCTCTGTTATAGAGCTGTGCCAAGTTTGAAGAAGGAAATACCTCCTTCAGGACACACCAAGAGGCAGCAAAGATTTCTCACTTAAGGGGTAAGAGCCTTTTGTAATCTGAATGAACTCGGAGAAGCAAAAATAGTTAAAGATAATGGCATAGTCACATGGGCTTCATCTTCCATGTCTTCAGGGTCTTCTTCAGAGCTGTCCCAGTCTTAAACACTTGAAAAATGCAAGAGAACCAAGATCAAAGTCTTTCAGAAAATTGTCAAAGCTCTAAGTTTTAACCAAAGGTTCTGTAAAATCCTCACTTCTACAAAAGTCAGATGGGGCTGATTGTTTTTGCTATTTTAAATGTTAACAAAACTGCACACAGATAATGGATACTTTGTCCATTATGAAGTGGGTTTACTTAAAATGTTTCTTCATTTTCCATATTACAAAGGAACTGGAAAAGCAGCTCAAAAACTTCATTAGAATGTCAAAATTAGTGTATTGCCACACTTTTTCTTAAAAACAACGATCACACAAGGTAGTGGTAGACCAGATTACCAAGGAAAGGGTGATACGGGCAGAAGAGATCGCCAGACAAACAAAACTGGGTTGAAGAAGAACCATCTCAAACATAAATGTACCAATCATACAAACGAGGGAGGGCCTACACAACAGCATGACAGGGGCAAGATCTCTTTCATTTTCTGGGAAATCAGTGCCTCCCCTAAAGAGACTATACACTAATACACAAAACTTGTGAAACAAAGAAAAGGCACTGGATGTGTGTGTGCAGTTACAGGGCTAAAATCTCTCTGGGACTACAGAAACATCATAGAAAAAACAGACATGAGTGGAGTGGTACTATGGACAGACAGTCTCTTAAGGAAGGATGAGCCAGGATGGCAAGGAGTAGGAGTTGCTCTTCTTTATGGAGTACAGTAAGAACACACAGAGCTCTGCCTGGGGACAGATGATGAGCCAGCTGAAAGTTTATGAGTCAGGACCAATGGCAGACCTACACAGGTGATATTGCTGTGGGTGTGTGCTACGCACTATCTAGTCATGTAAAGTAGATGAGGCCTTCTCCAGACAGTTGGAAAAAGCCTCCTGTTCGAATAACATGGGTCTGGGTATCTGCTGGAAAGGCAGGATGATTTTCAAGAACTGCATCCTCCAAGTTCCAGAAGATGTGGGAAATAAAGGTGGCAGGATGCTTGCCTGGATGACCACAATGATTCTAACAAAATTTATGTCCAAAGCCAAGGTGTGCAAGAGGTGGAGCACGAAAGAAACATGGTGAAATTGTCCGAGCATGAAGGTACTGGTTTGGAAAGCGAAGCCCACTGAGAGTTGAATCTGGCATGGGGGGTGAGAAACAAGATGGGCTTCAGTACATTAATCAGCAGCAAGAGGAACATTGTGCTGTGAAAAATGTGGTCTGATTGCTGGACATTAAAGAGGACGCGGCAACAAAGGACATGGGAACAGTGGAGGTACTCAATACCTCCTACTCCTCAGTCTTTACTGGAAAGACTTGCCTTCATCAATCCCATATCCTGAGACTGGAAAAGCCTTAAGAGCAAGAATCATTGAATCACCAAGGTTGGAAGAGATCTTTAAGATCATGACGCCCAACTGTTAACCCAGCACTACCACTATAACTCCTAAACCACATCACCCAGCACCTGATCCAGATGCCTGAAGCACCTTAAACAGCACAGGGATAGTGGCTGACTCCACCACCTCTCCCAGCAACCTATTGTCCGACCCCCCTAGCAATCTATGCCCATTTTCAGGATACATACATGCTGCTTCAACTTTTTCCTGACAAACTAATGTAAGAAGCTATAGTCGAGTACACAGAAGTAATTTCAATATTTCTTTGTGGTATTTCTTTACAAGACTGTGATCTGTTTAGGAACAAATATTTCTATAAAAAGCAAAATATTGCATTTAAAAAAGGTAATATAATTGCATCTTTAGGCAGCTGGGAAACTGGCAACAGCCATGTATCAACGCTTCTCAGAGGTAAAACCCAAATATGGGCACTTAGATTAAAGGAAAACTGCCCAGTACAATGTTCAATCTTAAAAGGTTAATACATAGACAAATTTCAGTAACATAACAAGTCCCAGGTAATTACGTACCAGTGTGGTTTGTTTTATGTCTTAAACCTGACCAGAAGATATTTGTGCTGCCTAACTATAACTTTTTCGCATAAGAAATACTATTTTCATAATTTCCATTAAAAATTTAAGAAAGCAACAGACTATACACTAAGCATTGGACAAAGTAAAAGAAAGAATCGTAAGACTTTTGATTCATTTTTTTTTATCTTCCAGATGATATGGTATCTGTGTAACAGCAGATACAGCTTTTAGATAAGAGCATGGTTTTAAAATTAAGTATGTTCCTGTGAAAAGAAGGCAAAACAAATCTCATTTCAAAGAGGACTCAAAAATTAAACCAGTTAGGGTGTTAAATGCTGCTGATGGGACTACATATTTTTATTCTTGTGAAACAAACATATGAATTCATCTATTAAAAAGCTGATCAAAACTTGAGTACCTGAGTTTTAGTTTTCATGCTTTTTAGAGGAGTCCCTCCTCCTGGTGATACACCTTTTAATTCATCTTTTAACTTGGTAATGCTATTAGTCAAAATTTCCAGTGTTTTCATGATTTCTGCTTTGTCTTCTGACTTCATGGCTTTATTCTTCTCCAGCTTTGAAATCAGCATCTGTCCAATTCAGAAAAAAAAATCTTTTTACTCAGCAACTACTATTAGAGTGGTCATTATAACTAATGGAAAAAACAAATAGTGCATTTCTTTTGCTGCGACCTACAAATCAACACATAGGACTTTTAACAGATTGTATTAAACTAAAATCTTTGTCTGAATCTCTGATTTTTTTCCTCATGAACATCTGATATTTCCAAATCACTTGGATGGATTTGCTCAACACACTTGAATTATTTCAAAATTTTATTCAACTTAAATGACATTTTGGCTTTTTTCCTCTTCCTAAGCCTAAGTGCAATCATACATAATTTTCTACATCATTCTCTCCTGCTCTTGTCAAACAGAATTTAGGCTTTTCTTTCTTCCAAACATAAGCAGGTTGCTCCCAAATTAGGCGATCTCAATTAAAATTGGACATCAATCGTGTGAGCTTGTAGGATTTTTTTAAGTGAACTAACAGGACAAGTTAGATTAAAACTACAAACTCAAAACAGTATGATAATGCCATTCTAAGACAATGTTTATTTTATATGCCATTTTTTTTGTTCATTCTTACAAATTCTGAAATATTTTGCACCGAACTGAGATGTTCTAACTGAATTGGCAACTGTCTTTAATGCTAATACTTTACCTTCTGTGTTTCAATGTGCTTCTCCAAGATTTCTTGCTTCTTTTTCCTCACATCTTGTTGAAGTCGCAATGCTTCCTAGAAGCATAAAAGGATTACAGAAAGTTTCTAGACTTTGAAATATAGTGCCAGAATAATATACTATACCTGGCAACTACACAGTGGTAACTTACACTAACAGGAAAAAAAATAGTAACAGGAAATGCAAAGTACTGATATTCCAACTATGTTTTGGAATACAATGCATCACCAAAATAAAGACCTAATTATCTTTTTAGTTAGATCTGTGCTGGGAAGACTTTATTACTGCTCACATACAAAGTAACACCTTACACAACTCCACTGAAAGCTGAAAGGCAACATATTACACTACCTCAAGAGGTACAGCATGCAAGTGTTTAAATGTGCGACAACAATTATCTTGAAAGCAACTGTAAATCAAGTCCATCACTTAAAATACAGTCTCCAGAACTGTTACAAGTAAAAAGAAAATACATTCTATTTTCTAAACTCAAAGTGTCACCCAAAGAAAAGCACCTCTTTTGTGTCTGAGCACTCTAACTGGGAAGCAACAAGTATAGCTACTCCATCTGCCAACAACAGAACCTTGACAGGCAATGGGCAAATCGAAATGAACTGAAACTGATCAGTAAGTGACAATATTGCACTCTGAATGAGAGGCAGGAGGAGATGCCACCCCTGCTGTGCTCAGCGCCTACTAATGGTGCTTGTGAGAAAGCAGTTGCTTCTTGTTCTCAAATACAGAATACAGAAGTCTTAAGAGCTTTGATATCAACATATTTAATGGAATAGTAGAGGAACGGCAGAAGATGATCAACTGGGATCAGACTGCAAGTGGAGTATCTTATACAAAGACTGTAAATGCACAACAGCCGTAGAAAAAGAAATGGTAGTCAAGTTTCTGTATGTCTTCCCAAATACTGACAAATTCTGCTGCATGAAATGTTAGTTTTTCAATACAGTGTGCAGTCATTTCTTCTGAAGGGAAAGGGAAGGTAAGGTAAGCGGATGAATGCGAAAAAAAGCTAGGGAGACAGGAAGAAAAGAAGGGAGTCACGTCCCACAAAATCATGTTTTTCCACAGGTACTAGTATATTGTAACAGAAATTTCTGAAGGCAGGAAGGAGCACAAGATCACATGAAAAAAGAGCCAATCACTTAGGCACATTTCAGTGTCTTCTCTCAAAAAAACCTCTACAGCCGTTAGGATGAGTCAACAATTTTATGACACGTTTTTTGCCATTTTACAGGCATTTAGCATCTTAATTTGAAAGATAAAGGCACTAATTCTAAAAACATATGTTAGGGGACAAACATGAAATGAAATTCCTAAATTAGAACTACTTTCTTTAACGTCTGGACCAATGGCAGAACTTGCAGCTAAAATCTGCTGGTTCAAATTACATTAGACATAAATTACAGAAATTTAGCAGTATTGGACCAAAATCTTAGTTTAACAATTATACTGATTTCAACACTTATGTTTGGGTCTAACTTAGTATTGTATTTGTAATTTGTGGTTAAAAACAGTAAGACAAACAATATCCTGTATTTAGTTTTTCTAAATGATAAGAATATATCTGAAAAAGGAGCTTTGCTGGGCTCTCTTGAAAATTCTAAGCAAGCTAAACTATAACTGAGTGACCTATTAAGGCAAAATACATTTTTGTTGCATTTCCTTTCTAATATAAATAAAAAAGAGAAAGCCTAGCACTATGTAAAAATAAAAATGGATGCAGAAGAAATAGCTTGGAAACAACAAAATGCAGAGTCATAAAATTCTCAGTTCTCTCGAAGAAACAATTTTGGTCACAAGTACAAAATACACTGAGAATAGAAGCCAGTTCCAGAATAGTTTAATAGAGAAGAAAAGTGACTATACTATACTCCCTTTCACTCACAATAGATAATTCATACCTCAGTGTGTAGATTCTGATTCCAGGAAAAAGTGTTTCACATTTTGAATTTCTATAGTTTTAAACCTGCTTACACTGCCTGAATATACACTGAAAAATAACAAAACAATACTGAATTTTCTTGTAGTATGTGGGGAAAAAAACATTATAGTGACTTTAACTTTGCAACAAGTTTCATCTACATTCTTGAGAGGAATATACATAGTGCTCTATCTCTAGGTCACAAGTTCCCAACCTAGGTCCATTTTAAAAAGAAGCATATTTAATTTACCTGTTTTTTCTTCTGTGCTTCATTAGAGTCTAGCACGGAAGTGGAAACAACAGGCAAAGATTTCTGTGCTGCCTTCAAAGCAGCAGGGTTGTACACAGTTTTTGTCAAGCCAGTAGAAGTAGATAAAACCTATAGGAGGAAATCATTTTATTTTTTTGCCAGTGAATTTCAATCTTTTAAAAAACCCGCATGAGTGCTTAAAAATATATAAGCATCTTTTCCTTTGTCTCCTTTGGTGATACAGAATATAAAAATTTGGTGCAGCAATTATATTTGGAGTTGTAGAAGTCAAACAATTTCTGAAGAGGCAGCACCACAACAGATATGTAAGCTATAAACATCAGCTTATAAATCCTCTCCACTGAGATTTCGTATGTACTTCCAAGTTTCAAATACATAAATATTTATGTATTTGAGCATAACTAAGGAAACAGAAGATTGAGATTTTTGCAAGAATAACTGTCGGTTTTGTGTTTTGAAGTCTAAAATAGAATATTTCATGGCTGCACGAATTTTCCAAGCAAAAATTCAACATAATTTTAGAGACTAAGGTCCAACGTAGAGGCAATGGTTTCTTTTCACATGCAGTTGGTGCAAAGTAGAGCTTGCACAATCAGCAAGAAGTAACTCAAGTACAAGGAAGTCTTCAACATTATACAGCAAGGGAAGACACTCATATGTCTCTCTGTCCTCCCTCCTACATTTGTAATGAGGTATGAAATTTCTCCGTGACTTACTGAGAACACAAATGACTGCTTTACAATCTCTCTAAAACCTACTATGCACATCTCCACAATACCTGAAGATTTGAACGATTCTGTTTTCTTAGCGTGTTCCTTAAAGAGTATTTTGGGCATGCTAATATTGAAAAATCCATGGTTAAGTCCTAGAGATAATATAGGCATGATCTTGTCCACCTTGTGGGCAAATAGAAGAAATTATGCAATTGGTATGATTTCCAGGAGTTTAAAAATACTTTCTATGTGGAAAATAAAAAGATGCATGCAGATTCTACTGGTCACCATGCACTCCATAAAATAGACAAAATGCCCACCAACAGGAGGAAAAAAAAAGAAAAGAGACAGACAAGAAACAAGAAGACAGAAAAGACCAAGAGATAGAAGAATTTACAACAGGAATGATTCATATAAACCCTTTGCACTTCAGTGTGATATTATACTATTTCTTCCCACAGTAAAGTGTTTTCAAGAGTATACAGTGCATAGAAAACAACAGCAAAAAGAAATCAACACATGTTACAGGGTACTATAGAAGGTGGTACAAAATGCTCTAAGCAGGCCATTACAAAGATGAAGGATTTTTTCCAAATCTATTAAAGAACATTAAAGTATGCGTATCCCAATCTTACAGTTTCTGTTACAAAGTAGCTTTAGGACAGGCTACAAGACAAACAGAGGATCAAGCAAAGACAAAAATATTGACACATTCCTTTTGCCCTGAACTGTCTTCAGGGCAGACTGAACCACACCTCCTCATCTCTTTTATGTAGGAGATGTAAGGAGAGACACCACAGCACCAAAACAGACAAGTCAAAATCAACACTAAGGTCTTTTAAATAGCTCAATATTATTCAAGAGAAGGAAGTGTGAATAGCATGAATCTCTTCACAAGTCCACAAATTTTAAGTCCCTATACAGATCTTACAAGGTCTCACAATGACTGTTTTATCACCTCTTCCTCCTGCTCTTTAGGAAGAATATCTACCTCCCTTGTCACTGTGAAGTTCTTGTCAAATCCTGCACTCTATTAGGCGCAAAGAACCATCTAGGACATCACACCTCTGTTTTTTGATGGATGTCAATCATTTTATTTCTAATGGTTATAGAATACAATGACTGCAAACTAAGCAAGGTATTTCCTTGTAAAGAGGCAGTAGCAGGTAAAAAGAATCCAAATCAAGTTTCAGAATCCTACTAAAAATGTCAAAGGGAACTGCTGTTTCACAACAAATCCGGCGAACAGCACAGCAGCTCAGCAAAATCACACCTGTACTATAAGACAACACAACAGGAAAACATTTTAGTATAAAGTTACTCTTAGTAGAAAAGTGTTTCAGGATAACTCAACTCTTACACAGAGGAAAAAAAAGTATTTCCATTCAAGCTGCAAGCTGAAGCAGACTTCCTATGTCTAAAGTAAGCATGTATTATGTCTTTAAAATGTAGTTCAGGAATACACAGCAAGGTATTTATCGGCAACTAATTAAAGAGTGCCAAGAATGGAACTAATCAAACTAACAACAAAATACAGGCAAGAAGCCTTGATCAATGCATTTAGGCAGACTGCTTGGCTTGAAATGAATCAAAGACAAATCCTCTAATATTACAACTTCAAGTAGTGTTACAACTTCTAATATCAACTTCAAGTAGTGTTACCTTTCTATGCTAAGTATCTCTGGAGTGAATTTCACATGTTAAGTGCAACTTAATCCATCAACTGCCATACTGAAAAGGGGTGGGAAGGGATGTGTGTGGGTAAATACAGCGGCTGCTTCCTTTATTTCAGGTCAAGCTAACTCCCAGTAGGAAAGATATATACCTAGACAGAGGAATCCTGTTACAGGGTAAAACTTGCTGTTTTTCTACGCAAGTTTTCTCAAATGAATGTTAAAAACATTGGGGAAGCCTGTCCACTGAAGTGCTAAACAGATCTGGAAATATGCATTACAAACTTTGCTCCTATAGTAAACACAACAACCAATTCTGAAAATTGGAACCACTGGCCAAAATACATAGCTCATAACCACAATTCAGATGCACCTTTCCCACCTTACCTCTCTTTGTCCTTTCTATACTGATTAATTTCCACCTTTATCTTTTCACAAGAACTGCAAATTGTAAAACCAAGTAAAAGAGTAAATGTTTACAGCATCACCTTTTAAGGGGCACAGAAGTCCAGAAACATTTTTATAGAACTGATTCCTATAGTTTCATACATAATGTCAAATTTGATTTCTTTTTAAAATTTATTTTTGTATACTTCTAAACAACTCAAGATTATGGAACATATCAAGTTCTTTTTATGACTGAATAAAAGGAACCTGCTAAATTAAAGAAAACCCACAAAATAGTGGCTTTTGTCCTTCTTATAATCATTTAGCCAGCTGCTGAGTTTTGATTTATTATATTTCCTAAAACTAATCCTTCACAAATTATTTTATTCATGTTATGAAACAATATTGACACAAGGGGTTTCATAAAAAAATTAATTCTACTGAAAATAAATATGAGAGAATATGAGACATCTTCTTACCTTTTCAGTTGTTGGAGTAACTGGCTTTGACACAAAACCCAGTCTATCCTTCACAGATAATTTAGTCACATTCTAAGAAAACAAACCAAAATTATTGTTCAAATGTACACTACAAGTATCAGCAATTTAGAAAAAATATTACTAAAACCATAGACTTTTAAGCAACATACATGAAAAATATTCAAACTATTAATAAAACCATAGACTTTTAAGCAACATACATGAAAAATATTCAAACTATTAATAAAACCATAGACTTTTAAGCAACATATAAGAAAAATATTCAAACAGTTGATAAAATTCATTCCAGATGTTTGATTTTGCAGTTAATATACATCTATAATTGGGTAAGACAATTATGAAGCTAAACTCAGAATCAAAAACTACCTAACGTATTTTTTGTAGGAAGTCCAAGACATGCTAGCTGGCAGAGGACTATCTGCACAGGTCCTTTTAAATACACTACAGATCTTGTGTTCTGTAATCTGCTATTTGCAGATTACATCTGCATCAAACGCAGAAAGTTGTTTGATTTTAAACTACAAATGTGTTCTGATTCGTGGTGGTCTTCCTTTCCAGAAGTAAAACCAAAGTGGTGGCATAATGCTAATAATGAAATGTTGCAAATGTAATAAAACATTAAAGACTATTTTTAATGGGAGTAACACACCAGATTCTGTCATTATTCACACTGATGCTGTGGTTACATTCTTCCTTGTATTAGGGGTGATGTACAAATTCTGAAAACACTTCTAGATACAGACTTTCATTCTCTAATGGTTTTAGGTGTTTAACAGATAAAATATATATACATTAAAAAAATATTAGCTCTTAGTTCTTAGGATAGAAACTGACTTTATTTTTGAAATCCGACATCAGCAATATAACACAACAATACTGAAACAGTCTCAGAACCTTACAGTTTTTCTTTTTAAACTATGTAAAAAGCTATGTTATTTAAAAATTAAGTACCATGCTCAGGTAAAAAAACCAAATATCACTGCACTGAGGAAAACTTTGATCAGAAAACACCACTAACAATGTAAGCACATGCACTTAGAAGTAGTAAATGTGTACCTGCACTATAGAAGTACCTGGCACATTCATACACTACAGAACCTATTTCAGAAACAACAGGCAACTGAATCCCTCACTCGAATACAAACCTGAGCGACTTCTGTGTTGGCACCCTGCGCTTCTGCAGGTTCAATATTACTCGCAGGTACTGGGCCGAGCCGCTCCTTCACCGACTGCTTCACTACAGGCAAAGTGGGCTGCTGCACTAAGGGCTGGATCACCTGGAACACCGCCCAGCCCCCAAAAGGCACAGCGCAAGATTAACAACAAAGGGCTGCTACACATGTCATTCAGTTAGTACAATGAAATTACTGTCGTGGCATTTACATTTACACTTCTTCCCTTCAACCACTCAATGGCTTTTTCACCTGATGGGAAACATAACCACTTCATGAGATTTATTATGTTATTCTGAGTATTTGTGCAGTGCAAAAGGCAGTAATACCTATGCTGCACTTGCCGCTTCTAGAAGTGACCGAACAACACTGATTTATTTCTATTAATTACATTTACTCAGCCTAACTTAAATTCTACCTGTTAGAATGAAATAAAGCACAATAAACAAGTCTGATTCCTCTCACAACTCTTTCAGCATCAACCATTTAGTTATGAAAAGACAGAATACAAACTTGTAAAGACTCTCACTTTTTACAGTGATACGTTACTTTTCATCTCCTATGTGTTTAACTTGGACAAAATAGAAAAAAAAGAATACAGAAACATGCAGTGATGGGACTGAAGAAAAAGAAAATAGAGCAGATAATATTTGAACCAACTATGGATATACCCTGACTGCTAACACCTTTCCTTTTTTATTCTTTGACAAAAACATTCAACAGTTAAGACCAAAAATATGCTTCCAAGCAAGCTTGTTGTCATATTTATAGCCCTCAGAAGGTCATCTAATCCATTTCTCGACTGCAGGGCAAAGTCAGTTATGCCATTACTGACAGTATCTATCTATCTCATTCTTACAGAGTTCCGATGAAACAGGTCTTGTCACGTCTCTAGGCAAAAGTGTTTCAGTACGCTTTGCAATTCGAAAACGTTCTTCTAATATTTAACCTAAATCTTTTTGAGCAGCCTTTTAAGCTCAGAACTTCCTGTTTTATCTACCTCAGATGTGGAGAGGATATTATTTTCTGCTTCCTGAAAGAAGCCTTTAATTTGATGATTTATTATGGTTGACTCCCACCATCTTTACCTAAGTACTTCCACTTCTCTCAGAAATCCCACAGCAAAAATTTTCCAAAAAGTAATCCTGCTGATGAAATAGCAGTGGTTAAGCAATTGTGCTGAACCAGGTACTACTGAAGGGACAATTTAAAAGTCAACTCACTTTACACTGAAGAAAATACAAAAGCCTGTCTTTGATGACTGACAGATGAAATCTGGTTGGAAGCCATTACAAACAGAGGTGAAATTATTTAACCCATAATTAATTAACATAACAGAAATCTTGTCAAAAATAAAAAGCTGTAGTATATGAAGAAGAATAAAATTTCCACACTACTCATAGATATGATATCGAATATTAACTTCACTGAAAAGACAAGTAAATATTCACGCTCCTGAAAGACTTATGAACAAAAAACTACCTGTTTACTGACTCAACAATTTCTTAACTGTTATATCTTGGGGTAGAAGAACATAGAAGCACTACACTTAAAATTTTAATTTCCCATTAAAATTTTTCTTGTTACTGTGTGCCTTCTGTTGCTGATAACAGACTTCAAATTGCAGTCTGCTGACATGCGCTGAATGGCTGTTCTTGATGAGGCAGGAACACTTAATACTGTCCCCAGTACTAAGGGGAATTCATTCTCAAACCAGAAAGGTTAACTTGCTAAAAGAGATGATTGGAAGCTGTTAACACCACTAAAAATGATGGACTACTAAAAATAACAAATATGTAGATCAGATGTTTGTTTGGAAATACAGAGTTAATACTCCAATAATACTCTGAATAGCATAATCAGCAAATAAGCTGATAGCACAGTCCAAGCTACCCTTTGAGAAAGAGGGAATGTCTGCAGGAATGCACATGACATACTCGACTGCCCTCTTGTGGCTGAGATGAAAATCAAGCTTGGAAAATAAATACCATTTTGAGCAGCACTACTTTAGACAAAGCATCAAGGATATCTATAAAATCTGAAGGATAACAGCTGGGAAGAGAGTGAGACAGATGTCACTAAAATCGAATTTCTGTAGATAAAAATCAGGGCATTTGTTACAAAGAAGGAGAGAAAGGAAGCAGTTAAAATGCTGTACAGCAGAATTGCCATGGAAAACTGAGTTACTGATTCTGAATGATGATGATGTATACCATCAAGAGAAAGCAGGAATTCTCAACCCAGAGCAGCAGTTGAAAGAATCCTCTAATAAGTCATTCACATATTATATCAGCATATATAATTAAAAGACCATTTCTTCTACAGAGCCTGTCTCATATTTTTGAGGTGCTGAATGTGCTGTTCCACACTGATGGCAAATCCAATAAAGCAGGATACACAAATATTTTGAAGGGCATGCTACACCAGCTGCTAACTGGGAAGATTCTACTCAAAAACCCACACTGCCTGGGAGAACCCAAGGGTCCTCTTCTGTTTGAGTACAGCCACTACTGTACTGCTGGTAAGTCTGATTTGGCTTGACACAGGTTACAAATCTACGCTTCTCAACTCTAACAGCTGTTTCATAATGTTGCTATGAACACAACATAGCAGTTTTGCAGCATTGCAGTTGTTCTGCAATTCAATCAAAAAATGTAGATCAGAGTATTTCAGTTGTAAAGGACCTGCAACAATCATCTAGTCCAACTATCTGGTCATTTCAGGTTGGCCAAAAGTTGAAATACGTTATGAAGGACACTGGCCAAACACCTCTTAAACAGTGACAGGCTTGGGGCCATCAGCCACCTCTCTAGAAAACCTGTTTCACTGTCTGACCACTCTCAGTAAAGAAACGCTTCATGTCAAATCTGGACGTCTTGTGATACACCTCCAATCCATTCCCAGACAGTCTGTCCCTGGATATCAGAGAGATCAGCAACTCCCTCCCTTAAAAATGTCCCTTCCTAGATAATTAGCCTCTCCAATGCAGTTCTCCTCCTCCACTGTTATTTGCAAGTTCTTAGATCTATGTGTCTATACCTGTGTATACACATAGGTACCTCTGTGTAAAACAAATTCTTCTGCTACTCTGTGCAACAATATGCATGCTCAAAAGGAAAGGAAAGGAAACAGAAAAGAGGGAAAACCAGCACCTCTTGGAAGTAAATGATCATCTTTCAAGAAAAGAAATATAACTCTGCTGCCTTTCTTATGCTCACTAGAAGAAATAAAAAAGCCTATACTAATTAAAGCAAAATAGATCTCTTATTCAGCAGAGAGCTGCAACAAATCTTGCTTGAGATGATAACAGAGTGGAATTCACCAAAAGTCACTGAAGGGCTTTCTTAAAATACCTTCGGTCTCATCTTGCTAATCAACTACTGAATGTTATATATGTGGTCAAAGAACTTACAACTAAGAGTGACTTTTGGAAATCAATTACATGAAGCAGTCATTATTTCAAAAGGACTTAGTTTACTTGATATAAACATTCTTAAAAATGTTTCAAAGATTCTATTTTACGTAATATGATAGAACAGACTTAGATCCTCTACCTTCTGTGTGGTAGTCTGGATTTGCGGTGCACTGCCTTCTCGATGCCAATAAACTTTAATAAAACGATTATTTAATACTGCTTCTGTACTTGATATAGCTTTCTTTGCTTCCTCATGTGTGGCAAACTGAATAAGGGCACCTTCTGGATCACCTTGATATGCAACCTAAGATTTAAAACAGAAGAACGAAACTTACCAAAAAGAGGATTCTCATTTGTGTCTAGATTATCACTAAAGCAATAGCTTTTAGGCTTAGAAGTTTACAATTTACACACAGTATGCATCATTAGATAAATACTTCCCATTCATGAGTCCATTTGAAAGGCCTGGTGTCAAAATCAACCTTGAGTTTATCCTAATAAACCTAAAGAATAGTTTAAAAACCTCAATCAAACAAGTAAAGCAAAGCCCCCAGTTAACCAGTATTTTTGTTTGCAAATATGAGTAGTTGTTTGAAAGACAAAAGGAAGCATCAGCAAAGTATAAAGAAAATTACTACAAAAAATGCAAGGGTCAAATAGTAAATGTCCTATCTAATGTCAGAGCTAGACAGAAAAGTTCATTTTGATTTCCCTTCTTTGAGCATTAATACATTATTTTAGCTTCAAAAGCCAAGATTATACTTTTTCCAAGAAGAGCACAGCTTGCAATCTCCATATGCATATCTGTCTCTCCATACACATTCATATTTTACTTGCCTTAATGAATAATATTGCCTGCTAATACACCCATATTCTTAGGTAAACTACAGAAAGGCTTAAGAAATATTTAATAGCAATTAAGAGAGATTTAAAATCCCTCCAGTGTTCAGACAGGCACAGAAGGTTTATTAAGTACTGTATCAGTACACAAGAAAATACTGTTGCACTTCTTCATTCCAGCCCTCAGTGCAAACAACGAAGGGTTTAGAAAAATGCAAGGTAGCATCTGAAACTTGCTGACAATGAAGCACAGTGAAAGGTCACACTGAGTAGCTTTGAGACTGGGTACGAAATACAGACATTACACGTGCAGCCTGCAATATGCAACATCAGCCTAAGTCAGGCCCTAGTTCTTTCATCTCTCTTTAATTGCTTATTGGGAGACTCCAATAAACCACAAAGTAATTTTAAGGGACAAACCATCACTACTGTGGCACTAAAAAGCAATTATATTACAGGGACTGCTTTCTGGATGAGAAATACAGGTTTTCTGTCACCCCAGACAAAAATTTATCTCTGAATATATAGAGCATTTACCATAGCAGATCCAAACTTGCGAAAATGGGTGAGAAATACCCACATGCAATCAATTTTCAATGCTTTAAACAATGTCCCTTGAAAGTTCTATCTCTGAGGAACAGATTTGTTCAAAATCTAAAAGATGACTAGAATGTTTAATTTCTGCTTCTTCAATGGCAATATCATTAAAAACCATGAGATGTTGTTTAAGAAACAAGTTAGGAAAATAATAAAGAATTTCAGGGAACCAGGAAAAAAACAACTGGCATTCTCCTTTTAGCAATTACCATTATCTTTACATCAAATCATACTGCTTTCTCTTTGTTCACTCTTACCTGCAAGTTGACCAAGTTTCCAAACTTACTGAAGTGCTCATTAAGTTTGCTGATGTTGTTAAGTTCTGGGGGAACTTTTCTCAATTCAAGTTTTGTATTTTCATTTCCAAACTGCACTTTCTTCTGGAAACCTGGACTATTTGTTCTGTTAAAATTTTGCCTGCAACAAATAAAAAATCAAGCCAGAAATCCATAGCAAACTAGCAAAAACAGTGTTAAATTGTATATGCTTACACAGAAGCATGTATGTATGAGATAAAAAGATCTGCAGACCTATAATGCAATTTTAGAAAAGGAGAGTAGAGGACACACACCCATACACCTGCCATCTTCCCCACTGTTACTCTCAGCATACCTCAGCACATAAATCTCTGAGATAACTCACATTTATTTGCTCATGTCAGTAATTCCTGACTTCCACAGTGCTTCTCTCCAAAAAACTATTTCTCACCTATTCCATGAAATTTCCCCATTACTGTTTCAAATAACTATTAGTTCAAGGCTCTCCTCAGTCCCAGCAATCTCTTAAAATCCCTTCCAACCTTGCACCCTCTTTTTTTCTCAGTAACATACCTGGCAACTCAAATCAAAATAGCAGTGATAAAATTCACATTTCACAACTAAAATCAGTCATCCCTAACAACTATCACACTGCAGCTTCCCTGTTTCTTAGATAATGCCAACTTTCAAGGAACAGATCTTAGTATCATCCAAAGCAACTTCATCTATCTGTATATTACCTTTGATAGAAGACAGTCAAATAGAGATCACACTATAGTATGATTTACTTTAGTACCATCAGTGTACTCACAGTTTCACTTGCTTGCAATTTATAGAGATATACATATGTCTCAGATTACAGTAAAACAGTTAATGAAATTCCAACTATTAAGCCAACACTGTGTTAACGATCACTCACTTGTCAAACCAAGTCTTCTTTGTAGGAACGCCACCATCCCCTGCACCAATTGTTCTTTTCCTGGATTCAGCATCTACCACTATTCTCATACTACTTTTATTAGGAGGTTTTTCTGTAAATAGATCAGAAGATTTTACTTTTTAAAAATTTATTTTCTATATTTGATTGTAAAAAAGTATTCTGCTCACACTGAATTTGCACTGAAAAACACAACTGTTTATTTTGAAATTACTATGATTCTTGTTCTGACTGAATCAAACCTTGGTCACAGACTTCTTAACTATCAACAGATGCTGTGACAGATCAAAATAGCTAATAGCATTCATTCTGCCACAGTAACATCACACATACAGAAAACAAAAGAGGTGTGACAGAAAGCATCTGCCTCGAGATGACTGTGCTCTGATTCACAATGATTCACAGTGTCCCATGCAATACTCTGAGGCTCACACCACTCCAGCTAACACCTCCATTCTACTATTAGATGGCACACACAAAAATGGTCATGATAGGAAACGCACAGTACTCCAGGGTACTAACACCTAGGAGCAAGATTTATGGATGGAGTGGGAAAGGAGTCACTTTTGCTGAAGAACAGGAATCACACTGGGGGACTCCTCACTGAAAATACACCAACAGAAACATAGTAAGATTAAATAGAAATACATACAAATGCAAATAAAAACCACATTTAAAATGGTTTTATATCTCTTCCATTCTCATTTCGTGTGCTGCTGCTTCTTCTCAGGGCCACAGGAACTGCGAGGTTAAGATAACTCGTGCATAAAACTGCTACCAAATAAATATTACTCCCTCGTCTCTGCAGCAAAAATCATCCTGAGATTCTACTACAGAAACATTAACATTTTTCACTACAAAAGATATACAAAGTGACCAGTTACTACAGCTAAGGGTAAACTGTGCAATACTCTAGCAAGAGATTTCATTTTACCTGTAAAAATGCATACACAACGCAATTACAGACACAGTTCCCTATTCAATTACATGTCTCTTAATTCCAGAAGATTTTAGAAAAATGCAGTGTTTTCCAGTATTCCCTGAAAAGTTCCTCAGCCTGCATTAATGTAAGAAAATCAGCAGAACTAAGTATAGCTTTGAGAGCATACCTCTGGGTGGTAGATCCATATCACCTGATGTGAGTCCTATCAAATTTGGTCTTTGGGCATGTACTCTATGTCTATACATAGGTCTTGAAGTATTTGTTATACTTGGAGCTTCTGGATTATAGCCATCTGTGTCATACGTTTCTGGTAACAAAAAAATTGTCTAATTAAAATAAATTGCAGTTAAAACCCCTAAGGTTTCAAATATAGCATTTAATTTAATTACAAGATAGAGTTACAATAAAAGAGTTGTATAACCACTATCACAAAAAACTGTCATGCCAAGTTTTCTGCTTAAACACAATGAAAACATTATTCCCCAGTCAAAATTCACACTCTATATGCAAATTTTACTTCCGTCTTGAACTAAGTCTGAAAAGAAGAATGTTAATTTACTGTCACGGTCTATATGATACAAACTTATTCTCTCAAACTATGACATTGTAATTTCTATAAAGTACAGTATAATATGAATCAATGTTATTCTATTTAGCAAACCTTGTGGGCAAAGCCTCAGTACTACACCTGCTGTAAAAAGAGAGGGTGGAGCAGGAGGCGGCTGGTGATGAATACCCGTGGTAACAACAGTAGGAACTGAGCTGGTTGCTGAGTTTGGGGGAGCATCCATGCCAGCAGGCTGTAACGGTGGAAGGGGAGGGGGTGGTCCTATCAAAAACAAAGGAAAACACTGCTTTCATTTATTATCCACTACACTTTCATTACACTCCACTCATAAGGAAACTGATCTGAAATGCTTTTAAGACTATTTAAGAAAAAAGGGGCTGAGAGGGCACATCTGCAGACTTGACACTGCACCATAAATTCACATGAAACCACCCCCAACAGCAAATGACTCAGAACTTGGATTAGAAAGAAAAGCATTTGAATCATTTAACATTTCTCCAAACACCTTCTTTCTACAAGCAAAATTTAACTGCTAGCCCAGTATTCATCTTTACCAACAGAAGAATTTTAAAGCTCAATAAATGCTGATCAAGGAAACAAAAGAAAAAACATTTTTTAATACAACTAAAATATTATATGATGACAATAATTAACTTGACTGAAATTATTTTTCCAAACATTGAAGATGAAACCTTCAACACTAATGGAACTCTTCTTAAAATTGAGGGGGTTTTTTGTTTGGTTGGTTTGTCTTTTTTTACAACAGTAATGCAACACTTTCAAAGCTAAGCAGTCAAACCTGATCTTCAGTTTAATCATTGACAGGTGCAGGTTTTGGAGAAAGTTATAAAGTGATATATCTGAATTTGTGAAGCAGATCTGAAAATAGTATGTGAAGTGGAACTGACCAACCTAGAGAAAGTTACACTCTATATTAACTGAAATAAATACATTCATTCATATCTTTCTTAAATATACTATCAACAGGAAATTAAAACAGTTTAAGAAACTTCTAAGCAGTATCAAATATCAATTACTCCTGAATAATTTTACCAAATGGGACACCTAAGCTAATAAAGAGAGAAAGGAACAATCACATAAAACTAACATAACATCTTTTAAACCACACAGGATAACTGAGCACTAAACTTTATAAATGACAGCCAGGCACAAGTCTTCATATAATTTTTAGTGCTTCAGCTGAAGTACTTTCCAGTGAAACAGTAAACAAAGTGGAGAATTTTTCTTAGATTCTTTACAAGTATGGTTTAAAATTAATCCCAAATGATATTTTGAGGTATAAATTTGATGTAGTCATGAATTACCTTTACTTCTATTAATATAAATTAAACAGTAAGGATCTGTTGTTTCCAGGATTTTCCCTTCTTTAACAGTAGTCAATTCTGGACAACTTCTCCTATAATACTCAAGGAATTGGATTTTGCCATGTCATGCTTTTGCTTAAATACAAGGAAAATATTATTCCATATTAAAGAGTCACATTTAGTGTGCAACATTTTACAACAACCAACTCTGCAACAATTATCAGAAAAAAAAATTTTAAGGTAAGCTATGTCATAGTAGAGCACAGTTCAACTTTGTGTAATGCAGCTGGGATTCTTCAAAACAGCTTTTTGCACTGGGTACAATTCGAGTAAGATCCAGGCTTTTCTACTAAAAAATAGTGTTTAATCTTTTTAAATTACCTGTTACTGGTGGAAGGCTAGGTGGTAAGGGGCCTGGTGGTGGTACTGGAGGTCTAAGGTTAACAGGAGGAGGACTCAGAATTGGTGGAGGGGGAGGGAGTCCAGGAGGAGGTGGTCCTTCGACAACAGGGGGTTGTGCTGGAAAAGGCAGAATGCCAGGAAGATTCACATCTTCTACTACTACTGGATCACTTCCATGATCAAACGGGCACATGTCTCCTCTCATACAGAAACCCTTCTCTGAAACATCAAAAAGAACTGGTGTTAGTATTCAGCAGCTGTAGCTTGATTCAGGGTAGAGAGACATTCAAGGTGTAATGTGGCAGTTTGTAAATTAAGAGCTCCACATACCAGGAGAAGCTTAGATTAGAAAATGAAACTGACTGCTTAACTGTGTTCTTAAACGTCAGCACACACGGACACTGCAGAAACTTGCTAGCACAAAAATGTTCAGTTCTTGAAGAACTACTTCTGCCCTGAATTATAACAAATGGTGAAAGCAAAGAATGAAATCTGTATGTCTTCACATTAACAAAACAATTTGTTTCTAAGCAAAAAGTGCAGACACTAGAATTGAGAAACCCTTATTAAAAGTTAGAAGTTAATATGAAATTCCAGCATGAGCAAATTCACTCATTTTTTTCGTCTTCTGCAATTATATCAGGAAGCTTTATAAACTTTTGCCATAGTTTAATGTGATTACATAAGAGAAAAAAAAATGTTATTTACATATAACATATGCATTTGTAAATATTAAATATATATAAATAAAAATGAATATACATTCACTTCTTTTCTTTTACACACAAGTCAAACATAGAAGCGGATCAGAGATAGGCCACAAAAATTATCAGAAGCCTGAAGCACCTCTCTTACGAGGAAGGGCTGAGAAAGTTGGGGCTGTTCACACTGGAGAAAAGAAGGCTCAGGGCAGTGGGTTTAAGTACTCACTGCAGCCTTTAAGCACTTTGAACTTTCTGGTGGGACCTGAAGTGATACGACCAGGGGTCATAGTTTTAAACTAAAAGATGGTGGATTCAAAGCAGATTAAAGAAAAAGAAACTATTATAATGAGGGTGGTGAAACAGTGGAAGAAGTTGCCCAGAAAAGTGGTGGATGCCCCATCCCTGGAAGCATTCAAGTTCATGCTGGGACTGGGCTCTGAGCAACCAGATCTCGTTGAAGATGACAATGCTCAGGGCAGGGATGCTAGACTAGATGACCTTTACAAAGCCCTTCTAGCCCAAACTGCTCTGTTATTAACTGTTTAGCAACAGTGCCCACAAAAACAAACACCACCAAAATACCAGACAATGCACTACAGGGAAAAGGCTGAAACACCTTCTGGTAAAACAGGAAGAAACAGGAGTACCCAATTCCTCAAAACATGATGTGGAGAAGCAGTATGTATTACATTATCTTCAGGAAGAGTTATAGAACACATTCAATTGAAATGTTAAAAAAAACCAGAAGTTCAGCAGAGAGTAGAGCTGAAAATGTGAATGTGCAGGTAGGAAGAGCACTATGATGGAACCATGTGGCCACTGAAGAGAGAAAACTTCAAAACAAAACGACACATTCACGATTCCACTTGCTCCACAGCATTGCTGTGATGTAAACTGGCAAAGCTATTCTTCATAAGTACAAGCCCACCAGCACTTAAAAGCTCGGTCTCCCATTTTCTTTACTTAAAAAAAAATTCTAAGCAGAGTTCTGAATGTAAACTGGCCTAGAACTTAAACTCCTCATTGTGTTACACAACCACAACAACAACAAAATCCCTCAGAAGCAACTTTACAGGGAGATTTCAACTCTCCTGAGCTCACAGGTTGACAGGCTGAATTTAGTGAAGACACTGCCAACTGCAGCAGCCTCTTGTGTGTATTTTGGCACAAGACATTTAAAATGAAAGCTTAAGACAGAGATAAGCAAAAACCAAGTCAGTTTTAAGAAACTCCTACACAGAAAGAAATTATGGTCCAACATGAGCCTGGGAAGTTTCAGCTCTAGACCTTTCTAGTTAAAAATTATCTCTTGGATAGGATGGAATGAAATAGGACGAGATCAGTAAGGTGCTAACCACTGTCAAAATCATCATACACAGTATCTGGCTGGAACATGACATAAGACAGAAAACCTGGGTAAAACTGGATTTTTTAAATAACTTTTTAATATACTATTTTTCATTTATAGAAAACAGTCCTAGCAAGTTTAAAAAAGATATAGAAACACTAGCAGAGCAAGCTGTCTAAAGCCAATAAGAAATAGTACAAAATTTGCATTCAAACACTGTGCAATAGAAAAACCCCACTATATATTACAGAAGATCAGAAAAAGAAAGGTGAATTACCTTAATCTTTTCCTAAAGGGGACAACCATGGCTGCAGGAAGCAATTAAAAAATTAAAATGTACTTACCATCATAATCTCTACAGCGTTTCTTTGGCAGCGGAGGTCTTCCATAGGAGTTGTGGTCCAGCTGCTCTTCATGGAACTCTGACCAACTTTCAGTAGTGTTATTTCCATGATGAGCAGGAGCAATAACAGTAATAGTACTGCTCAGTGTAGGGACAGGATAGTGGCCAGATGAAATGTTTGTCACAGAAGAAACTGGAGTATAATTGTTTTCTAATGGATCTGTTCTATCCATGTCATATTTTGGCTTTCCCAAATCCCTTTCTGTAACAAAAAATAAAAGTAAAAATTGTATTGGATAATTCCTTATCCACGTTTTCACCAGAAGCAGCCACTACTCTCTAAGTATCTTTATTTTATGTAAAGATACTCTGAGTAAAAATACTCTAAGTATTTTTACTTTATCTCTTTTATGTCTTACAGGTTGCCCAAAGTGCCTGTGGAGTCTCCACCACTGGAGTTACTTATAAGCCAGCCGGTCCTAAGCAACCTGCTCCAGTTTACTTGCTTTGATAAAGGGTGTTAGACTACATCACTTTCAGAGGTCTCCTCTAACCTCAACTATTCCATGATTCGACATTCCAAAGGTTAAAAAAGAAAAATAATAATGTGTGAAGTACAGTCAGACCCTGGGGTATTTTAGTAACAGCTGTATCCACAGTGAGCAAATATCTCATTTAACTTCAGGCAGAGTACATCTTCTTTAGTGATGAATGTATTCTAAGAACTTCAGATGGAAAGTTTTTTTTTAATGAAGGGACGCAAAGGCAAGAAAAGGGAAACCTTTGCTTAAAAATACTATAAAAGTCTTTACTGTTTCAAGACAATGTAATTGTTGTATCTTCATTTAGTTGATCTTGATTTTATGTTGTGCTCAAATGCATGTATTTATTGTATGCAAAGCTTTGCTGTAATAGGTGAAACAATAATGCTTGACAGGTGTGGAATACTCCTGGGCAGATACAGCAAGTAAAATGACCTTTTATTCTAAATACAAACTATTCTCTTCATTTTCTAATATTACCACCAGATGAACAGCGAGTATCTCAATTAAGACAGAACAGTTATGTCATGACAGAAGTTAATAGACTTAAATAACTCCACATTAAAGGAACATTATGAAACATCTTAAAGATGCCTCATCAGTGTGGGTATAACAGGCTTTTCTTCATGCTCTAAGAAACAAAGCTTTCACTATAAAATATTGTCCATAACATACTGTCATTTCAGTTTATGTAAATAATCCTTAAATTAAGAATTAATCATGTTGTAACCTTTTAGTTAAACTGATGCATGTTATTTAATTTGCTTGTTAATAAGCTGTTTGGAAAATATCTGCTCTCATATCATCAGAAATCTGCATTCCTAGTTTTAAGACTGGGTTACCAAGGCCTGTTTTACAGGAAGAAAAATAATACACAGGAGAGTTCTACCAGACTGTTTTTACCTGCATATTGTCTAAGACAAGACAAAGATATAAAATTACTCTCATTGCTTTTTTTCAATTTACCATTGAAAACTATTGAGGGAAAAAGCACTCTTCTCAGCTGAAAAAGCAACCCCCTTTTAAAAAAAGTTTAATTCTACAAACTACTGTATTGAAGCTCTAAGTCCTACAGATATGTGCACAAATGCAAATATTTACTATAATGATTTCAGCCCTTCACCTATGACAGAAAGAGAGGACAAGACCAAAAGAACTGAGCTGTACTGTTCTGCCGGACAACAAGTCATTTACTGCAAAACAGGCAATTTCTGCCAGTTCCACCTTTGTAGATGAGCATTAATTTCTTCATCTCCCTAAACCAGATGCTGAGTTTCCTAAAACTTAATGAAATTGAAGTAACTTGGATTTTTCTGTCTCTCTTGCAACAATGCTTGAAAGTGGCCGGCACAGTTACCTCAATACAAAGGTATTAAAGAAGAACAGAGGGCAAGAAAGGAAAACAAGCACTGAGAACACAGTCACAGAAGCCTCATTTCCACAGAAAACAAAGCTAAATTTGAATAAAGAAACAAGAACAATAGAGGAAATACTAGTACATTCTGAACACAATTTTCAAGTTTAGTTTCTAAATTTTGTAGAAAACATTCACCGTATTTTAGAGACCAACTGTTGGTACCTCTGCTTCGCGTTCTGCTCCGGCTTCTGCTCCGGTCTCGATCGCGGTCCCGCAACCTCTCTTTGCTCCAACTCCTACTTCGACTCCTGCTGTAGCTCCGACTCCTCCCTCTCCGTCTGTTATATCGATCCCTATAGGAATCTCTTCTGGGAGGATTTCGGTCATAATCCCTCTTCCGAGAACGTTCATCTTTTTTCCTTTCATCACGGCTTCTAAATATGAAATATTAGAGGTTAATTACAAGAATTCTGAAGCCGTAATTTGAAATCTTAGCTACTTAAAAACGTTAAGAAATGTCAGTGAAAACTAGAGAAGAAGCTACAAATTGTATCTAATTTATGGCTACTCCTTTCTTCTCAGAAGGATTTTAAAATTAATTTCATTTATTTATTTTTACATACCTAAGATTTTAAAACATACATAAATTTCTGTTTCTGCCCAATACTGCATATTTCCCAAGCTGGAAACACCAAGAGCTATGGAAGGGAAGGCTTCTAAATCAAAATTCAAACTCATTATCTAGCAGAATAAGTACTGCAGTATAAACCACAAATCTAACACCAAAATTACTCATAAAACTCAAAAGGTGATAGCTGTGGACAACTCTAGACAGGTTACTCTGACACACACTTGCCATTTAACTACATATGTGTAAAGCAACAGAAGTCGTCTTTTTAGGCTTATTACATGACAACATAGAAACAAAGTATTTCATTTAGTACAAAATCCAAATGTATCCGATTACTGATATAATACAAGGGGTTAAGCAAAATTTTTTACCTGGTGTCTCTGTAGCGAGAACTTGACTGAGGAGGGCTGTGATTTAACCTTCTAGAGAACTTTTTCTCTCGCTCTTCCTCTTTAACTATCTGAATTCAACGTATATGTAATAGATCAAAACATGAGTACACTAAAATTCACACTTCTGCACAACCAAATAAAATCAAAAACTCTGAACACTGAGCAGTCAGCAGTAAAACTGAAATGAAACATTTTAGTCTCTCACATAATTAGAGAATCTTCATAACATTAATTTCTATTTCTAGGAATATTCAAAGCCCTGTTTGAGAGAAAATAAAATAATCAATCTTTATAGTGCTGCACTGAAAATACAGCTGCTTTTACTGCAGGTAGATAAAAAACCATATTAAGGCTTGAAGATTTGAGAAGGCATGGATCTTGATCAACTGACAGCCATGTCTTTTCTTCATCAGCAAATTACCTGGTTCAGTTCACACTTTAAACACTTTCATGCAGGCAAACCCAAGCTGCTATTGAAAAGTACAAACTTATTCTTCTGGCCCAATGAACAACATAAACACTTGTGACAAAAGGATGCTATCTGCATCAAGCAGCTGAAGGAATGAGGATTGTCACTTAGAATGGCAGCCTGGATTTACAGTGAATTAAAGTGCAGCAGAACTACAACAGCAATCTTGACCAGAGAACTAATGCAGGCTGTACTGCAACTCCTACACTACTCAGTAACTTCATTTACCTTTGCCTCGGCAAAACCGCTTTGGTTCACCTTTGAAGCACCCACTTGCTAGAAAAATCGTGCAGCACAAATTTGTGCCAGGCACAAATCTTCTGACTTATTTTAATGCTGTCATGCAATTATTAATAATATTAACAAACCTAAATTATTATTGACATAAACTATAATACATTAATAACTATTACTAATAAACAAATAAACACTATGAAGTTAAATACATAAGCAAATTACATGAACGAGCAAAAAGATATACATTTAAATTAAAATCAATGCCCACCTCTTCTTTTTTTGTTTCTTTTTCTTGGTGTTGAAAAAATTCTACTTTCAGGCTTCCTGATGATGGCTGTTCTGGTGGAGGTAGGTAGCTTTTTGTATTCACAGCATCAAACAGTTTTTCCACAAATATCTGAGTTTCTAAAAGCAAAGAGTATACATATATCCATTATACAAAGCCACGGTTAACATTTGCTTTAAAAAATAAAAAATAAACGAACCCAAAAAACACAGACAAGCAACCAAAACCAGCATTCAGGAAAAGTTAAAACAACAAAGAGTATTTGCTTTAAATACTGTGTTCCTAATTTTATATTTAAAAAGGACAATTACAGAGTCAAAAACATGTAGATAATAAGCAATGCTTCATGAAAGTTTTCAATTCTTGAATTATTTAATGTCTCCTAATAAAACATCTGGAAGAATATTTCTGGTATATATATACAGAGCTTCAATACTTTCCCAGGGAAATTGTGGGTGCCCCAGCCCTGGAAGCATTCAACACCAGGTCCGACAAGACCCTGAGAAACCTGGTCTAGTGCAAGGTGTCCCTGCCCAGGGCAGGGGGCTGGAACTAGAAGATCTTTATGGTCCCATTCAACCCAAACCATTCTATGATTCTGTGCCTCTGTGAGTACTAACAAAACATATACCTAATACATGCATGCTAACCTATACACCTGGGCTTTTAAAAACTACTTTATGAAAACTGAGTAACATTCTATAAAGTAACAAAGCTAATAAAGAGATCAATACCTGAGTCTATGGTAAATGATTGCTTGAATAAATTGAACAAGACAGAATTTTCACTCAATCTTATTCGTTACAACAAAAACCATACCTTTCTGAAGAAATACATCCAGCTGATCAACACACAATGCCTTCAGTTCTTTTTCACTTTTATCCTTCTTTACCAAAGCCAGAACATACTTAGCTAGGGCAGATGGATCTGCATCACAGCTACAAATAGATTAGTTAGAAAAAAAAAGCAATTTAATTACAGAAATTAATGTCTGGAACTGGTAAGATCAATACATATATAGGGCAAAGCCACTTCCTACCAAAGCAATTCAAAAACACTCAGGTGCATTTTTCAAAACAGAGTCCAGATACATAACATTTCCAAGTATCACTTTTCTTTTCAAGAGAACAATTGCCTAGAATATTTCCTAACAATACTGCACAGAGAACATCTGAACAAACTATTTTGTAAGAAACAGCCTCAACTGCCTAACAGTATTAAAAACAATTACAAAGACAACAAATACTTCACTAATTCCCCAAAGATGGAATCGATAATTCTGAATGCAACACTGAGTAACTGTTACCTGGGAAAAATCAGTCTATCCAATTACAAATTAATACAGTGATAACAGCAGAAGTGATCTATGCTACCAAAAAAAGAAAAAAAAAAAATCAGAGCCTCCAGTATTCTCTTAAAGGCACTTTTGAACATTCTTATTACTACTTACATATGAACACCAAAAAAACTTGTTGGGGGTTAGGTTTCTTTTTTCCTTCCTTTTGTATAGAATTTTTTCCCATTAAATTGCTAACGAACTCTTAAGTACTGGGTACTTAAGAAAAACAAAGGATTGTGGCCAAGCCCTGGAGGAGAGGGGCGGATAAAAGGCAGGGCTGGGGGCAGCACCGGGGGAGCTGAAGCTGCACTTCAGAGGGGAACACGGACGTGCTGCTCTGCCTTTTTGGGGAGAGAGGAGTCTCTGCTGCTGGACCCTTTTCACGTGGAGCTTTTTCTTCTGCCGTGAGTGAACCCCTGCTTTGAACTGAGACCTATTTTACAATCTGCTCGGGGCCTGAGATCCTGAGCCAGCCTCTCCTTGCCAGGCTAGGAGCCGGGCTGCTGCCCCTGCCCTGCCCCCCGCGGCTCCATCGGCACTGCTCTGGGTTTCACTGCCCTGCAGCCCCGCTCCCCCTGCCTACCGAGACGTCCTACTGTCCCAGCCTGCTGTTTCCAAGAGTTCTGCTGGGGCACCAGAATCGACGGCCCCAGGGGCGTTCCTGAAGCAAAGCCTGCCTGTCCTCCACCCCTTCCCCTCCCGGCCGTGCCCCGTGTCTGCTGGAGCTCGCGCCACAGCACCCCCTGCAGCCGCGGGGGAATCATCGCACCTGCCCTGCCCACCCAGCGCCACCAGCGCCCCCTGCCGGCTGTGACCATCACTGCACCCAAGGGGACAGTGCCTGCAGGCCCAGAGGGCTGGGACCGGGTTCCTGCTTCTGTTTTGTTGTTAATGCCATAGGAGTTGTTGTTTGTTCACTTCATTATAAATACTAGTAAAGAACTGTTATTCCTATTCCTATATCCTCACCTGAGAGCCCCTTAATTTTGAAATTACAATAATTCGGAGGGAAGGGGTTTACCTTCTCCATTCCAAGGAAGGCTCCTGCCTTCCTTAGCAGACACCTGTCCTTCAAACCAGGACAAAACTGAAACTGATTTTTTAGTTTCAAACTTGGTTTCAAAAGCCTAAATTCATATATTGTAACAGACACCTCCACAAGAGGTACACTAAAAATGGACAGAAATTTAGGGGATCATTACTCATTTGACATCGGAATTCGGAACTCAACCTAAATACAGAGCAAGTCAGTGTAGAAGCTGATGGTCTTATTCACATCAACAAAGAACTTAGAATGAAGAAAGCCATGTATCCACATTCAGTAGAGCACTATTTAATTTAACTGGCATGTTTTTTTTTACAATGTTTCACGAATAGGAATCTACAATGAACTTTGTGGTGGTGTTGTAAAGCCTGCCAAAGCAAGTGAGACTATTGCTGAAAACCATTCAATTTTCAAAAACAGTAACCAATGAAATGGTGAGACACTGGTCTTAACAATTTAATCTCGTTATTTAGCATATATCAAAGGAAGACTTCGGGCCCCACAAAATAAAGCAGGATTTAATGAATGCACACTGGTCATGTGATACAGACAGCTTATTTGGGTGGTAATCGAAGTTTGTACTAATGTTTTGAAGAACTACAAGAAGAAAAAAACTGCATTGATGCATCCTAATGATACATGTTTTCTAGCAAAAATAACCAATAAGAAAAATTAATCTGTGGTCAGGGAGTTGCACTGAATGTGAACATTACACAAACAGTGCTCCAGCATAAAGGTCCAACAGTCATAATAAAGGAATAAGAAGTTCCAAATCCCTTCCACAATCAGTAAGACATAAATGCTGAAGCTTAATTATTAATCTAAGTGTTGATCATTGAAATGACATTATTATGGACATTGGGCAAAAGAAACCAAATCCCTAAACAAACATATCACACCACCTAATTCCTCTCACCAGAGAAACTTACCTGCTGCACAGCAAGCAACATCCCCCCATGCAAACATATCCACGAAGGAAAGGAAGATGTGTCAGCATCACTTATGGATAGCTTGGGCCCAGCAGACAGAGCCCTCAAGTTAAAGGTCAGAGCTTTAAACATAACCCAGCATCGTCTAGAAAGCAGGCAATCATAGAATTTCACGCTGAAAAAGCAACTTGGGCTGCTAGTGGACGTACCACAGTACTCCGCATTAGTCTGCATTATTTATAGATACATGAGGGAGTTCATAATCAGTCTACATTCCAAAAGAACCCAAGGACACTAAATGAACAAAATGAAAATATATAGTACGAATTAAAAACCAGACTGCACACTGACTGAAAATTCTGCAGAAATTTTTGACATCCAGTTTGCCCCATTCCAGTCCAACAATTCTTTATCCAGAAGAAAATACTGTCCAAGCAGCAAGTCAATCATCTTAGAAGCAGGCACACAACCTCCTACAGTGAGAGCAGTAGGACTCTAAGGAGTCTCTTTAAGGTTGCAAGTACCTGAGCACATCAGCCAAGCAGATTATCTAAAAGCCCAGTGTCCAACAGTATTCATCAGAGGCTGCAATGAGGGTTCTCTCTCAGTCTTCAGCAGGCCCTAAGACCAGCATTTCATAACCTCAATCCTTGCATTTGCAAAGTTATTAACTTTTTTTACTGTTTCTTCATGCAACTTCAGTAGCACTTCAGATTTTCAATACTTTCCCAGTTTCAAGCTGAATCATGCCTTGGAAAATTAATGTGCGGTTTACATCATAACAGACACTTTTCACATGATTATCCTGAGTTTTTCTTTTTTGATATCAATTTCCAAAAACTTGGTTCTTATTTGATAATAACAACAGTCAGCTGTCATTGTTCAAAATCTACTACAACTTACTTAAATGACACATGAACTAAAATTTACTGGGGGGAAGGGGAAATAAAGAAGAAAAAGAAAAGGGGAGGGGAAAATCCCAAGTCAGTCTAGAAGGTAAAAACCTACTGCTCTTAGCTACTATAACGTATTTTAATTCTCCAGCTCCTACACTATTGATTATACAACAACCTCATATTCAGTTTAAAGCAATTTCCCTATCATGAGCAGAATAAAACCCAGAAAATCTTCTCTGGAAAGTCACCTAGACTGTAACAAAATAAACAAACCATAAACTACCCCATAAAAAAACAAACCAAAAAAACCCATAAAACCACACAAAACCAACAAACAAAACCCCAAAACCCAAACAAACAAAAGATGCTTAAAAATAATGAACAGTTAATGCTTTCATCCTCCCTGCCATGATGACTTCAGAAATCTTAGCAATTCTGTCCATCCCAGGACTTGAATTCATCAACCCAACTCCCAAGATATGCTTATGAAAATATTCTCAATGAAAAAGTACTTTTAATTTTCAAAACAGAGGATCATTTTCTGCTGTGCACTCATGCACATTTCAGCATGTGTCACCCCATACAGTCACATACAAACAATGCAAAACAATTGTACTGAATTCTACTATTATTATTATTCAGTGTGTACAGGGGAATTTCTACAACAATAAGAATTAACATGCTTTCAATTTTGGCTACTTAACAAACACTACTTTTTAAAAAACACTAACAGACAAGTTATTTCAAACTGACACTAACAGAACAATAACGAATACAATGAATTTTGTGGTAGAGTAAGATGTTTTGTAAATCAACATTATGATTTTATGTGTTTTCATTTCTTAAACTGCAAATGATCTTTACAGAGACAGATGCTGGCTTGAAACAGAAGTCTTCTCTGCTATATCTGTTCTTCAAAGCTTGAAAAAACCCACAAACAATTGACCTGTTTTCTCCACTGTCCTAGGCTGACTGTATGATGCTTTTATCCCCATTTCATCTGTTTAGCCCAGAAATAAGTTTTGCACCTTTAAGACAGGATCTGAGAGCAAAGGGGGTAGAAGGAGAAGCAAGCGGTGGAACATCTGAGGCAGTTGTTTTCAAAACATAGAGATAACACCTTCAGCATTCCTGGAGTCAGAGTTGTCTGCGTAGACAGCGGAGAGCTCTCCTTT
>WEKY01041739.1:15637-51945 GCA_013390045.1 Picathartes gymnocephalus
CCTCTCCTGTCTCTTTGCCCTCTCCCGTGCTGCTCATCTTGACATCCCCAGAATCAGAAACAGTTAACAGTATCCCCAGAGAATTACAGAGAATGAAAATCGGATTGGGAAATAACCTTAACACAGACGCACAGAATTTCCTGAGTTAGAAGGGATCCATCAGGATCATTGAGTCCAACTCCTGGCCCTGCACAGGACCATCCCCAAGAGTCACACCATGTGCCTGAGAGCACTGTCCAAACACTTCTTGGACTCTCAGGCTGGTGCTGTGACCACTCCCCTGGGGAGCCTGTTCCAGTGCCCAAACACCCTCTGGGTGAAGAACCTTTTCCTAATAACCAACCTAAACCTCCCCTGATGCAATTTCAGGCCATTCCCTCGGGTTCTGTCACTGGTCACCACAGAGAGGAGATCAGCGCCTGCCCCTCTCCTTCCCCTTACGAGGAATTGATAACTGCAATGAGATCTCCCCTAAGTCTTCTCCAGGCTGAACAGACCAAGTGCCCTCAGCCGCTCCTCATACAGCTTCCCCTCCAGGCCCTCCTTTGGACACCCTCTAATAGCTTAATGTCTTTCTTATATTGTTGCACTCAAAACTGCACACAATATTCAAGGTGAGGCCACACCACTGGAGAGCAGAGCAGGACAATCGCCTCCCCTGCCCAGCTGGTGATGGTGTGGTTGATGCAAAAGTACACGTCCCTGTGCTCTCTTTAATGGAAGGGATTGGTGTCTTGAGTCCAGCTGTGGCACATTGTGACCAGCGACCGACTAGCCACCAACTTGAAACAAAGATTGAGCGTACAGACTAATTAGCATGAGAAGTATGAGAATCATTTGACCAATAGAAGTAGAATACTAATAAGAGAACTAGGTAACTTGTCGGGTTACTTCTGTGGCAGTACTTGGTGAGTGATCCCTCCCAGTCCTTAACTCAACCCATGAATCCTTTGTTGCATGTTCTCTCCCTTGTCCAGTTGTGAAGAGGAGAGATAGAGAGGCTTTGGTGGGTGCCTGGTGTCCAGCAAAGGTCAATCCACTACACACGATCCCTTGTACAATTTCATAAGCAGAAGAGGAGAAAAACTCAGAGGAAAAAATGCCAGCGTGGTGACCAGGACTCAAGTGAATGGCATGACATTGTGTCAGGAGAGGTTTAGATTGGGTATTGGGAAAAGGTTCTTTACCCAGAGGCCTGTTGGGCACTGGAACAGGCTCCCCAGGGAAGTTGTCACATCACCAAGTCTGTCTGAACTGGGGAAGCCTTTGGACAATGCTGTCAGGTACATGGTGTGACCCTTGGGGTTATCCTGTGCAGGGCCAGGAATTGGACTTCAATGATCCTTGTGGGTCCCTTACAACTCAGGATATTCTATGATTCTGTATTTTGGAATTTGAAAAATAACAAAGCAATATACCTGAAATATAATAATGCTTTCAAAGGGATTAATAAAAATTAGGCTGGTTTTAGAAACAAGTTCCTTCAGAAATCTTGAGTCTGGCATGAAAGGGTGGATGACAAAGACTACACTAATGGTCAAAGTGCTTGAAAGACTGAAAATCAAGTAATTTTTCCCGAGTTGCTGCTGCTAATATATAGTAACATCAGAGGGCAGCAATTAGCAAGGAACAACTCCTGAAGCTACTCATTGCTTCAGAGACAGTGCACTTAATATGGTAACATTTGGTGGTGATAGTTATATCTGTGGAGGACCCTGGTGTGCTTGGTGATACAATATAATTAATAATCTCGATTCCGAAACCACCCTAACCAAAGTGTCCTGATCCAGGAAAATAAGCAATATAGCAGACTGTCGTGTTGCATGCACAGTCTAGTATGAAAATAAACGAGGAGATGAGAGAGGATGATAACACAGAGGTAGTATTCTCAGGACTTCTTCTTGTAAGAGGTCTCTCAGTCCTTGTTACTTGTTTTTATTCTCACCTATGTACATCCCTGTCAGAAACTTAGCTGTGATGGAGCTAAATGAAATAGTAGTGTACACCTGCTTAACATGGGATTCTTTATGTAGCCACATCTTTTGGGAATTTCACTTTTGGATTGGTGTTCACAGGAGAAGACTGTGAGGAAATTCCTTTTTCTGGATTCCTTTGCAGTAAATGGAAACAGAAAGGCTCCTACAACACACAGTTCAGCACAAGAACTTAATTTACATGCTCTAAACTTGCACTTCAAAAAGCTGATCTTTGTCATTGGACTTGAAAGGGAGTATGAGGGTCCAGTCTTGTCTAGGGCAAGGGAGCAAAATATTTAATTTATTATGAAAACATGCCCCTATTAAAACATGTATTTTATTTTTAGGGCACAGAATATTTTTCAATTAAAATGCTACTCTGTAAGTCAAAAAACTTTTCTTCAAACATTGAGATACTGTTATTTTTCTGAAATAAAGAATTTTGTTTTGAAAATATATGAAAAATGTTAACATTAATGAACTCTTCCTGTTTCTTGATTGAAGCAATTTCTGAAATTCAGTCTATTTGCATAACTAGTTTTGATTTCCCTGAAAGTGGTTTTGGTTTACCTATCATTAATTACATATATTTTTCTCAGCTCAAATCCAAGTTTCAAACCTCTGTGATACCAGCAAGCTGCTTTGTTTCTCTTGACTGTCTCTGATTTTACAAACTGTGAAAAATACCATTGAAAAAGTACTGTGCCATCACTGAAGAAATTCATTCTTTTTTTTATGTCTGCCAAAACACCAGACAAGCAAAGCTTGCCCTTCCAAGAACTTTAACCAGAATTTAGAGCATTTATCTGTGCAGCCTTACCTCTGCCTGCTCTAGCAGACACCTCCATACTCTTCCTTCCTAAGTGAGTGTTTCCATCTCTCAAGACATTATTCATTCAAGCCACTGGCAACAGAACACCCCTTATGCAGAGTTTTACAAGTTCATGTAAGCCATTGGCCTGTGATGCCATCTAGCATCCTCTTTTACACACCCAGCTGCAGGATACTATAGCCAGTCAGCAAAAAAGTGCAATGTAGTTGTTAGAAAAAGAACAAATATCTAACATATGCCATTAAAAATTCACCTAGAAGTAGCTAAGTGAAAGTCCAAGTAAGTACTAAGCTAAATCCAAGTACTTGGTTGTGTGACCTTTCTATTGCTGCAATTGTATCAATGGTTTCAGTGTCTTTGCAGACATTTCTCTATAGTTCAATTGAATTCCCTCTGAGTTTGGAAGAAAGGAAGATAAATGAACTGGCCATCTCAGTAGAGTCCAGCTAGACTTGTTACGTGAAAAGGAACTTTTAAGAGAAACGGTTTTATTTGAAGATAAAAAATGTTTAATTTGAAAAGAGTCTGAAGAACCCAAACTGGAAAATAAAACTTATCAAACTACATGGAGCAGTGTCTATTCAAACTGCTTAATTGTGGCTGGTGGCATTTGTTGGAATTAAGGGGGTGACACAAAAGGGTCAGGAGAGTGGTTCATTCTACCTTTCTTTTAAATATTTTGTTTTCCTGTGACAAAAATATATAAATTATTTCCTCAGGTAAACTGAGTGATGGAAAGTTTGAACAAATTGAAGTATTATAGATATGTGTCATGGTTTAATCACAGCCAGCAATTAAGCACAACACAGCCACTTGCTTGAAAATTAAAAAACATGCGTGGTGGAAACTGGCAGGAAGGAAAAGATTAAATAAACTAAGAATCTGGCTAGACTCCTTATTATACTTGCACCATTCTGGTGAAGTCAACTTTCCACCAGAGTTAATGATTATGTGTATGCGCCACTCTGAGAGCACTGTGGGAGAGACATTACTGAAGGGTCTATTTCTCACTTCCCAACACAATTTTTCCACTGCCCTCTCAAATTGAAACATCTTGTAGCACATGTGTAGTCCTCCTCCATACCACAAAATACACCAATAACTTTTTCACTTAACGTGTTGCATCAGTGCTCTGAGGGCACTGCCAGGCCTGACTGCCCCTGCCCAGTCTCCTTCAGTGCCCAGTACCCCTGCTACCCAGGACATTTCCCAAATAAGCATTGCCAAGATGTCATTGTATTTCACCCCACAAACAGAACACTCTCATTTTTGTGTTCTCCAGTTGCAGGTACCCTCTGTGAGTCTCATAAATATCTTGCAATTGCTCTTGGTCCCCTCCTAGTAAATCCACACCTGTTTTAGGAGAGTACTTCTGTCACCAAGGGTAGAACTCAGCATTAATGTGGGTTAAAGAGCACCCGCCCTTGCCAAGTGATGCTATGCCACTTACAGCTGGTAATTAAAGATTAATCAAGCTCTGGAACAAATTAAGAGTGAAAGAATGACAGAGTGAGAGCCCTCCCCTTACAGCACAGAAATCTTGGTTATAGCTCTCATCCAAGGCCTGCTTGTGTATTTTGTATTAAAAAGATACTAGAAAAAGCAAGCAAAATCCACATGTTTCTGCACACTTCATACACCATTCCCCTCATCAACTGAATACCATTTCTAGCATTTAGCATTTACTTTGATATAAAAACCACTTTCATAGCAAGAGAGATCCCTAGAAGGCATGCTGAACAGACTGTGGTGTCGCCATTCTAAGGGCATAGGGTATAAAATTTCTTGGGCACCCAAGGGAATGCACTTGTGTATCTTGCTCTCCAAGTGCTCCAACCATTCACATAAAGTGCTCATCAACTTGTATTGCATATTTGCCTCTAGGCCTGACCCATAGAGGCTGTGACTGTCACACTGCAGGTTTTCAAAGTCCTCTCTTAATTAAGGTTTACCACACTAAAGCCTTCATAAAGCATCTTCCTCTGGCAATGCCTGCTTTAGTAGCCCAACAGATGCAGACCTGCAGAAGCAAAAGTCACTAGTATCAAGGACTGGATGTCCACATTTGATAAATATCCAGGTTTTCCTTCAGACTAGCCTGATCCTCTGGATTGAACACCCATTAGTGACTGGAGCATGCTGAGGTACCTGTGGAGCATCAAAAACAGAAGCAAAAGAATTATTACCTCTTTTCTTAAAGCTGGTGTTCACAGTATACATGCCCAGATCTACACTGTCGCAATGGAATTTCATGGTTCAGTAAGATAAGTTGGTGTCTCAGTAAGACTGTGTACTTTGGAAAACACAATGGTGTATCCCTGGCCAAATGGAATTCCTAAATGAAGATTAGGAGTTGTAAATGTCTAATGATTACCTCCATCGATTTTGCCAGCATAATATATATTAAATACAAACAGTTTGAAATTTTCCTTGTGGCCACAAAGGCTGCATAGCATTTATCATCGAAAACCACAATTCAAAACCCTTACAGGAAAACGGAATAAAATCAGAAGGATCTGACATAATCTGTAGCTGTTGGAATGATTCTATCTGCATGATACAATACATATTTTCACTGAAAATAACAACTTCACCTGACATTACTTCGGTTAAGATACCTGCAGGAAAACATACTCCTGGCCTTATCGTTGTATTGGAAAAAGGTGTTTTCCCGCACATGTCAGGAAACTCACATGAAAGATCCACACCTGCTCCCGTTGGAGATTAGCACTACGCTTTCCGTCCTTCAGGATCGCCTCCAGCTCGTCAGGCAGGAGGGCCTCTGCAGCCCCACGAACCCCCTTCCAGCTTGGTGGGCAGGCAGGATGCTGCAGATCCCGAGATCCCGCTTCAGCTCGGCGGGCAGATGGGATCCTGCAGCTCCTCAAGCCCCTATCCAGCTCGGTAGGCAGGAGGGCTCCTGGAACTCTCAAACCCCCCCATCCATCTCGGTAGGCAGATGGGATCCTGCAACCCTCCAAACCCCCCATCCATTTCGGTGAGCAGATGGGATCCTGCAACCCCCAAGCCCCCCCTCCGTCTGGGTGGGCAGGCGGGCTCCTGCCCCCGCCCCACCGCTGCCCTGCCGCGCCGCCCGCCCCGCTCCGGCGGGGACTCCCCATCCCGCTAAGAAGTTCGCTGCTCCACAGGTTTAAACGTGTTGTGTTCGGTGACTGCGTGGCAAAACGTGCCTTGAATTTCCAAAGGCAGCCTTTCCAAAGCTCCTTGTAACTTCCTTTGCATTTTACAAAAGGGAAGAGAAAAGGCTGCTTCTCGGTCGGAGAGGCTCGGGACCGGACCAAGACAAAGGACATTCCGCCTGGGTATCAACGTCTGCCGGGCAGGTTTCAAGGAGTGAGAGTCGGCAAAGTCCCCCGAGCGGCGGGGGATCCCTCGCCTGCCTCCGCCGCCGGCCTCTCCGCAGCCGCCATCCGCGGCCTCGGGGCGGCGGGGCCGGCGCGGGACGGGCCCGGGAGAGGTCGGGGGGCGNCGCCGGTAACGGCCGGGGCGGGAGCGGCCGCAGCCCCGCCGCCCCTCCGCGCCCTGCGGCGCCCGCCGAGACCTGCGGAGCTGCAGCCCGAGGTGAGCGCAGGAGTCTCCTTTTCTCCCCCCTACCCCGGGCGCAGGAGGGTGGCGGGAGGCAGAGCCCGGCGGGGCCTCTCCCCTGGGGTTGGCGGGAGGGAGCGGCGAGGCGGCCGCGCTCCGGAGCGGAGCCGGAGGTTTTGGCTGGCAGATGGAGCCCAACTCAGGGCCTCCCGCAGGCCCGGTCGTACTCGGCCGCCTCCCGAAGCGCCGGGCCCGGGCCTGGCCCGCGGGCACCGGCGCGGGGAAGCGCCGCTTTTCACCGGTGCCGCCCGCCCCGGCGGGGAGGGCTGGCCAGAGGAGCAGGCGGTGCCACCCCTGAACGAGAGGGCCTCGCGGGTGGGTGATGACCCTAAATTCTTCATAGGCACAGCTCCCAGAATAGAGTAAATCCGGCAGAAAGAAAGGAAAAAAAGATCGAAAAGAGCCTCCTCCGTCCGTCCGTACTTTTTCTATCTCCATGGAGATGCCTGGGCGGCTTGTGCCTTCGTGGTGCCCCTCCCATCCCTGGCAGTGTTCAAGGCCAGGTGGAATGGGGCTCTAAGTGACCTGGTCTACTAGAAGGTGCCCCCATGGCAGCGGGTTGGAACTAGATGGTCTTTTAAGGTGCCTTCTAGCAGAGACCATTATATGATGCATAGATGATGCACCACTGCAAGGTCACGTTCAGTTAAAGCAGGTTTAGTTGGAGCAGCATGCAAATCTGTATGGATATTCCTGACTAAATACCTTGGTTGAGGAGAATAAGCTACCGTCAGGCTTGGTTTACTTTGCTGGCTTTAAATAATGTTTGGTTACTTTTTTTCCTAATTAAACCAATGCATCTGTCACTGAAAAGCCCTTATTTAATGTGTGCTCTTTCAGGTTCCTTCTGCTTGACACACAAATTAGTAGCTTGCAAAATTCACATGTTTTTTATGTAAAGAAATTTCTCCTATGCCAAATAGATGGAGCACATATTAGGCTCAGATCTTTGGGAGTTAGATTTCATTATGTGTAACTTAACAGTTCCTTTGATTAGAAAAAATATTCAAATACCTGTTTGTCAAGGTGTTTTAAAGAATTTGAGGCATGAACATTTTGGATAGTAGCCAGTATGTGAACATTTTAAAAGACCTAACTGCTTACAAATATAAGTGTATTTTTACACTAAATGGAAGTGAGTCTGTGTTATATTAGAAGTAGCTCTGAAGAAGATTAGCAGGTTATTTTTTTACTTCAGAACTCAGAGCAGTGCAAAGTCCAGTGGTAAACCAGGCAGATCTATATTTGATATACATCAAAAAATGTTAAATAGATTTCTTTGACGATAGCAATTTGCTGGAGACCCTGTTCATTGAAAAGGAGGTGGCAAAAATGTCATCCTTGCAGGAGAAGACTGCAATGTTGCAAACATCACACAGTATCTTTCTAAATTAAAAACAAGTGGCATGATAAGTGATGGAAGAATCTAAATGGAACGGAACCTTGAGTATAAGTGTGACCAGTAGGCTTAAGGTTCAAGGTCCAAAAAGCAACAGCCAACATAGAAGCCTACATAAAACTGAGAGCTCATAAATTGTGAGGATGCTTGTGTTGGTGCATGTAGCAACACTGTTGGTGTTTTCATGGAAGTAGTGCTATATTGTGTTTAATGGTAGACATGTTACTGTTTATATTGGAGAGGGTGATGTTAAAAGTGCAGATGAGAGATTAGGTTCATTACAAGTTCCTAGGAGGCGAATGGAGGGAAATACTAAGGGGGAATCTGAACTATGTGGAGTAGCTGCAACAGGACAGAGGAGGCCTGACAAGATGGTTAGGATCTACAGTACATGATCTGTGAGAAGAAGTTGAGGGAGCTGGGCTTGTTTAGTGCGGTGAAGAGAAGGCAAAGGGGCACTTTAGGAGTGGCCTATGGTTACTTGAACAATTGTGGCAAAAATATTCAAACCATTTTTTAATCTTGGTAGTAGCTCAGTGAGATATCAGGAAAAATGTTTTCATCAGGAGGAGAGCACAGACATGCAACAGGTTGTACAGGGAGGTCATGAACTCTCTGTTCATCTTAAATGCCACAGGTGATGTGAACTAGTGTGCGGCAGAAATTTGGACTGGACGATGATCACCAGAGGTCCCTTGAGAACATCTCTGTGAGTCTATAATGCATGATGTAAAGGAACCTATGGAATGGAGTGTATGATCAGATATGTATTGTGTGACTCTCCTTGGAGAGGTATGTATCTAGGAATGACCAAGGGGATGAGAAACTGAAGTATGTGTGGAAGGGACCAAAAAGGGAGGTATAAATGTGGAACATGGCAGTAAGGCAGATGTAGCAAGGGGACTGAAATATTAAGAAATGGTAACAGGAAGAGCAGGTTTTTGGAGAAGAGTGGTGAGTGAGGGAATAATGTAATTTTGTATGATGGAGGAGAAAGATGCTCCTGCTTAGAAACAGTGTTTGAAGCAACTGAGCAGGAGAAAGGGAAACACTGAACTGGAGACAACTGGGAACTGAGGTGGGGCAGGGATATAGGCAGAAGTTGTTGATTGCCTTGAAAAGTATTTGGGCATGGATGGTGAAGTAGCTGATGTATGGAAGCCATGGGGTGCTTCATGGGGCTGAAGTGTTTGGGATCAGTAGAATGAGACAGGAATGACAGACGTGGTGAGGTTGTAGGGTTGTATGGTTGCAAGAGTGGGTCTGGTGTGTCGTGACATCTGGCAGAGGTGTGCTGATGTGAAGAGTGAGGAGAGCGTGTGGAAGCGGCACGCAAAGTGTGTGACTGTGTTAAGGTGAGGGAGGTGTTCGAAACCACATGGCAGGAGGTTGATACGTGAGCATTGGGAGGCACATGAGGGTGCAGCAGGTGAAGATGTGCAGAGAAACGACGTACGTATGTATGCTGATGGTGGGGAGGTGACAGGTGTTGTCACATCTGGGAGAAAGATGAGTAGGCGAGGCTGGGGAAGGGCACAGGACAGGGATAGAGGGGTGTAAGTCATGGCGGAGTGAGAAAGGTTTGAGTCAGGAGCAACACGGAGGAGGCACAGGCTGGGGAGGCACATGGATGCAGTAAACGCGCGAGCAGGGTGGCATGTACAGAGTTCACAGAAGTGAAGGGAATGGGGAGAGAGAAAGCATACGCTGTGTAGCTGTGTTAAGGGTGCATATACGTAAGAGGGGAGCCGAGGAGATGTTTGTTGATGCGAATAACGTGTGAAGATGGTAAAGGATGCGCTGCATGCGGTGCGCGGGGCAGGAGGAGTACCGGGACCCGCGGGAGAGAGCTCCTTAGCGCGGCGCTGCCAGGAGGCTGCGGAGGAGTCGCGGGAGGAGGATGCCGGGAGGGAGAAGGGGACGGGATTTGTGCCGAGCACGGAGCCGAAGGGCCGTGGGGCGGGGAGTGGCGGGGGGGGGGGGGGGGGGGGGGGGGGGGGGGCCGTGCAATGTGNCGGGCGGGAGGCGGCACAGCCTGGCGTCACTGCCGCCTCCCCCCGCGCAGGCCGGGGCTGCTATAGCGACGCGGAGGACGCCGGCGCCGAGCGGAGCCGCAGGGACGGAGCCTGGACATGGTGAGCGCCGGGACGGACGGACGGGCGGGCGGCGGGGCGGGGAGCGCCGGCCCGGGCTGAGCCGTGTCTCTCTCCCGCAGCCCTTCTCCCAGCGCACCTACCACCCGCCGGCGGCCGGGCCCGGCGCGGGGCCGGCGGCGTTTCCCGCGTTCCAGTTCCGCGGGCGGCACGAGAACCCGGACTGGCGGCGGCTGAGCACCGTGGACGTGGAGCGGGTGTCGCGGGAGGGGGACGTAGCGGCCCTGCAGACGCACTTGGAGCATGTCACCTTCTGCAGCGCCGAGCGGGAGTGCTGCCCGCACTGCCAGGGCCCCGCAGACCCGCTGCTGCTGAAGCTGCTGCGCCTGGCGCAGCTCTCCACCGAGTACCTGCTGCACTCCCAGGAGTACCTCAGCGCCCAGCTCGGCAGCCTGGAGGAGGCCCTGCGAGAGACTCAGGCGCAGCGCGACCAGCTGGGCAAGGAGGTGGCCCAGCGCTTGCAGGAGATCCAGGGGCTCAAGGAGGAATGCCGGCGAAGGAAGAAGATGATCAGCACGCAGCAGATGATGCTGGAGGCACGAGCCAACTACCACCAGGTGAGAGGAGAGGGCCTGGTGGCCCAGTCACCCACACCTTGTCAGCTCTGAGCCTACTGGGATGGGCGGCAGAGCAGCCCCACTCTGTTGGGGTGCAGTTGCTTGCTGGGTGAAAGGCTGGAACTGCAAGGACCAGTGACCTTGCAAAAGGAAGTGCATTGCTGGCATTTGTTTTCCGTCTGTGTTTCAGAGACTCTTGGGAGATGCTACATCATCTTTAACAAATCCTCTTTTTACTAACAAGTGCTCTTTGCTCTTGGATCTGCTTTAGATGCATCTGAAGTGTCAGATAAACACACATAGAAAACCTGTGATAAACGTGTTACTACTTTGTGTTGCTGTCTTTCCTTGTCTGTCAACTGCATGGTCAAAAAACACACGGGCAAATCCATCAGATCCGAGGCTGAGCAGTAATGTACTGTCTGCGAGAAGTCACCGTCCTCCGCTGATGTTGTCCAGGCACAAAGTTTCTGCTTGTGTGTGTGACTCAGAGGTGACTCAGGCAAGATGGCAAAGAGCTTCAGTGAGTTAGCTCAGGTCTGATTCCACAACAATCTGTTCCTGAAGGGTCTTCCTTAAGAGCCTTAGTACATAGCTATTCTGACTCATAGTCAGAGGGCTATGGCACTCTGTTTTTATTGGGAGGGTTTTTTTGTCTCATTACAACGGTGCAGTAGTTTAATTTAAGTATTTTTCAGCTTCAGCATTTTTCAACAGGTTTCAGGAATGCCAATTTCAGCTTCAAATGTAATCTGAAGTCTAAAGAGTATACCGGACACAGACTTGATGTGATTTTGGGCTAGCTCTGTATGTTTAAATTTACAGGCAAAGTTCAATATTTAAGACATCAACTAAGTTGACTCAAGTGTTTCTGTAAGGGAAAAGGTACCTAATACCCCAAGAGTAGAACTATACATATGGCAAGGTTCATGCATTCAAGTATTAGCCTCAAGGACAAGCTGCTTGTATGTATTATTTTTGAAACCTCTATGCAACTCGTGAAGCAGTTTGTCTGTCCTGTGTTGCAAAAGAAAACTGATTGCATGTGTCATTTTTGGTAATTATTTGGTAAACCTAAATAATTCTCATACTGTGATTGCCAAATATTATCAAGTTTTCCAGAAATATTTATAGTATGCAACTGTCTCTGTGGAAGCTGAAAAACATGATAGTGAACTTGTCTCATTGCTAATCTATTCAGTGGTATTTGCAGTAAAACAGAGATGGAAATTTATTTCCCATTTGTAATTTGATTTTGTATAAAGTAAACTTCTGATTTCCCCCCTTTCTTTCTTCTTTGTTAGTAATTTATTTTCTGTACAAGTTAAGTTCACATGAGAAAAATGAGTTCAGGGAATGATGTTGAACAGTACCTGAAGTTCTTACAGTGTTTTCAGGATTCTGAGTGTGAATGCTAGAGATAAATTAAGCTCTTCCTAGTGTTTGTAAATCCAGGGTAGCAGTGTGATCAGTAAACAATGGCTGTGTGATATTTATCTGTGCCATGATCTTGGCTGATCTGTGTTGCCAGATAATAGGGGCTTTATTGGTGCTCCTGAGAGGGTAGTTCAGATTCCATCCCCTCAAAGTCTTGGATGTTTTGTAAATAAGCCTGTTACTTGTTTACAAATAATCCTTTTTTTTATAGGAGGTGCACTTTACAGCTAATGTAAACGTTTTCGAATTCAGATGTAATGCCTTTAATCCAACACCAATATAAGTTTAACCATGAAATGCTATTATAAAGTGGTACTGTTACCTACAAGTCATAAATTTAAGACTTGTTGGTCAGTACCTTCATGTGAGTAATACAAATTTAATTTTAAATAATATTTTTCACTTTTTTGATACTTTGTTCAGAAATCTTACATTCTTATGTACAATGTAGGCATAAAGTGCATGTTGTGGTTAACATGGTGAAAAATAATTGCAAGAAAAGTGTTGCATAATTCAAAACCTAAATATTCCCTGTGTTAATCCTGTCTCCTGTAGTAAGAGCTTTCTTTCACTACCAGCAGGTCAAACTGACATGAAGTTTGTGCTTGAATGGATAACATTATTTCACAGCCAATTTAATTCTGTAAATCATATGCAATCTGTTACACTGTAAGTTCCCTCTGCTGCCATACTATATCACTTTATTTTGGTTTTATGTTAGGTCTTGCATTTGTTCAACAAAATTTGCCTTAATTATTCATGGCTTTAGTGTTTGCTGAAAAGTGTATTTTATAGGGTACCCAGTGGCAGCATTTCAAATATAATATGAAATCTGGGAATTTTACATAATCACAGAATCATTTAATTTGGAAAAGATCTCCGAGATCGTCAAGTTCAACTTTTGACCGATCAACATCTTGTCAACTAGACCATGACACTAAGTGCAGTGTTCATTTATTTCTTTAACACCTCCAGGGATGGTGACTCCACCACCTCCCTTGTCAGTTCATTCCAATGTTTAACCACTGTTTTCATGAAGAAATTCCTTCTGATGTCCAACCTGAACCTTCCCTGGCACAGCTTGAGGCCAAGTCCTCGTCCTGTCATTTGTTGCCTGGGAGAAGAGGCCAAGCCCTGTGTTCTTCCACCCTCCTTTCAGGCATTGTAAAGAGGGATCAGGTCTCTCGAGCCTCCCTTCTGCAGGCCAAACACTCCTAGCCCCCTCAGCTGTTCCTCGTAGGTCTTACCTTCTAGACCTTTCACCAGTTCTGTTGCCTTCCTCTGGACTCGTTCCAGCACCTCAATGTCCTTCCTGTAGTGAATGGCCCTGTACTGGACACAGGATTTGAGGTGTGGCCTCACCAAGGCTGAGTATAGAGGGACAACCACTGCTCTGGTCCTGCTGGCCACAGAACTGCTGATACTAGCCAGGATGACACTGGCATTCTTGGCCACCTGTGCACACACTGGCTCATGTTCAGCAGCTGTTGACCAACAACCCTTGGTCCTTTTCCACTGAGCAGCTTTAGAGACACTGCCCCAGGCCTGTAATGCTGCAGGGGGTTGTTGTGGCTGAAGTGAAGGACCCGGCATTTGGTCTTGCTGTACCTCATAAACCTGGCCTCTGTCCATCAATCCATTCTATCAAGATCCCTCTGCAGAGCCTTCCTACCCTCCATCAGATCAACATTCCTGTTCAATTGGTGAGGGTGCACTCAATCCCCTCATCCAGATCATTGATAAACATATTAAACTGGGCTGTCCCCAACACTGATCCCTGGGAACATGACTAATGACCAGATGTCAACTGGATTCAACACCACCACAATCTCTGGGCCCATCCATCCAGACAGTTCTTAACCCAGAGAAGAGTGCATCTCTTCAAGCCACAAGCTGCCAGCTTTTCAGGAGAATGCTGTGGTAGATGGTGTTGAAGTTTGCTGAAGCCCAGGTAGGCAATATCCACAGCCTTTCCCTCATCCACTAGGCGGGTCACCAGGTCATAAAGGGATCAGGTTGGTCAGGCAGGACCTGCCTTTCCTAAACCCATGCTGGCTGGGTCTGATCTCTTGGTTGTCCTGTATGTGATCGCACCGAAGATGATCTGTTCCAGAACATTGGCAGGCACTGAGGTCAGGCTGACAGGCTTGTAGTTTGTCAGATCCTCCTTCTGGCATTGATTATGGTGACAAGATCTTGAACCTGTGAAGTTGGTTTCTTACTGTCATATCACACTGATAAGGAAAAATTACATTTTTGAGTGTCTATGGTTTGTTAAAATGTATTTATTTGAAAAAAAAGTATGAGATAGAGGTAATGAATAACCCTAAAATGATGAGGGGCCCTCATGCATAGTCTTAAAGTATGTTACAGGGTTTGTAGATGTAGCTTCTATCCTTGTACTACCCATCTATTTTTAATATATTCTGAACATTAGTAGAATGTACTTTGCAGGTAAACAACAAGGATATTTTAAAAAGGGTGGAATCCAAATTTGACTTCAAATTTAAATTGAAAATTGGTAAGTAAATTATAGAAACAGGAATTGAAACAACCTTGTGCTTCAGAAGGATTCTAGGTAGCATACTAATGTAGTTATGTACCTTTTCTTACAAAATTGTGTACTATTACTTTCCCTTGGTTGAAATGTCTGAGTATTTTACATATCCTTTGAGTATTGCCATCTTACAACTCATATTCTCAAACCCATCTTTATGGTGCTCTACTTTGTGGTGTTGCATGAATCTTAAGAACACCTGAGCTGCTAGTTGGCTGGAGTCTGTGTGTTTTACTGAAGAGGATTGTCATGCCTTTTCCTTATAGTTCTCTACCTACATATATCAATCCTTGTGTAGTGGGTTAGGTTTGATAACTAGGCAGAAACACCAATGAGTGTAGTGGTTTTAGTTTGCCACCCTCACATGGTACCAATTTAATGTAGTGCGTTGAGCACTTTGTCCGAACAGCAGTGGACCCACTAAACTTATTTACTTATTTTCTGCTGTGAGATAAGGATTAGGAGAAATGCAAAGCAGGCTCAAAACCTTAAAAGGTATAAAGACAGTTTTATTAACAGAACTAAAAGGAAAATAGTAAGAACCAGAATAAACCTTCAGACACTTCTCCTTCCCTCACCTCTTTTTCTCTTTCCCACCACCAACATAAAGAGACAAAACCTGAGACTTTCAGTCAGTTTACCACCTCTAAAATAGTGGTTTTTTCAGTTCAGTTGGGAGAGGAGTCTCTCCTGCTATGCCGTGGAGATTTTTCCACAGGAACACAGTTCTCTTGTGGCTTCAGCACCACAGCAAATCAGCCGCCCGGAAAAGGAAATCTTTTCACAATATGAAAGTCCCTTCCCTCGACACACAGTTCTTCCTGCAACTGCTTTCGAGGGCTCATCTCTGTCTCATAGGGTATTATTTTAAGGATGAGCTGTTCTGGTAGAAAAGCAAAGGGTCTTTTCTCTCTCTCTAGAAGCAAGGTTTCTCCTATCCCTGAAGCAAGGGTTCTCATCGTTCTCATCTCTGTGGAAAGCTTCCCCATCTCTTTCTGTTCAAGTTTCTCATAGACCACAGCTACTTCAACATCTGCTTGCTTCAGCACAGGTGCCTTTGCTCAGGCTGCAGTTAGAATGCTGCATCCCTCCAGTTGCATTCATGAGTTACAAGGAATAGTTTAATATAGTATAGTTCATCACCATGGCCTTACAAAAGAACTTCAGCTTAAAGCATCTCCTCTTTCTCCTTCCTCTGGGCTTCAGCTCCTTCTTCACTGACCTTGGGGTCTCCATGTTGGTTTCTTCATGTGTCCTCACTCTTTCCTTTTCTCTTACTCCAGAGAGGATTGATGTCTGTAAGTTTCATCTGTGCACTGAAAAAGTTAGTATCTCTCCCGGGCTCTGCTGTTGGTCACATGGTCTTTGCTGAGCAGCAGTCGGAGCTGCTGCAGACTTTTCCTGGGGAGAGGGGAGGCAGGGGCTGAACAATCTCAGCAGCCAGGCCAGGATTCAGCTGTGGCAGGATCTCAGCCATGCCCAGCCCGGCCGAGTGGGCCTTGCCAGGTCCAGCCCGGCCTGGCTCCACGGAATAGGAAGGGCCCAACTGAGAGGGCAGGGCCCTGGCCCAGCCTGGCCGGCCCCACCGGGCCACATGGGCCCTCCGTTACCTGTTCAGAAGCCGGAAGGAAGAGGGAGATTCCTGGGCATCTCCTTTCTTAAATGTGAATCACAGAGGCGTACTCAGCTTCTTAAGTGGCTAAACAGAGTGTCCATCTTAGAACTAGCCAGCTAATTGGTTCTCCAGGCCTGAAGGAAGTAGTTAAGTTCCTTGCGGGGAAAAATCACTTTTCAACCCACAACACCTTGTCTGTGGTTTATGTCTGAATTTGAACTTACTTGGCCAGAGTCTTTTTTGTTCAGTTTGTACACTGCCTAGCACAATGAGATTCTTGCTCATGACCTTCACTGTGAAACTTTAGATAGCATTAATATACTTTTACAGAAATTGGGTACCATGAGAAATTTAGTCCTTATTTTTGTGAGATGAAATTTATTAAAGTTACCTTCTTTTGACATAGGAACAAAATGTAATAACCTGTTGAAAACCTTGACCACTGTATTTACCAATAAGATGCTCCTAATCTGTTTTTAATTGGTTTGTTGGTTATTTTTCTTTTTTTTTTTTTTTTTTCTTGTAGTGTCCATTTTGTGAAAAGGCTTTTATGACCTATTCCTTTTTACAAAGTCATATTCAAAGGCGTCACCCGGGAGAGTCTGAGATCGGTATGTACTTTAATGTTATCAAAAGAATTAAGAGAGGTAGTTTGGAAAAGTGTAGAGTGAGGATGTGCAGTCCATGATTTTGTCTAACTTGGAAGAAAAATTTTTACTTTTCATTTTCAGGTGACAGATCCCAGTTTGTGTGAATGCAAGTGCCACTGAGTGATACAATGTATTGAGCAACATATGTTTCAGTGTCTGGAAAATAGTTAACAAAAACCTGGCCATATTTGCAGCATCTTTTAAACTAGCACCTCTATTGAAAACTTTAGCCAGTAGCACAGTTCAGAGCACAGTTTCTCTTTAGGCATGTATATTATGAAGGCATGAGTAAAATGAACATGTTGCACTAAGGGAAATAAATTTTGTAAATATATATATGAATTATTAATACAGAAATAATCCACCCCACCTGAAATCAGTTTGAATAGGATCAGGCTCTCTTGAGCTAAACTAACTGTAAAATGTAACAAGAAAGAGAAACTGTTAAGAGCAGTCTAACTTCATCTATTTATGATATTAAAGGTTGCTTTACCACTAACTTGCATACTTTTTCTCTCTTCACTGAAAGATGTTTAGTTTTAAAAACAATGTTCTCAAAGTTTCTTTCATTCATATCTAATTTCTCCCTTCCTGCTAAGCTGCATGCTTGTGATTTATTTCTAAGGATCAACAAGCATTTACAAGCAACAGTGATTAGAAACAAGTTAGGAAAAAAGGAACATTTGGGAGGAGAAAAAGTGGGAAGAATCTAATGAGGTCTGAACTGTAGTTTGTCAGGCGAATAAAACAGCAGTAAGAGTGAGAGGGGTCTGAATAAGCACCTGAGGAAGTCTGAATGTATTGGAAGAAGAAAGAAGCTCTTTTGCACCTTACACTTGATTAAAATGATAGTGGAAGTTGGTGCAGAAACAGTTGAAGTAATTGTTGTATAAAAGGATTGGCCTGAAATGGCTGTATGGGGGAAATATCCCATGCAGTTATTTCTGAAATAATATTCTGCATTGTACTCAGCTTCTCAGATGATGGGCAAGTAAATCCTTGGTGAATTGATGAAATGTTTCACAATTGGAGATTGTTGTGATTTTTGCATATTTTAACATTTTTTGTTTGACATTCCCCCAGTTCTTTCCACATAAATAATTTGTTGTAGTCCAAGTGGACTCCTTACAAAAGTTATTTAAAATAAACCTAACCTGGAAGAATTGAATAACTGAGGTTCACTTTGTCCTTCATATATCCTTTTTATGAGCCTGTGTTGCTTAGAGTCCTTTGAAATTAGATTATAGAGTAGTTTTTCATGTAAATATTTCATAAACTATTTCACATGTCAGTAGTACAAATATTTGAGGATAAGTTAGCAGTCCAGAGAATGTATGTATTTAGAAGCATCTATGGACAATCACAGTAGTGGGAGGGGAAATGGACTAAGAAAGTCACACTTCATGAAGATGTTACTGAAACACTCGAAAAGTGTTTGCAGTAGATATCACAGTTCCAGAAATTGCAACAAACCTTTTTAAAACTTGTGTTTCTTTCAAACAGAACAGAAGAGGAAAGGAAATATAGAAAAATTGCAGGATGAGATTGAAAAACTGAAGGAGCAGTTGCAGCTCACCAAGAACCAGTTAGAGTTTGAACAACAGGCTAATTTGGCCAGGTTGTCTAAGGTAATACGTACTAAGTAATGTGAATGTCTCAAAAGAATTAGCGCTTTGAGGTGTGTTCACTCAACCTAGAGAAGTATTGGATTTCCCAACATTAAATACTTTCAAGATTCAGCTGGACAAGGATATCCTGGAGGATAATCCCTTCCAACCTGATATTCTATGATTGATGATGATTTTCTTCCTTATTTTCAGAGGAAACCCTAATCTTCTGTAAAACATGGAGTGTTTTTTTCCCTGAACTCAGCTTCAGGTTTCTCTTTTTTCAGTCCTTTTGTTCCCACTTTCTTGGAAGTGTTCAGCTTCGGTTTTCAAAAGTACTGAATGACCAAATCAAAAGCTGGTAGAGTTTCACTTAGGAGTACAGGCACCGTCAGAATGACGGGCCTTGGCCCTATGTGGACATCTGGAAGGTATTTTACTCATTCATTCTGTGGCTAGCTTTTGAGAAGTACATCTGTAGCATACTTCTCCTGCCCCTGAAGTATTGTTTTGTTTATGAGATGGAACCTGGAGTATTCCTAACAGTGAAATGTAGATTTTTTGGTGCCTTAGGGAACTCTTTGAAGTCGCTTGTCTTAGCTGAGACTCCTAACTGCAAGGGGACTACCTGACATGTCCTGAAGCTACAGTCTGCAGTGTTACACAACAAGAAGCTTTCAAAGCTTCTCTGTTTTTCTGGGATGTCAGGGAAGATAGAAGTGTGTAGTGTGACTGGATACAGTTTGTCTGCCATGACTGACATCCACTGTCAATTCAGGTGTCATAATGTTACTGTCTTTTGTTTGGAAGAGCAGATCTTTCCCATGTTGGGGTTTTTTTTCGGAGAACTACTACTGGAGGGAATTTGTATATAAACTGCCATGCTTCCTGTTATTGGTCCCTTCTGCTCCTTTAAGGTTAAAGGATACAGATGATCCCACTCTTCCTAGTTGTACAGTGATTTCATGTTATGGTTAGAGAACAAATTCAGAGTGAATGCTGTGATGGAAAGATGCAGGTGTTTCCTAAAAGATATGTATGACCTAGGCAGTGAAATGTAGGACTTTAAACAATTTGAGAACTATATAAAAATAAATCACTTCATAGTGGAATGGTTGAAGTAATCTAATGGATAAAGTGGGGTAAATGTATATGGGGATAAAATAGTTCTAATTGCATTCTGAGGTGAGTGCTGTTACTGAAGCAAGGGCAAGATCTAAAGGGCAAGATCTTAAGCTTGTGATACATAGCCCTGGGGAAATGTTAGGAGCAGCTAGCAGAGAAAATCAAATATTACCAATTATTGTGAAAAATCACTGTGCAAGTGACAGCCTAAATACAGTGTGTGAATCTAGTCCATCTTAAAAAGGATAGAACTATGAAAGTTATGGAGATGGGCTACAAAGATGATCTGTCAGTATTTAGAATTACTGAGCATTCTGGGAGTTGTCAGTCTGAAAAAGAGACAACAACAGCTTGATGAAGATGAGGGTGAGATACCTGTGAAGTCATGAATTACACAGAGCGAATAGTGATAAACCATTCCCTCTGTGTTCCACTTCAGGGCTCAGAATCCATCAAATGTACCTAGCAGGAGCCAGATTCAAACTACTACAAGAAAAGTACTTGGCTCTTCATGCAGCTTGTAGAGCTCATTGGCAAAAGATGTTGCAGTTGCTAAATGCTGATGCAGCCTCTGGGGATGACTGCACAGTGTATGAGAAGAAATGTATTGAAGTTTACACAATTAATGAGGTTCACGGAACTGTATCAGGCTGAAGAAGTCCCCTGAGCTGAAAACAGTTGGCAGCTTGGAGACTGGGAAGGAGAACATGCACCTTTCCTTGCTCCAGTGTTAGCCTTTCGTAATATTATACACTTATGGCCTTTGTGAGAAACAGGATACTGAACTAAGTGGTCTTTCATTTGACCAAGTAAGGTCGTTTGTGCGTTTTTCTCAGTGAAAAATAATGAACTGCCAAAACCTTTTTGAAACATACTTGTTTTACTAGCAAAATAGTTTGCTACCCTAGAATTCTTTAAAAAACTGTTGGTTTTATGTTTTTTGATGTCATGATATTTCCCAAATATTGAAAGTGACTGCATTCCACATGTAGTTTGAGAGCTTGAATTTGTATTGAATGTGAGGAAAAATAGCAAATAATTTTTTTTTTTAAATTTCAGGAATGTGAGCAGCAAAAATCAAAAGAAGAAGAGATTCTACAATCATTTCATAAATGGAAAGATGAGGAAAGAGAGAAATTGGCTGATCAAATAGAAAAAGTGAAAGATATGTTTATGAAAGAGCTTAAGGAGTTATATTCAAGAAATTCAACCTTAGAAAATGTAAGCAATTTAAATTTTTTAACATTTTAAAGCATGAATCCCTTACAGTAGATGGCAGTGAACTTCACGTATTTGAGATGTGATATAGTCATTGTAAAGGTCTTCCTACAAAACTCTAAAAATAATAATTGAATGGTAGCCATAATTGTATCTTTGTGTGCAGGTATTTTATTAACATAATTTCAGGTTGGGTTTTTTTTATTTAAAGGATTGTTTTGTATGAATGAATGATCCCTTCAGCAACTATGTCAGTTTTTCTTTACTCCTCAGCCTTTGAATGCCTGTTTATAGGTTAGTAGATATTGTTGTAGTTGCTGCATGTTAGGTATCCTTATGTTAATAGTCTCCTAAGTGGCAAGGAGGACACTAACCTCTCCATTACAGTCCTGAACAGAATTCATGTGTTTTCAATATGTGCTTTGGAAATGCTCCCTAGCAAGAGAATCATAAAAGTATGGCTGGATCAGAAAACAAATCTGCATGGCATTGCCAAATCAGCTTATATTTTGTAGCTGCTAGGTCCTGTGTATTTTTACAAGTCATATTTATAGATATTATTAATTACATGGCATTTGATAAATACTGAACTCATGAGAAATGGGAGAAGTATCTGATGCAATCTCTGCATAACTGTGTTTAAAGAAAATTTTGTATTCCTCCTCCCTCCTATTAGCAACTATTAGAATTACGAAAGTTCAATATGCAACAAAAATCCAATCTAGGAACACTGAAAGACAGCCATGAATTTACAGAGGAGAAACCTCAGCGTCCTCAGGATCATCCAAATGTGGTTAGACTTCTGGACAAACAGGTAACACTGTAACTTAATGTATTGCTTTTGACAGATTACTTGAGTTCTTTTTATTTTTGTTCATCTCTGAGTAGGATAGGAAATCCATAAGTAAAATTTTCATTCTTCTCAATGCCAAAAATAGCTGGTTTTAAATATTTAATACTATTTAATACTATCCATATAATGGCAAACAAGGATTTATTTTATTTATCCTTTATAAATGAAGTAACTGTTATTTATTTATTGATATTCTCTTATTCTTTATGATTAAATATATCTATCTTTGCCAAGTGTGGTGGCAGTTCAATCCAGAAGGCTCTAATGAAGCTTTTATGTCTACTTATCTGTGAGGCCACTTCCTGAAAAATTGGAATATTCCATTTCCCAAAATGAAAAAGAAAATTATGAAACTTTCTAACAGGATTTTCCAACTTATGCCTTTTGGGTTTTTTCATGGTTTTTGGCATGTGAATGTCTTTGTTTACTGCTGGTATTATATAGAAGTTTGGTCACTTCTGCTCAAAGATATGCAAAACTTAGTTTTGCTTTATGGTTATAGTTTTTATTTCTTCAAAGAAAATTGGCTTCACTCTAAAAGTCGTAAGCTGATATTGGGGTTTTGTCATTATTATACAAAATATGTTGTTAAGGAGTGCTCAAAATTACATTATTTAGAGGGAAGACCCCCTGCTGTTACTAGTCTTTTTGTTAATACACAGAGATGTATCAAAATGCTTGTGCATTTTTCACTCACAATGACTGCATATACAAATCAAAGAGTAAATACACAGCTTCTAGAGTGATTGGTAAGAAAATCACACTCAGATGTATAAATCTTGCTGATAACTGTTCTAGGCAGTAAATACTGGGTTACTCAAATTTCATATAATCTGTCATCTGTTAGGTATTTATGCTTTATTTAGAAAAATAAAGCTGCATATATCAAACTAAGTGTGTTGTTAACAAGAATTAATGTGGATCTCCTCTATGCAGGAAAAAAAGTGGACGACTTTAGTACAAGCCATCCGTCATGACCATGAGACAGAAAAGTCCCTGGTAAGTGGCACAGCAAACCACTCACACCTAAAGGAGACATTTTTCTTATTTTATTACCTTTTCAGTAGTTCTTGGTATGCTCTAGTACATCTGCCAGATATCAAGAGTTTATAAGAGTGTGTCCTCTTAGCTGTGTTTATCATCTCTGTGTTTCTGTTATGGTAGGATCTTGGTGTTTCAGTTAAGGCCAGGGTTGAAACTGAACTTATCATTTCAGAATCTGACAGAAAACTGAAACTGTATCTGTCTTCTGAAGAGCTAACAGCTGATTCTGTGAGCACTGTATTATACAGTATTTTCTGTGTTATGTGGATAGTGTGAATAGTTGAGATATGACTTGCCAACATGTAGCTTTCATCCACCCTGTACCTGCTGCTACCATGGACCTTTGGCATATGTCTCAGTCTTTTTTTTTCCCCTTCCTATCACTTCTCTATTGCTTTTTCTGTTGTAGCTTCCTAATGCAGAATCTGTTCAGCTTTTCCAGGAGAAAACACCATGGCATTTTATTTTGTATCAGTTTATATATTTTACTATACAAAGCTTTATTCCTCAGATTTTTTTTTTTTTTTACATCTGCATTTCTTTTTAATCTCTTTCCTGCTTTGTTTCTCTTGCTTCTTTTCCTTTCATTTTACTTTCATCTGCGTGACCATGTAAGAACTGAGCAGATCATAGTGGTCTGACCAATGCTTCTCCTCCTCTGGCAAGAAAACACTGGGGAGGAACCATGGAACAGTACCCAAAAAGGATGTAGTTAATGATATACCCACATACAGTGCAAGAATAGAATAAGGGAGGAGTAATGTAAGTATTACTTTTGGGATGGTGCATCTAAATAATGTTCCCTTTCTTCCACATTCAGAGTTAATATACTAGGTTTATTATACAAATTCACAAATCACCTCCTTAAAGTATTACTAATTGACACTATTTATAATTAAAACATTTTTATAAATTCATACACTTTTTCCTGCAACCTTATTTTTAGGCAATCTCAGCAATGTGTTTGTATGTCCTTTTCTTTATATTGAGATTTAGATAGTCCTCCTTGTGTAATTCAAAAGTGATCCAGACAATTGTTTTATAATATATTCAAGTCCTAGTGAAATCACAGAAGACGTCATGTTTTTGCTGAGAAAAAAAAAATACTGAAAGTATCTAAGCATGACACTTGCTTCTTTAAACTTCATGGCATTAAAATATTTTGTATAGTATTAATATGATATTACTTTTCTTCTGATTGCTTTATAGCTACTGTCACAGATTGAGACACTTAAAACATCAGCAAGAGAAGACCTGAACAGAAATAACATCTTTTACAGGAGGAGGATAGAAGAATTGGAGCAGAGGCTTCAGGAGCGGAATGATCTGATTATTAATCAGAGGAAGCAGGTATATTTTGTGAAACACTTTGTTTCAGAGAGCACAGGACACAGAGAAACACTGTACTAGCATTTGGTCTTTGATATTTCTCTGATTGCATATTTAATATTCACAGTTTGTAATAGTATTGCTGGAGTGTTTTGGTTACACTTTGGAAATTATGTTGATAAATAAGAATAGATCTGGGAAAGAGACACAGGAGTATAAACCAGGAATTAAAACACATTTGAAAAAGAAAGGCTTAATAAATGAAAAATTTTTGATAGTGAAAAGGATTCAACCTGCCACAAAATAGTCATAACAAGATCTACTGTTTGAAATCTGAAAATACATTACTTCTCACACTAAAAATAAAGTATCATATTCATTACTGTGAGAATAATTATTTAAAATACTACCATGTGAGATGTAACAAGACCAAGTGCCAGATTCTCCACCTGGGATGGGGTAACCTTGGTTATACCCACAAACTGGGGAACAAGAGGCTGGAGAGAAGTCCTGCAGAAAGAGATCCGGGGCTCTGAGATGATGTCAAGTTGAATATGAGTCAGCAGTGCCCTGGCAGCCAGGAGGGCCAACCCTGTCCTGGGGTGCATCAGGCACAGCATCTCCAGCTGGTTGAGGGATGTGATTGTCCCACTCTGCTCTGTGCGCGTATGGCTACACCTCAAGTCCTGTGTGCAGTTGGGGTGCCTCAGTATAAGAAGGGCACCAGACTGTTTCAGTGCATCCAGAGGTGGGCAAACAAGATGATCAAAGGTCTTGAGGGCATATTAGGAGAAGCAGCTGTTGTTACTTGGCGTGTTCAGACTGGAGAAGAGAAGGCTGAGAGGTGATCTCATCACAGCGTCAAGGGGGGCAGTGGAAGAGGAGGTGTTGATCTCTGTGGTGATCAGTGATAGGACACAAGGAAATGGAATGAAGAGGAGGGGTTCAGATTGGACATTAGGAAAGGGTTCTTCACCCCAAGGGTGGTTGGGGACTGGAACAGGCTCCCCGGGGAAGTGATCACAGCACTAAGCCTGTCAGAGCTCTTGGCATGTCTGGACAATGGTCTTAGGTTTAAGTTTTAGGTAGTCCTAAAAGGGAATTCCTGTGAGGGAATTGGACTTGATCCTTGCAGGACCCATCCAGCCTGAGATACTTCATGATTCTATGTATGCAAATGAATTTTTTGCCTAAAATAAAGTTTTGTTGAAACCTAGCTATAGATTTTTTGAGGTGATTGCTGGGTGAAGATCTGAATAGTCTGGAGATTAGACTGTGACATGATTATGTGGCCTATTCCTCTATTAGATGATGCATTCTTTGCAAATCAACATCTGATTTTACACATTTTCTTGAGATTAATGTTAAACCTATACTTGAATATTTAAAGAATGGAAAGACAAATAATAGCTTTTACATCTCCACCTTAACAAATTTGATAGCTGGAGAAATAGAGGACTTAATCATAGATGAATTTCCTTCAATTAAGTGACCTTTGGAAAGATCACAAATGTACAACAGGGTCAGAGGGGTCCAAGTTTGGTGTTTGTGAAATACAGCTGTGCAGATCTACATTCTCAATCCCTGGAAAATAGAAGGGCTTGAGAAATAGCTAACACTTTTGCAGAATCCAAAGTTAATGGACAATGAATAGGGGCACTACTGGTTATAGACAAACTGATAAATAAAAGAGGATCAGGGTCCAATACCTTGTGCAAGCTCCAGCTGACTCTGACTGCGTCTTTGAATGAATTGTGATCTTCTTCTCTTTGGGGAATTGGAGTGCAGAACATTGTTTTAATGATATAGGATTCACAAGTTTCCTGTTTTCTTTAGATCACATTACAGCCAGCATGTTTCCTTTACTCTGTCAGTTCAGTGCTTGTTCTGGGGTGTCAAATAGACAAACCTGTAAAGCAGAGAGGAGAACTGTTCATGCATTTAAAATCAATGTGTAATTAAACACTCCAGTGTTTCCCTGGAGTGGAAGCTAGTCTTGCAAAATGGAACATGAATTGCAGAGGAAGAAAGAATTGAAACTCCTAAGTACTAAAGTGGCCCATAAGTCCGTTCTCATTTCACTTTATAACTTGCAATAACAGGATGTAGAAAGCATGAGTTCACATTAAGACAACATAAAAACATTCGTTAAGCATTAACAAAATATATATTTGGCACAGAAGTAGTATTTTTCTCCCTGAATCATAATCAATTATTTCTGTTATGGAATAGTACTGAAACCAGGTATTTTATGCTAAACATTCATTCTAGATATTGATCCTTTACATTTCTATCTATTCATGTATCTGTGTTTTCTCCTTTAGCTAAAAGAATTGTCCACAAAACCAGCTCCAAGTGTTAAAACATATGATGGTGAGTACAAACTGTAAGAAAAAACAAGACTTTGTTTCTGATTTCTGCAGCCTGGCTGAAACAAATATAGACATCAACTTGACTAACAAAATACTGAAACAAAATCAGTACTGGAAATGTATTTGTTTTTCACAGGATACCTACCTGTTTTCACACCACAATCTCCAAACATCATCTTTTGTAGCTCTAAAGACTTCTAATGTACAAAATTGATTGCTTGAGTAGTGAAGAGATGTGAAATACAACAACGCTATTTTGTATTATGTAAAAAACTTCCAGATTTGCTTTATGAAGTGTAATTTTAATTGATTTATTTCATGCTTGACTGTCCTTAGGCTGCAGAACTCACGAAAGAGAAAATACTGGAAGAGTAGACAAACTGATTAACTTGTTAGTTAAGGCACAGGTGTTCAAGGAATGTTAGAACTCTGATTTTTGTCTGTGCAATGCTTTAACATCTGAAGTCTATTACAAATAGCTAAAGCTGATAATGGTGTTTTAGGATGTTCTCCTGCACTACAAACAGCCATATAGTTAATGCTGCAGTTGCAGTGACTTGAAGTAAGTTTATTGCAATAAGTGATGACAGATGAATTAATTCTGATCCCAGTTTGGAAACCATTTTGCTGTATTAACAAGGCATTGGCTTGAACTGAGTCAAACAGCAGGGAGTAGGTTTAGTTTGAGGAAGGTCTAATAACAGCATGGCTGTGGGGCTTTTCAGCTGTAGCTGGTCATATTCATTCACACTGAAGCACAGACAAGTGAAAGCATACAAGTAAATTTGCTCCTGGCTCCAAGCTGATCTGAGGAATGTAGGATTGAAGTGCTAATTCAGTCCAAGGCAACACTCTATGCATGATCTATAGATGTATGAGAGTTTGCACTCATTGATGCTAAGTGTGCATGCTGCGGATCCTCTCTGAGGAATACAAGCTCGAGTCAGGCTGGTCTTGACAAAGTAGCTTTGGGCCAAGTCTTCTTCCCTGTGACACAAAGACAGCATGCACTCATGACCAAAGAGATGCTCACATTCTAGTTCAGTGATGATTTACTTAGTAGTTTCTTTTGCTGATTCTAGAAGTGTTAAAATGTTAAGCATATATAGAGATGTACCTTTATGTTGTGAAGGAATGGTTTTTACTGTGTAAATGTTTTATTTTTTCTTCATTAATGTAAAAAATAGCTAATTTATAAATATGATTAAATATTACTACATTTAAGAATCCATATTTGTCTGTTACTGTTTACTATAATACAATTCCATTATTTTGTTACTATTATGTTATTTTAGTGAACACTCCTGTAGAGCGTCTTCAAGAACCTAAACCAAGTCCACCAGTTACCACACACGGTAAGTTTTGTTGATAGGTTCAGATCCAGTACTTTCAAATCTAACACTCTCTCTTCTCAGATCTGTTGCTTGTCAAATAATAGCTCTAAGAGTAGTTACATTGAAAGAATATAATTTGTATGTCAGAGTTGAGAATTTCTATGAAGTAATTATAAGGATGCACTGCTGAGAAGAATAAATTACAAACAAAAATAATTTGGGAATATTTCCTAGAACATGTATATTATTGAAGCACTTAGATGAAATTATTGAGGGAAAAAAATTATGTTTTCTCATGCAAAATATGCTTATCTGATATATGCATATACTAGATCGGTACATGCATCTACTGGAATTTGTATAGGGAAAGATGTTTGTTTAGAAGTCTTGAAATACTGTATTTTCCATGTAACTTCAAATGGCAAGGAGTAAAAATATGAAAGAAGTAATCAAAATAGACATGTTATCCTGTGCTTGTTCTCCCAGAATATATCTGTGGTTACATACAGGTCATTTTTTAGGTATTTTAACTTGTGGCATTGTGGTATCTTTAGAAGGGGAGTGTGGGGGAGGGAGCTATATTTACATTGTTTTGTACTTTGTGAAAATAGTTTTGTTTTTTTAATCAGTATGCAAATTAATGGAGAGTATCATTACCATACCAATATTCTGTGATCAACTAATTATTGTCATTTTAAGTAGTAAAGTAATGAAAAATGAGCAAGCAAAGTGTTTAAAAACAGTTTATTAATTTGAATTATATTTAAATAATGGAACTTTCTAATTATTTATCTTAGTTTTTAAATCCATCCAAGGGAGACTAAATTGAATTTGTCTGTAAAAAATGTTGTCTATAAATACTTTTTCTTTTTCAACAAATAAAAGTTCTGAAAATGCATCTGTGGAGAAGGGGCAGTATACATCAAGCTTTCAATAACTTGATGAGAAATGAAAAACTCATATAGTGCTCACTTTAAAACATTTGTTATGACAAGAATTATTTTAAAAAGGAAAACTGATTACATTATTGCTAATTATTCTATGGTAACATTATTTGAATAATACTAATTCTAAGCTGTGCAAGGTTTAGTAGTTCATTGCTTGTAGCCTTTTTAAGTTAAACTGCATGGATGAATATTGTGAAAACAAAAATAATATATTTAGTGCAGAGAATTAGTAATAGCATTTTAAGCAATTGATTCTTTTTCATTTAAGCCAGCCTCATTACACCAGAACACTGGTTCTGGCTAAGAAGTCTCACAGCATGTAGCTTAGCTATTGCCCTGAATTTAAGTTTTATGAAGATTATTGCTGCTAAGGCCTTACCCACCAAGCTTGTCAAGCATTACTCACTTGGTGCATTTGTTTTCGTTTATACTGAGGGCAGAAACAGTCCTGTGAACATTAGTATTTTTTGTACTCTGACAATTTAAATCAGCTTGTTCAGATCTTTCATGATTTCTTGCTGCTTCAAATATGAAGTTTGTGACATCTTGTGAAACTTCTCAAGACAGACAAGGCTGTTCCTGCCATTGATACACAAAAGATTCACCATCAGTGTGTTATGAAACCTCAAAGAAGGTGTTCTCTTCAGATTCCTTTGCTGATTACTATTTTATTTATCTCTGCAGGTCTCTCTGTCTGTCCCCTTTCTTCCCTTCTGGATTGTTTTTTAAACTTGCCTTACCTAATTTTCTGGAGGTTAGCAGACGTTATGGTGTCTTTCCCGAAGTTTTCAGGACTCCTCAAGGGATTGACTTACTGAATTAAGACATCATGGCTTCATCTCATGCCTTTATGAAAATGAAAGCACTTCCTGGTAACTTCTGTAGACAAATTTATTTAGCACAGATCATCATATAATTGCCTGCATATAAAATATCTTCATTCTTTTTTAAAAAAATTAGTTCTAAAAAAGGCTCTCTAATGTGAACTTAAGCACACTTTTCAAAGCCACTTAGAAGCTTTTGCATCCTAGTATTTGTTCTGCACATCTTAAATCTGTGTTATGAAAAGATACACAAGTTGCAAATGTGAGTTGTCTTAGGTGTACAGTAGGAGAATTAACTATGTTAATCTGGTGTTTTTGTGCTAATATTCCTGACTTCTTGTGAAAGCTAGTAGAGCTCCTTGATGTCATCCTGGCAGACCATTCTTCTGTTCATTTCTGAGCTACCTGTAGGGTTTTGTGCAGATATAAGGTCTTACCTTCAAAGATTACTTCAGTCTCACAAAAAGGCAACAGATTTAGTTTTTTAAATAATATTTTAAAATTAGGTTTTGGCTCCTATATTACTCTTGAAATGTTAATACTTGTTCAATATTTAATCTTTAGGTCAATAATATTAGGTGGAATTGAAGACAGTAGTTATAAAGCAAAGCTACCAATTGGATTGTTCATTAAAAGCTGTATCTCAGTCTACAACATGGTGTGGACACCAAGGCTCAGCTATCACTGGGGACATAGCTGAAGCATCTGAGGAAAATTTAGTCAAAGTACTTACTCTTCCTAGTCAGTTAACAGAGGAAAGGGGCACCTTCAGAGTTTGGTTCAGCAGAACTGAGATCTGAATGCTCTTTGAAGTTGCCTGTGTCTCTTCAATGACTGTAGAAGGAGTCTGAGGTGACTAGGCTCCTAACTTAAAGGTCTCAGGTAAGTGTCAAAAAAATATCATACTTAGGAATATTGCTTTAAAATTAATATTTCTACTGCTTATGTGCAGTATGTGGCTTTCTACTGATCAGTTAGGAGAAAAAAGATATGAAGTGCATTAATTCAAAAACAGTGGTCTAAATTGCAGGTATCACAGATTACGTCTGGCTGCTCTTTGTATGTGTAATTTGAGTATAAATTAAAGGAGTATATAATAAGTGTAGCTATGGGTTACATTCCTTACACCTTCAAGAAGTGCAGTAGTTTAAAAAAAACAAATTTTACATTTTTTCCTAAGTTTTTACATTGCAAGTGCAAAGTGCTTACTGTAGATGACACTACACCATAGATAATTTTAATGCCTCTGTTCAGGCTAAAAGTTCTTTAGCATTTCATAGTCCAACATAAATAGATGGGATTTCTTCTTTAAATGTTGGCCAGAAGACTGCTTTTCCAATAGTACTGTCAGAATACTGAGTTTTTTTTTAACTAGTAGATAAGAACAGACAAATAATATATGATATGTATGAAATATACACAGCCTGAACCCTTCATTATTGTTAAATATATTTTCCTATTCCACCTGCATAGAAATTGTCTTCAAATACTCTTTAAAACAGGTATTTAATTATTTCTTAAAGGGTTCTGGGCATATAATTTTTCAGTAGTGTAATTATCCACTAAGAAATTAAGGTAACCGTGTTTTCAATACATCTCATGTGTGTCTCTGCACATACTAGCTGGCAGAAGAGATACTCTGGAAGATGTGTGATGATAGACACACCACTGCTGGCCTTAATGATGGCTGGAATTAATATGGCTGATCAGATGGCCAGAAGAAGCACAGCTCTGGTAAACATAACCAGAGGAGTCCTTAAGGGGAGTCATCTCCACACCTGTCTATAAACCAGAGTAATGGTTTTTCTTACATGTGATTCCAATGTGATATTTAATAGATATTTCTTAAATATCTAAAATATGTGTATAGTAAAGAGAAAGAAGAGGCCTGCTTATATGAGAGAAGATGGTGTTTTCAGATGTTGCACTCCCTCATGCCTTAGCATTTGATCTCTGTTGCCATGCAGTGAACAGCAGTATTACACTTAACAGTAATGCATTTTGGTTCTGCTCTTGCAACTGTTTTTAATAATTACTGATTTTTCATTTCCTCTGTTTCTGGTACACTGAGGAAGAGAAGCATGTACCTTTATGCCAGATCAGCAGACTGATTTCAGGTCTGAGTTCTGGGGACTGGGCTTTTCCTGTTACATTAAGGTACTTGGCAAGGACTTGTGCAGAGATGAGTCAGCCCCTTTCAGCAGAGAACATTCGAGTAAAGTACAGGTAAAACAAGCATAGATTAAATCCAACTACACACCAACTGGCAAGTCCAGCCAAGAAACTCAGAGGCCTCAGTGCCCATGCAGCTAAATTAAATCTTCCCAGAACATTTCATCTGTGCTTCAAGTTCTATTCCTCTAAACAGCTGCATTTCAGGCTTTTGGGAATGATTCCAAACTGTTTTGGAGAATCTTAGTTGGTGAAGGAGTGTTCCAGGAGTGGTAGTGTGGAGGATCATGTTCCAGTGCCCAGGAATGCTCTGGCCACTGATAAATTTTACAGCCTTAAAGATTGAAAGACCAGAAGCCCATCTGTCTGTCAGAGTTTTGCTTTTAAATGTTTTCCTAAGATACCTTGATATTTACATGTTGTTAACAACTTGTGATGGTATAAGAAGCATTTTTTTGGAACTTCTTATTTAGTGCAAGTTCTGTGGGAGCAAATCTTAAGCCTGGTAATTGGCTTGGAAAAACAGGTGAGAGGCTGACTATCACCACAGGCATGGAAAGCATGGAGAAAGCAGCTCCCATACCCAAGCATTTGTGCCACCGCATTTAATCCCCTTTACTTGGGGAGTATTGGAGATGTGGTAGTGTCACTCAGCTCCAGATGTTCGTTTCACTGTGATTACCTGTTACAGTACATCCATGTTTTTACCTGGTGCCAAAAAACATCTACACTGCAGCATCACGTCCTCCCCTTCGACCCACAGATGTAACAACCATTTATAATGCAAGAGGTTTTTTGTGAAGGATAGGGCAAATGCATGTAGGCCCAAAATACTGACCAATAAATTGTTTTCTCTTATAATACCTGTAGTTGAATGCTGAAAGTACAGTTCGCATATCTGCTTTTATTGTAAACCCAAGAAGACACTCAAGCTCTAGTTTTCATTGATAGCAATTAATTTGTAGAAGGTGAATATTAACGTTTTAAAAACCTGAATATTTATTGGTCTACATATAATCATTTTCAAACATGTCTTATATCTGAAGTTTATGAAGTTGTACATAAACTGTAGTCTGGCTTCATTTTTGTGAAGCAAATTGTACCTGACAGCCTATAGAATGATAAAGTCAGTGTGTTTAGGAAACTGTTTTCAGCAGAGACATTTAAGGAATTCTCTAAAACACATGATAATACTGAATCTTACTCAATTGGAGTGATTGAAGATTTTTTAAGTTGGTTGTATTTGGAATTATCATATATATATTAAATGTCTGTCTTGCACATATGGACTCAGTACTTAATAATTCTCTGGAATAGTGAGTTAGTGTATTTTTCCATGTATTTTTGAGGTTTGCTTTGTCCGTTTCATATATCTTTTTAAAACATTTAGTATAAAATTGCACATAAACAATCTTTTAAAATAAATCTTAAAAAATTGCTTCTTATGAGAAATTAACAACAATGTTGATTTCCATAATCCTGGGTGGCCCTGTCACTGTAGGTGTCTAAAAATACCCTACCTGGTGCCATTCCAGAAGTTGTGTGATGTATAGTCAACCTTGCACTGATGGCTTAAAGCTCTGATGTATCTGGGATGACACCATAGACCTGTGTTCGGACAACAGAATCACTTCTGAAGTGATCATTGTATTAGGGTCTCCTCTACAAAATGTACCCCCAAGGCAATGAAGAGTCATGTTGCACTGGTTTTGTGATTGTTAAGCAGGTTATCAGCAATCAAGAAAGTTGACATCAGTGTGGTGGTTTTTTTCCTTGACTTTCCCTCCCTGGACCTTGACCTTCTTCTGTCCTTTTTGTCTGGTATTCCTGTTCTTCCTCATTATTAGAGCAGGCACCCTTGGTGCATATGCTGGAGCCCATAGAGGAGCTTTCAGAAGAGGAAAAAGGTAATGATTGATTCAGCTCAAAATATACTGGCATGTGTTTCTTAAAAACAAAAAATTATTTGATACATACAGTATTTTTCATTGTATTTCAGTATGTTTGTGTGGTTTGGGTGGGAACATGGTTCGTGTCAGTCTCCTGTTTGCTATTGGTGCTTGGAAATATGATGATTCCCTTATCTAAGTTCCACGTTTTTATGGAAATCTGGCTAACTTCTTGAAAGCAGGCACATTCCATATGTCTAAAGGGACTTGAACTAAGCAGAACAAAAGTGTTTAATGGGGAAAAGCCCCTCACTAGGAAATTTTTGGTGCTGACACCATTGCAATATGTGCTCACTTCCTTTTTAAACTCTGCATAAGAGGATAAAGAGTTCAGGCAGAAGGAAGTTGGTGGTGGAGTTTGGAGCTGCCAGCTTTCATAAATGCATCACAGATACTTTTACAAGTAATCTGAGTTGCACCCACCCATAAGCACCCAGAGCTCCAGCCAGGGTTGTGCAATTTGGAATAAAGTTACATAGCCAAGCACTGGCAGCTGTTGTGCCTCATCCAAAGAGAACTTGGAGAAGGCCACATTTACAATGACAGAACAGAAAGCATTGGTTCATCGTGCTTGGTATTCTTCTCCTGAAGGTAGCTAATAGTACTTTAGGTGTAACACCATATAGCTGAATAAAATAAAAATCTCTTCTTGAACCTTACAGCCAGTGAGTTTAAATTTCAAAGGAATGATGCTGTTTTGAAAACAAAATTGTTGTTTGAATACATCTGTGTGTTGGGAGGTTTCTCCAGGGAAAATCCAGTGACTGAACAATCTGAAGTAAAGACTGCCTGCATTTTTGCCGTTCCTTCTGCTATTTCTCTTGCTTGCCATCTTCTTGCTTGATGGATTGTCTTTGTTTCTTCTGCTATGCCTAAAGGCATGGCCTGAAGTGCAGAAGAGAAAAAGAAAGAATGCAGTCTGAAAAGACAGACCAAGTTTTTTTTTTGTTTTGATGACAGTCATTTGTAAGGGAGAGTGTGAAAATTCTTGTCTCGGAACATTATTTTCTAGGATTATGTAGGAGATGAGACAGTAAGGTCCCTTGTCTCAAAAGTTGTTAAATCTAATATTTAGGGATGAATGAGTAAACAGTTCCTTAAATAATTGCTCTGGCAAAGAGGATTTGGCTTGAGTTAATTAGCAAGAATTAATGTTGTCGTTAATTAGGATAATGCTGGATAGTCTTGTTACCCTTACTAATACGTAGTAATTAGGAATTTAAGAATGAGTTTAAATGTATCTGTTTTATTGTAGGGATTAACAACAGAAAGAGACAGGATTTTCAGAAGGCTCCTGGGAACTTTCCACTTTAAAATGTCTCATGTATGGCTTTCTGGGAGGATTTTGTACTGCATAATGCCATCTCGTCCTGACTGGGGATAGTCAGATAGTCCTGCATTTCCTCAAGACCAATTGTTTGCCTCTTCTAGGACTCACTTCTCCAGAGAAATCAGTTTTAATCTCTTCTCTGTCAGGGACTGAGTTGTCCGCACATTTCCCAAAACCAGATGAGATTTCAGCCTGTTTATGTTCTCTTCAACACAGATCTAATAGTATGGCTGCTAGACTCTCTTTCAGTTTTCATTTACTATAGTTCTTTCCAGGACCCCATGAGAAGCCAGTTCCTCAAAACTGCCTAATATGTTGTTTGTGCATCTTGAAGCTTTTTTGTCTCCTCTTTAGGGTGCTTGTCTTTCCCTTAAAGAAAACTGAAAAGCAAGTGGAACTGCTTTCTAATAAGCTGTCATTGTTTACGAATAGAAAAAGTGGCACATTTGTTTCAAAATAAAATATTTGAAAGTCACAATATGGAATTATGCCTCCATTCCTGTTGGCTGGCAGATGACTGCTGCCCTGTAAGGCATACTGGGAAGAGACAAACTCCTTTCCAAGATTTTCCTGTTACTTCAGGGGAGTTGGGAGTGTGATTTATAGCATGGATTCCTGGAATGTTTTATACCCTTTGCCAGCTTTGCTGACCACTGCCAGACAGAAGCAGCCATCATGGTTCCACAGGTTATTTGCTTCAATTACTTTAGTGGCATTCAGTAAAATTTTGTCTTGCCAGAGACACTTTGTAGACAGGTTCCAAATGGGTGTGTTTTGCTTCTTTACTCCCCTGTATGACCCTATAATACTTTGGCCTAACTTAAATGTCAGTCTTCATTTTAGATGGAAGAATCTGTCTAGATGATTCTTTATTTCTTGCATAAGAGTTCTTTATTGACATAAGAGTCATTATTGACACAAAGCGAGGGAAAGAGATAGGAGCTTCTTTGTCTGCTTTTAAGTATGTGTGATGTCATAGACTTGCATAGAAGAAAACAATGACACTGAACTTTGTCCTTGAAAGATGTTTGAAGATAACTATTATCCATCATGTATTTTCTGTGAAACAGTCTGCCCCAGACTAAGGTTTTGTCTTTGCTAAGACTTTTGAAAGTGTTACAAATTTGCGAAGATTTAATTTCAGTAGATGATTTTTATCAGAGAACATCATGTTGCTTGAAGCTTTTCTTGAGAAAAAGTTTGTAGTATTCTTGTTCTGATTCTTGCTAGAATTCAGCTTTTCTTTGAAATACCACTTTTAGGGAGCTTAAGTATCAGAAGATGGTCTTTCTTCATCAGAAGTTTTCAAGTACAATGCTAAAAGTAAAGATCTTTGTTGCTATGTATCTTTACAGTGATTCTGTAACAAGAACAGTAAAAGATACATGTCATGGTGAGTACAAGGTGCAGATTCCAAGTAAG
>WEKY01041740.1:2822-105410 GCA_013390045.1 Picathartes gymnocephalus
GAGGTAATTTTACCTTCTGCTGAAGTTGGTCAAGCCCCAGGTGAGCTTGTGGTGGGCTGGCAGTGGTGTTCTGAATCTGGCACTACCTGATAACACCTTGAGTTATCAGAGTGCCTGGCTCTGTACTGTGTTGGTGACCTCTCAGGCCGCCTGGCACCCTCCAGTTCCAAAATGCAGCAGGAGAAATTCTTGTCTAAAAGCTGAAGGAATTAAAAGTGCTACTACAGAACCAATTAGTACTACCTCATGTCTTTTTATCAACTGTGTCAGATGTGTTCTACCTTTGTTCTGGAAAGGAAGCTCACCTGGGAATCCTTATGCAAAATGACATTGCCACTTTATGAACTTGTGTGCATTCTCACCAGGCTCTCAGCACGCTGGACTCCTATCAGTATCCTGGGATGTGTTTTAAATTAGTGCCTGAGGGGGGAATGGGATTGAGTCGTGCACCACATGCCCAACTCAGCTGAACTTACTTCTTATGCTTTTTATTAAAGCTGTATATCATCAGGAGAGTGTGAAAGTCACATTAGAGAAGGGAAATCATCTCCCCAGCACCCTGGCTCGTCAGGCTATTTTGCATAATAACTTACGGAAATGAACTGACCACTTCTGATGCTCGAGGACAGGCTGGGAGAGCAGGAGCCTTCTGAGGGCTCTGTCACAAAGCAGCCTTATGTGGCACATCTGGTTTGCTTTAAGCCTCTCTGTGTATTGGGAGGAGAGCAGCAGGGGATGGGGCGGGATTGCTTTATTTGAAATCTTTTGAGTCAACTGTTTATGATGAGAACAATGGTCTTGGGAAAACTGTAACCAGGAGACAGAGCAGCTGAGCTCTTGAGCCATAAATGTGGAAATTTCTGTTGGGTTTCTTCACCTGCTTTACTTTCCTGCTGTTTGCAAAGGTCAGTTCCAAGTGATGCTGCTGTGGAGGTGGGATTTACCTTGTGGAATAGCTAAAGAAGGCTCAAATTCAAATCAGCCCCCTTTGTTCCAGCGCAGTCTCTCATTAAACATCTCACCATGTGCAAAATCCAGCTGTCTAAATCATAGCTAATTACATAATTATTCAACTATTGCCAGGGCTTGCTTGGTAATTTGGTGTAGTTGTGGTGAGCAGAAAATGGATGCAGGATACTTCTATGGGGCAGGAGTCAAAGAAGTTCTGGGGATTTACTGCACCTGTGGCTTGGCTCGGGACTTCTCAAATTGCAGTGCACAAGGTTCCTGTTTGTAGCTTGAGTTACACACCTGCCCTGGCACACGTTCAGGAAAAGACATTACTTTAGTCACCACCCATGTGTTTCTGAAGAATGAATCGGTGAAGGAGAGTAAAGCAATGAATGATTCTGGATAGCAAAGTGCTGCCTAGTCCTCAGACCTGGAGTGACACCCCAAACCCTGGGCAAACCTTCTGGGTGTGCACTTATAAAAATAACGGGTTTTCTCTCAGTGTCAACAGGCTCATCAGAAATCTCAGAATTGTTTGGCTCTTTCCTGAGAGCACAGATTTAATGCTGCCAAAAATCAAATACAATGTAAATTTCTTTTGCACGTAATTAAATAACAAGCAGGGACAATTTCCCAACCAGACTAAATTGGATTCTCCTTCAGAGTCCAAAGTCTCCCTGCTCTTACCAGCTGTTGTGTTTTTTTTCATGACACAGCCTTACAAACTGCTATTTTACATTGGAGATCTTAAGGAAAGAAAACAATTAATTACACCTCAGAGCTAATTGGAATCAATACTTAATGTTTTTAGCTCTCAGTTTATTGCCAAATGATGTATCACTAGGTTGATGATGAAAAATAGATATCTCAGGTTATTCCTCTAGGGTGCCATTCTGTTGATGCCCCTAGGAGCCTCCAATGTTTTCCTTTCCCTCCTGCCTGTCCCTCTATGTTCTAATTCTCTTGCTTTAAATCCCATGTCAAAGGTTTGATAATTTGATTATCAAAATATAATGGTAAGTTATAAAAACTGCAAGGCATAAGATGATATTTATTTATTGGAAGATATAAGGAGTTTTAAAGTGGACCCTTGGAAAATGTTTCATGTTATTGTTCTCTTCTGATTCAACTGATCAAGAATTTGTTTCATTTCTAGTCCACGGAGGAAAGGGAAATATATCTTTACTTGGTTCTCACAGAATCACCCAGGAGTGTCTGCAGTAATTGAGTGCCTTAAATTGCAGCTGGGGGCTCCCCTGAGGGTTTCAGAGGTGCTCAGGGAGGTCAGACCCTGAGTACTTGTTGATGTCCTGCCCATTTCCTCAAATAACAATTCTCCCCCAACACTCTAAAACTTGTAAAGTGCTAGATGAGTTATGTGAGCACCTCCAGCTCTTGTTCCTGAGGGTCACCCCCACACAGCCACTGTGCCAAGCCCCAAAGTCTCCAGCTTGATAAGCAGCAATATAGTCTTTATGCAGCCAGCTCACGCCGTGGTGTAATACACCTAAATATCCCCATGCACTCAGTAGGGCTGACTCATACAGCACACAGTATTTCCACCAATAAACACTAATAACCAGGTGCCAAGTGTTAACTGCTGCCCTTGCTCATGGCAACGTGGACAGCCAGGCTGAGGACCAAGTGTGGCTCTGGTTGGTGGAGGTGCCCAGTGGGTCTGGCTCGAGTCTGACTAAAGGAAATCTGCTGGTGTTAATGTGATATAGAAATTAACACTTAGACATATTCTGGTAGTTACTTGTGGTATCCAGCATTATTTCACAGTTGGAATATAAGCGTGATAGGGACTCTAGAAAACGTTCTGTCATTTCCTTTCCACTCAGCTTCTTCCCAGAGAAACAGGCATGCACAGAGCCCTGTTTGTGGTACCCACATTAATAACCAAATGTGTGCGTGTAGGTGTGAGGATTGCAAATAAACACATCTTAAAACAAGATCTATGTCCCTTCCCTGAACTGGCACGCTCCCAAATGGACTCAATTGTAAAACTCCCTCATGCTGAATTTGGATTTCTTTTTGTGTATAAAAGCTGATGACCTCACGAGCCCTCCACACTGAGTTAGGGGAGTGCTAAAACCCTACAAGTATTTGGTGGTGGTGTGAGCACTGAGCAAGCCCCAATCCCTGGGAAAGGCAGACATGGAATGGACTCTCCCTGCATGCTGGCTTTCCTTGTACTGTCTGAAGATGGCTGTAAATGAGCATGAAGAGCAGGGCTTTTCTGTATCTGTTCTCAATTTTTCTTTCTGCAGCTGACAGCCCCTGTGCGTGGCCAGTTGCTCTGTTTTCTGTCTCTACCGTCCTGCTGTTTCTCTTGGATGGCTGTGTGAGGGTGTTTTTAGACAAGACCTTGAGAAAAAAAGGACGAAACTTAAGGAAGAGCAAGCAGTGGGGTTCTTCCTCTAGTTCACCTGTTTTCATGATGCTGTGACCCAGGGCAACATCACCTTTTCAGTCAAGAAGCACAGAAAAAGCAGGAAGCAAATGTTATCAGCCCTGGTTTGGGATTGACTCTAGGTTGTAAGGGTACAATTTGTGGAAGGGCTCAGCTAAGAACTCTGCATTGTGCTGTAATTTTCTCCTTCTTGTGGAGCTCTCATCACTGTTGTGAAACTTTCTTGGTTGTGTGACCCCCGTGGCAAAGGGACATCTTTAGGTGACCCCTTGTCAGTGCTGGCGATGAGCAGTGGCTGGGTCTAATATTTGGTCTTTCAGTACATGTTTTCTTCCTTGAGCTGGTTGAAATACTTGTAACTTTTTTTTTTTTTTTAATTAAAAGTTGCATTTCTGATTGTAAAAACCAGACCTCTAGGACATCTGGTTCTATGCACTGTGAAAAAGGACTCAAATCTGAATATTGTTGGATAAAAACAAAATCAAGACCAAAAAAGCTCTTCCTCCCTTTCTTTTCCCTGTCACTATTAAAAAGAGATTAAAAAAAATTATGAGATAAATTTAAAATAATGTGTTTTCTGGGGAGAAAATAGAATAGATGGATGACTTTCAGCCTCATTTAGTAACTGCCACTCAAGATACAACTTGGAAAGAACTTTCTGAAGCTGGAAAGTTATTCTAATCACATTTGTGACTGGGGAAGCATATGATTTTCTTTTGTGCTTTGATTAATATTCTCTATTACATTAGGCAGCTTAAAAACTGAAGGAATACTTTATCAGTGTTGTTCTGCCATTCCTTTAATGCAAACCAAGCTCCTTTAGTAAAATGAAAAAGCAAACTGGCCAGAGAAGGACTCTGGGCTTTTTCTGACCCGTCTGATGCAAAGCTGAATGTGGTAACTCTGTGCAATCAGATGTGCATCCACACAATTAAACCTGAGGCAACACACATCAGGGAGAAGGGAGATGTGTTTCTGGGGGTGAATGTAGAACATTTCTCTATGTTTTATTCCTTTTTGCAGGAGTTGAGAAACAAGGTGTGATCGTGTGTAAGCAACTCGAACAAAGCAAATGAAAGGAAGAGCAAACAAAGAGGAGGAGGTGAGGGAATTCGTCAGGGAGTTTGCTTGCAGCCTGAGAGAACTGCTAGCACAGGTCTAAGAGATAAAATAAGATTTAGCATAAGAGAAACCTGTCTCTCACTTGTATCCAAGCCCCCCAGGAGACTCAAAGGCACAGGAATCTGCACATGGGTCTCTACATCTGGGAGAGAACACGGGGTGATGAATTATTCATGGATTATCTACTTGTGCTCAGGAATTTCTCTTTATTCATAGTTCAGGAGCAGCAAAAGTAAAAAAAAAAAAGGGGGGATAAAAAAACTTGTATCACACCTGCTTTTTAATTTAGAAAGGTATTATTACTTGTATGGCTGTGGGCAAAGTCATCTGGACACAATGGCAGGGTTTGCAGGATGAGATCTTGAATCATGGCAGGACTTTATTCCATTTTTTAGGCAATCTGAAATAGGGACGAGAAAATCTCTGTGAAAAAGACAAATGTCTGGTAATGGAAAAATAGCCCCACAATTTTCCAAACGTTTTTAAATGATGTGCAGCTTCATCAAGTCCACAAAGAGCTGAAAAAGGTTTCTGGAAGATGTATTTGCAGGGCTCTCCAGACATTGCCAGTGCCTTTGCTTTAATTTGCAGTTGAATTAATCTTGGTCTTCCAGGCTGATAAATGTAAAAAGTCCTCTGAGAAATCAATTGATTGTTTTGTATCCTTGCAACATCTTAATGTAGATGAGAGGGGAAGATTTGTGCTGACCAAGACAGAGTTGGCTGTAAGGGAAGAGGGCAAGGAATTCTCTTCTATGTTCTTGCTAAAATAATCCCCAGTGCAATGGACTTTTTGCAAAAACTCTCTTTACCCTTCCCAGCTGATTGCTATGCCCATGGAGCCAAACTCATCCAAATTTAATCCTCTGCAAATTATGCTTTAACATATTATTTGCGAATTGAGGGCCCAAAAGTGCTGTGTGGCCTGAGCAAATGGCCCATGTGTTTTAATAATGAGGAATTTTGGAGACTAACTTCTCCTGCCCAGTTTGTGGCCAGTTATGTCTCTTGTGCTGTTGCACAGATTTCTCTGTTAGCTCAACAGCCCTTTTCCTTTGCCAGTGCTTCTTCCCTCCTGCCCTCTCTCCTACACTGCATTATTAGAAAGCAACCTTGTCACTCAATCTGCTTGGGGACACTTGCTCTTCATTTTTCTATTTCATTAGCAGAAAAAATGAAGCTTTAACTTCTAAAGGTGTGGAGCTGCTGTTCAGTCTAGAGGAGGTTTCCCCAACGAGCCAAGACTTTCATAAAGTCAGGCTGCAGGTATGCTCACTGTGTTTTTCTGAGGCATATTGATTGTTGGCATGGTTAGAAATACCAGCTTTTATTTTATTTTAACAGCTTCTGGGCTCATACAAGGGAGTGACACAAACTGTTCTCAGCTGAAACCAGGCACACTGGGTTAGAATAAACTAATCGTTTAAATGTTCATTAACCAGAGTCCCATCTTTGGTTAACAGCTGGGAAAAAGTATAGGGGTAAATGAGCTATTGGACCTGAATTTGTACCTTGTGATGGTGATTCTCTTGGATTGCCTGTTCACTTCCTGAATCCTTGTAAAACCTGATGCAGGAAAGGTTTTGCTTTTTAGCAGGACAAGATATGTCACAGACAGGCTCTTCCAGGGGCCTGTGGCTCGCAAAACCTCACCCCTAAAATTTCTGGCACGCGTCTGTATTCATGTTTTCATCCCTGAGAGAACTCCCTGCATCTCTGTGTGAAAGGCAGAGCTGTGAGAGGCTGATTTTCCACTGTGGATGTAACATAACCATACAGATTATGGGAATTATGTTTATTCAAACCCTGACTGGCTTGGAGGAAGGTGTCTTTGGAGGGAAGTGATCTCGTCTCAGACTTTAGGCAGCACAAAACCATTTCCAAACATCACAAATGACCTGCAGTGTGCAGCAAGGGAAGCTTTACTGGCTGGTTGGACACTACCTGGCCTGGTGGGTCTCCTTGTCTTAGGGTAATCAAGTAGGTGATGGTAAAAAAACCCATCTTTCTGATGGAGAGGCTGCCAAGCTGACAGATATTTCTGGGAGCAGCTTGACAGAAGGCAGTGGTGCTGGCAGTGACCCCCCATACTACCCCTACACACCTGCCCAACTGGGGAAATCAGCTTTAGCCTGGGGAGTGGTTGGAAAAATCACATCCATGTTATATAGCCCCTAAAGGGGTCTTGTGGATTCAGTGGGCAATCAAGGGGAAGTAAGGCAGATGTTCAGTCTTACCTTGCAGCACAAACTATCCTGGGCTTTTCTAAATTAACTGGCAAAGGCTGATCTCCTCAGCCGATGTCAAAGTGCAGATTGGATTTTCTGAATGTTTCTGCTCTCAGCACAAATCAAAAGCACCGTTCCATGCCAATGCTCTCAGTAAAAGTGACACTTTAAAAGGTCATGGCTGTGAAGTTTGTGTTCCTTTCAGTTTATCAGTCTTATAAAATTGTTGCAATCTTCCTTTCTCCCTGCTAAACAGGATATGGATTTGTAATTCCTTTTATTCCTTTTCTCTTTTCTGTCAATCAGCTCCTAATAAGACATTGAAAAAATCCAAAGTAGATGACTGAACAACAGCCATTATTGGTTCTGTTTGAACTTCAGGTTTTCTGTCTTTGTCCTCTACCCTGGTTAAGAAGAAGACCCTTGAGCTGTCCATTAGGAGAGGATTTTGCTAGTGCTCATAACAGCACTACTTTTTCTGGTAGAGACTAGAGATCCAGAACAGGAGTAAAGGTAGAGTCATTTCAGGATCAAGACTGGGACTTAGTCTTTACTTATTCTCCTGTGTTGAAATGTGCAGGAGCAATGCCTTGGTTCCTCATTGCTGGCACTTGCTTTTCAAGGGGAGTTTGTTCCTGCAGGAATCCTCCCCTGGGTGTTAGCTCAAAAACCAGGTACTGCTGGAAAAGGAGGACATTTGGGTTCAGGAGGGGCATCATTAATGGACACAAGTTGGTTTGCTGTTGGGGGAAGGTCAAGGAGAGACAGGGCTTAAGGAAGGGTTGGTTTATTCTCTGCTTTGGAATTGTTGGTCTCTGCTGAGCGAGAATTATTGCCCTCACTGTGGCTTTTCCTGAAAAAAGGCTGGGCTTGTTGCTTGAGATGCAGGTCATGTTTTTTTCCTGTCCTTTCCATCTCTGAACTGCCTTTCCTGGGAACTGTGCTCTCACTTAGGTTTAGGACCATAAATGGGTGCTGCACAAAGCTCTAAGAAGGGGCTGTGTCATCCATAAACTCTTGAACACAAGGAATGGAGGATACAGGAGCACGTGGGAGAAGTGTGTCCGTGAAGGGCGGCAATATCTGGCCTGCCCTGACCCCTGTGGCTCTGGGTCAGTGCAGGCCCACCAGGAAAAGGGCATTTTAGCCCTCATCCCTGTCTTTGTTAGCCCACACAGGTCATGTTTGCTGTGCTGTGAACAAAGGGCTTGAGCCACACCCTGAGATCCGGTGCTGGGTGCCCAATAAGGTCCCTTCCTACTTCTCGCTCCTTGTGCTCCAAGGCACAAAAATAGCAAAATGGAGAGTTAATACGTTAACAGCAGAGGGAAGGAGGGCAGCAAGGTCACATTTCAAGGAGATCTGAACGTGGCTGATGTTTCTCTCCCTGTTGCCTCCGTGTGTTTGTGCTGTGCAGACAAACAGGTTGGCCAGCACGAGCCAGAGCAGCTGACCTCAAACCAATGGCTAAATGAAACTAAGATGTCTTTGCTCTCTGGAACCCTAAAAAATGTCAGGTTCCCAGATCACAAGTGAAGTGTAAAGGAAGGCCAGAACAACAGTATTAAGAAGGCAAAATTTCCTTCTTGTGGGTTGTGGCTAATCCAAGGTGAACTGAGCTGGGTTCGGCTTGCCCAAGACTTTCATTCCCAAGTGTAAAGCACTGACCAAACACCAGTGGGAGGAACTTTCTATTTGCAGTTTTAAAGGTAGGGGTAACACGTGGGAAGACATCCTTTGACTTCACGCAGGGTTGTTGAGGCAGCACCTGCCATAACTTCATTATGATGAGACCAGGGAAGGACCACTGTAACATTTTAGAGACTCAAAAGTGGGTCAGATTCCTTTTTCTTTGAGGAAAGGAATAGAAGCCTCTTGAATTTCTAAATACACCAGGCCATGTAATGAACTGAAACAGATCTTGCCCATTATTTTTTAGAAATAAACAAAAGAAAGCATAAAGACAAAATATTACTGATTCCTTGCAGCAAGCCATGCAGAAAGTGTCAAACACTGAAGTATTTGAAAAAACAAAGTAAGTCAATAGATGCCTTTATGCACGTTTTGTTGTTCCTGAGCAATGCTGGGAATATGTGCTGTTGTGTTGCTTGCATTTTAACCCTTAACCTGAGAAAGTACAGGTTTGGATATGTGCTTCACCTGTTTATAGAGCACTAATTCAACCCTCCTTGCTCTACCCTAGGGAAACATCCATTGGTTAAGTGCTGACAGAGGTGAAAAGAAAGCTGTGTTTAATGTTTTGCCAGGCTTTTTTTCTTTTCTCCCAGTTGATTTGTTTGTGCAGGCCTTGGCTGGGGTTTGTGTGGAGCTGGAAGGTAAAGCCTGCAGTCAAAGGTTGGATCTTCAAGCTCCGAAGAGACTCCTTTGCTGGGTTTTGCTGTTTGCTGTTCTGAGGGGATAAAGCACACGTCAGGGACAGGGATCCATGCTGAGGGAAATCTGCAGCAAAGGTTCAGCTCTCAACAGTGTCAAGCTGAGTTGAGCGTGAGAGGCTTTTGTCTCCTAATGCAGAGACCTCAAAAAACTTCCCTGCACACTGGCAAAGGGGTTTGTTTTGGTTTCTTTTTTTCCCCATTTATCTTTTTTTTTGCCTTGCCAGATTTCATTAGTTGCCAAGGAACCACTGAGGCTTCATTGCTTGGGCTGCTCTGAGCCCCTTCCTGAGAGATTAGAAGGAGCTTTCACAAGCTATTCCCAGGGTAATATTCTGGGTGCTACACTGTGATTTGCCTCTGTGGTCCAAACTGTGCAGCTATTAATTAATGAGAAGGCTGCATGAGGAAGGCTGCTGATAGAAAGATTGCTGGTGAGCAGTGATCTCACAGAAGCATTTATTTATTTATATTCCTGGAGTGATGCAATTCCTTATAGCAAGGCCCAGATTACCCATTTTAGGTGGAGAAGAAAGCTGAGTTCGGATTGAAAATTCCCTGATGGAGCTGAAGCCAGGGAGGCAATTGGTCTGATTCCCAGGTTCTCTCCTACCCTAGAGGCAGCCTGTGCTTTAGCAGCCTCTCTGCATTTACTTGGAGAGGGCAGACCAGGGAGTTAAAACTGCAGGAACCTGAAATAATGGATGGGTATTATTAATTTGGCCAAGTGCTTGAGAATGTGGCTCAATCTCAGATGAAAAAGAAAAAAAAAGAAAGTAAAATAAAAAGAAAAAACATGTTAACATGTTGGCAAGGGAAAAATCGATCTGCAGAGTGGATATATTTAGCTCATATTCTCTACATTAGGGCCTTCTCAGATTTTGAATCTTAATGTCTGCTTTACCAAAGAGGATAGCATCCTCCAAAGCTGGATTGCAGGAAAGCAACATTTCTCCTTGCTGCCAGACTATTATCACAGATGATGTTAAAAAAGAAACCACTGATTCATCTGCAGTGACTGCCAGGAACTCATGTAAGCCCCACAAATCATGCTGCTGGGCAGACTGCACTTCCAAAAGCAGCTATTAGAAGTGTCGGCTGTTTTCTTGCTCTCTGAGTTAAGAATCGATTGGGAAATGGCAAGGAATATTCAACATTCTCAGAAGTTGCTTTCTGATTAATTTCTCTCTGAATCCAGCTGTCTCCCTGGAGTCTTGCTTTTAAACTTACAATGTATATTTATTTTTATAATCTGCTTTTCACCTGAAAAGAATAATAATCTCCATTTATTTTAAGCTTGGCTGAACATGCACTGGATTCAGAAATTAATTTATCCCTGCTCTTAGCTGTTAAGCTTTGAAGGATAGATCCTCAGCTGCTATAAATTGTTTAGCTTCACTGAAGGGTATTGCTTGGTGTCTTTAACCTCTGGAAGCAAATCTCAGCTTAGAAACCATATGAAAATTGATTTTACTTGTCATGTCATTATGTTCATTTGGGTAAATGGTGTAACCAATGAACTTTCCACTCAGTCCTGTGAGGCTCTGAGTGCACCCAGGGACAGGGGCAGCACCTGCCAGTGAATTGTTTTAGAGCCAAGGTGAGGGTGCTTAGCATCCTCCAGGGAAATACTTTGCATCTCACCTTTTGGGCTCTGCTCTGGCACTGTTTCAGTTCTGCCAGCTTCAGACATTCAAATCTCATGCATCCACCCTGCAAAATTCAGGTGCTGAACTTTAAAGTTCCGACATGATTAAAAAATAACCCCTGGACTGGCTTGCAATTCACCTTCTGGCTCTGAAGCCTGGATGGATGTTCTGATAACTATTAAAACTATATTTAATTTATCAGTTCAGGTTGTTACCGAGGCTCTCAAGTCCATCAAATTTTGTGTGAAGCAGCAAGAGCCCCTTTCAGGATTTAGCTCTGTATCTGGTGGATTTGAAGGAAGACAGTCCTCAGACTGGGACTGAGCTACTTCTGCAGGTCTATGGAGCAGAGAGTGCACTGAGACCTTTGCCAGGGTATTTGTTCCAGGCCAGCCTGGGCCATCTGTGCAGCTGATATAACCTTTGCAACTGGAAACCTCTCTCCTGATAAAAGAAGAACCTCTAAAATTGGATTTGAAGGCCACTTAATAAACCAAGACTAAGAAAAAATAAGTACAAAGGCTTTTATAATATTCAAGGTTTTTTTCTGGTCAGGCAGCAGCAAATGTGGAACAGGGCTCAGAGCTCTCAAAGCGTCTTCTGTAACCTGTGAAATCATAAAAAACTACATTGGAAAGGACTTTGCAAGGGTTTTTTGCTCCATCCCTGTGGCTGCAGGCAGGATGTTGAAGTTGTTGTTAGAAATGGCAGATGATGATGGTTCCATACCCTCCTCTGGCAATTTATTTTAGTGCTTTAAGTGGCCCTGCAGGTCACACACTCACCCCGGCCTTAAATCACTGTGCTGCTGGTGATGGGCCCTGAGGAAGCATTTGGTGCAGGAGGGGAAAGTATCACACGGTCTGGCATGTTATTGCAAAATGCTGCAGACATGGATAAATTGGCATCTCTGCCTAGCTCTGCCAGCTCTGGAGTTAAGGAGCTGGCCTTGCCTGCCCAGCACATTGCAGGATAATTTATTAGCATCTAATGGACTCTCTCATTTCTTTCTGTCTCCTTGTGAAAAGCAAAGTGTATTTCTTTCCCTTCCCCTTCCTTCACCTATTCTCTGCAATGCTAAAGCATCTGGCTGCCTCCAAGCAAGGACAAACTACAAACACCTGGGTGCTGGGGTTTTTTCTCCTCCCTCCTGAGCCCTGCAGCTGCAGGACAGAGAGTTCTGAGGCTGTGAATGGCACCTTCTCCCTGTGGCTGCCCTTGGATCAGAAACAGCCTCTGGCTCTCGTGGCTTGATTTAAAGGGTCCTTACTCCGGTGCTGACCTGATTACCTCATGATGAAATGATGTGGGGCCATGACACCGAGGCATGATGTCATGGGCCTTGACGTGTCACCAGGAGAAATACAAGCTTCCTGGTGCTGGAACTGTATTACAAGGTGATTTTTGTTCCCTGTACGCTGATTTAAGGGTAGGTAGGGCCCTTATGCCATTCATTCCTCTCCACTGAGACCACCAGGACCACTAATTCTGCTGGGAACCTCGATGGAACGTGGATATTGGCAGCATCACACCCATGTGCCCGAAATGAAGGTGCTGGCCATAGGGCTGTGGGTCTGTGCACAACCCCCCCCTCATCCAGCAGCTCTGTGCTGCTCCCAGACTCCTAATTAGATTGAAGCCTGAAGTCTCTGGATATCATCCCATACCTTTATTTGCAGTGATTTATCATGCCATCTAAATCAATCCCCACAGAGAGATGCTACGAGCTTTTGTTTAAAATGCTGTACACACCCTGTCCAGTGCAGAAAATGCTGCTGGCTGCATGAAAACCAAAGAAACTGAGCTTAGGAATCTTTTCCTGCTTTTCCCTCCACACTATCTGTGCTTTCAGTGGAGAGCAGTGTGACAGGTCTCCTTCTCCTTGGATGGACGCATCTCCTGGGGATGATGATTTTATCTCTCTTACCCCCATCCCCGGTGCAATACTTGCTGGGCCTGCTCAGGACCTGAATCTGGCTCCTTTAGGGATCACATCAAAATCCTCAAGAGTTCAGAATTCTGGGTACAAGACGAGGGGAGTGCAATTGCACGTGGAGACACAAAAAGCCATCTCTGACACATAAAATACCCTGCTTTAATTTATGTCTTGTGTGTTTCCCTAGTGAGCAGAGCGGGATTTTTGCTCCTGATTTCACTGGAAAAATCAGGATCTGAAATGAAAGGTGACACAATGTGCTGCCCAGGTTTATTACTGTCAGTTGTCTTGAGCTGGTAGATAATTCATGGCGAGTAATTTATATAGCACTTTTACTTATCCTGCCCTTTATCTCATCTGTGGTCAATTTGTTGGAAGTCCTTCTAATTAGAGTTGTCTTTGCCAATCACATGGTTTATTTGTATTAGCTCATTGGCTAAATGTAGCTCTTACAAGGCATTAATGATACATAACTGTTATGAGAATAGGAAGAACTCCTTTCAACTGGAAATAATTTTTGCATTATTTAAGAAAAATGGAAGTCAGATGAAAAAAGAGATTTTTTTTAACAAAAATTGATTTCTTTTTAATTTCAGAGGCTTTAAAAGACCTGCTATATAAAACTGAAACAACAACAACAAAAAAAACCTAAGCACAGCTGAAAAGCCAGTGTTTTATTCTCTAAATGCCTAAACCAAACATTGTTATTCCCCACAACTACTACCCATTTTTATGACAAAGTAATTTCACATTAATCAGTCCAAACTTGTGAAATGTTTTGGATGCGGAAAAAAAAAAAAGGAAACAAAAGTCAAGTCTGTAAAATATTTCCTAGCCCTATACATGATGATAAATTTGAAAATAATTTTCCTGCAGGATAGCAACATTATCCTTAAATGCCTTTGTTCCTTCCAGGGACCTCATTTGCTGGAGTATTTGCAGAAAAGGAAACACAAAAGAGAGGTGAACAAAGGGGAAGTGGTTGAAAGATTGGAGTGAATTGGAATATCCCAGACAGCAAATGGAGGGCAAGAGGGAAAAGACAGATAACAGTGCCACCAAGCTTGTGAGTGGATCTGTTCAGCCCTTGCCTGGGCTGGGGAAGGAGCTGCTTTGATGTTTCTTTTCCCTGGTAAAATCAGCTGATAAACTGTGGGTGGGTAAATGGGAAATACAACAGTATTTCCCTTTTCTGCTGGATATCCTGGTGAATATTGGCTCAGAGCTACAACCTTAGAGCAAATTCTGCAAAGGTTTACTTCATGTCTGTTTTGTGAGCAGTAGGTTTGGTTACTGGGTGCTAACACAGATCTTTGCCCACCGACTCTGGGTTTTGTGCAGATTCCAGCTCTTGGGAGTCCATGTGTGGCTACTGCAGGGCTAAGATTCAAAATCACTGTGGAGAGCAGCCTTGTCACAGTCAGCTGGGGCTCTGCCTGCTCAGATTATCCATACAATGGGAAATTATCATCCAGACCCTGAGAAAAAATTTGGGTGTGTGTTTTATTTATACTTATTTCCCTACTGATTGACTCCTCTCTACCAAAATACCCTCCAGCAGGTAACTTTGAACCTGATTTTCCTCTCCATTTCTGCCATGCTAAATAATTTAACCTTTGCCTCAGTAAATCGTGTGGGGGACCAACACTGCCTGCCTGAATTGGAATTATGCAGATCTGCCTGCTAGGGAGGAAAGCTGAGTGTTTTCCTCACTGCAGCATCCTCCTGCCACCTGGTCCCGCTGCTCCAGACAAAACCATTTGACGCACGTGCCTGTGCTTTTCATTCTGGGAACAGACTGCTTTCCCCTCTCATCCCTGCTCCCCACCTCGCCTTCATTTCTCTTTCTGCTGAATGTCAGGGTATATTGGAGAAGCAGCATTTTATTATTTATTTTTAAGGCTCTTTGGCATAAATATTCTGAGGGGCACAGACAGCGCTGAATCGATCCTGGAGCGGTTGGGTGGCGGGGCCATTCACGCCCTGAATTTAATTTGCCAAATTGATCTATGGAGATGAAGACAGGTTGCAAAAGACAAACAGCCCTCTGTGCTCTGCTCTGCCATTCCCTGGCGCTCAGAGCAAGAAGGAAACCAAAGTTACTGGGAAGATGTTGACTACTTTCAGGCTTTGCATAAGCAGCAGCGTTAGAAAAACTAGATGTGAAATTCAGACTCACTTGGCAGGAAGCCAGGTCTGGGTTTGGATTTGGGTTCTGGCTAGCCACAAATCTCAGCCCTAGATTTGAGCCTCTGGTAGGTTGGCAGTGTTTTGTATTGTTTGTTTATTAGGACACAAGGAGTCATGTTCATCCATGCTGGTTTATATTTAAATTGGTTAAAAACTCCAGGGGTTCTCTTCACTTTCCTTTCTTCAGTAAGCTGTGGGGCAATCCAGTGTAGTAACAATCTGTGCCAGCAGAGAATGCAACCCTGTAGCTTGAACTGCTTCTTATGGAGAAGAGAGGAGAGACGTTTTATGTGTGAAGCCCAATCCAGTCCCTATCTGTGACAGGGGGAATCTTCAGCCTTGGTCTGTAAAACAGGCTCTGCTTGCAAGTACTCAGCCCAAGGGACAGATGCACTTGGAGCCTTATCTAAATTCTTCAGTCACATTGTGCCTTCAAAAAGGGGTGAAAAAATCTTTGCTGTGCAGGCTTCCTACTGAGATTTCTCCCAAGCCTTCCTCCAGAGCTGCTGAGGCAGGGGGGATGCTCCCTGTGACTTGCTGTGGCCACTGCTGGTGCCAGCTGGAGCTCAAGGACAACAGAGCATGAAAAGGAATAAATGGGATTTGAGGGTAGCATGGCTGGTGGGTTTTGTTTCACGTGTGTGCATGCTGGGAATGTCTGAATCGTTTAAGCCACCTCTAACAAACTTTGAACTTCTGAGACATAGGATGGTGTTTTCTCACTTTTAAGGTGCTTTCTACCAAACACAGCCCAGAATCAAATATGACAAGATCATCCCAAAAGCAAAGAGATTCTTCGAGCTTAGTCTAAACTTCACCTGCTTTTCTCATAAAGTGCTGTTGGATTTATTTCTTTAGGTCCAGGCAGGACCACTGTGATCTCTTCTCATTTTTTCCTTTGTGCCAGCTTTTATTCTTCTTCTAAATAATAAATAAACTTATAAAGACCCTTTTAGCTGTGAGTTAAACAGTGCAAAGAAGACTGAAGTTTCCTATGCTGCCTGACTTTATCCTTCTAAATCTGTTAAGGATGTGGAATAGTCTAATTTTTCTTGTCTTCCAGTACTCAGTGCTACGTTCTAGTTTTTCCTTTGATTGATGCTCCTCAGTAATCATGGCACTGAACAAACACCTGGCAGTTAGCAGTCTGCAGCCAGAGCAGTAGTTTTACCCTCCCTGTGTCACTTCTTTCCAAAAGTTCCCTTTCTTCCCTCATGGCTGGCACTTCCCATTAGGTGAGAAGTGATGATTTTATTTTTCTGCTTGGCTGTTGCTGCCACTACCCTGTGATGCTGCTGTTCCCATGCTGCTTTTCCAGTAATTTCCTCCTGTTTGTTGTCCTTGACTAGCATCAAATAGGAGAATACTGACTATTTTGGTGTTTGCCTGTGGCTTCTCCAGGGTAGGTTATACAGTTATGCACATGGGGTGGAGGGAAACACAATAGGAATAGGAAATATTTTTCCTTTCTGCAGTGAGAAGTGATGATAGAGCTTGCATGTGGAGAGATCTTTGCTATGGCTTGAGCTGGACTTAACCCCAGCCTGCTTCCTTACACTCTCCTTTTGAGACTTTGTCTTCAAGGGCTTCAAGGAATCTTCCAAGTAGGAAAGTTCCTGAATTTTGATAAATAATCATATCTCAGAAATATTCTTCTTCTCACACATTTTTACAGGTATCAGTATCAAATTTGTTGTGCCAGCACAGATTTTTTTTGCAGGAATGTTTGCCACAGGTCTCACTCTGGGAATCTGCAGCATGCTCTAGGAAGTGTGCCCAGCGCACAGCCCTTGGTCTGAAACGGGGGAAATAAAAGCAACTTGCATGTTTCACTCAGCACCAAATTTTGTTTGTAAGTGCCTAATACAGAGTTTTCCTGTTACAGCTCTAAGAAAACAGTAGGGGAATCTGTAAAATGGAGTAGATGGAGTAGGAAAACCCCTTTTTCCTGGGCATGTCCTGCACCAGCAGCTCTGGGGCTCTGCTCCCAGGGCTCTCTTTTCAAACACAGACACACTGACCTGCACAAAATCTGTCCTCAGTCCTGCTCTGGTCAAACGCATGTCCCAGTGGCCAGAAATAGCTTTGTAGCAGTTTCACGAATCCAAGTGAGTCACGAGCTGTAAAAACAACATCGTTGTGGAGGTGAACTTGACACCCATCACAGCCTCTGCCGGTGCCAATCAGATAGGTTTCACACCTCGTGGGTCCTCGTCCTTTATCGCTCCTGCCATCGTTTCAGCTACACTGAAAGGGCAGAAAAGCATGAACAAACTGTTACACTTGGCCTGACAGACATCTCTACTTTCAATTACTGCTCTGTAAACAGATTGCAGATAACGAGTGCAGCCATCTCGAATGGCTCTGGCCGCAGCCGGGATTGCTCAGGAGCTGCTCACACCTGCCTGCTCATCCTCCCTGCAGAACATAATTGCATTTCACCTCACCTCTTTTGTTTCCACCCTCCCTTCTGTTAGAGATGAGATTAGAATTATTTACACTCTTGTTTAATGTCAGCGAAAACCTTCAAGGAAGAATGTGAGATGCACTGACAGGTGCCAGTCACTATTTTTCAAGAAAAAATGAAATCGTTCTTTCCTTCCAACGTCTTTATTTCAGAGCTTTCCATTCAGGTCAGGTAGGACTGTGAGGATTACATTTCATGCTTGACATTATCTGGCCCATCATTTTTTGAGTAACACAGCCCAGCACGGCCATGGCTCGCCTTGGTGTCAGTGGCCCATGAAGCAATGGCTATTTGTCCTTCAGCACCACCTCCGAGTCATCTCCTGCCGTGATTTACAGCGAACTCCTGCTCCTGCACTGGCAGCTGGATGTGTGGCAGCCTGTGAGTCTTGCTGCCCACCACCTTATTACTCTTCTCAATTTTGCAAGCAGCAGATCTGTGATGAAGTGCCTTCATCTGTTGCTACATCAGCTTCCATGGCTGTGGCCCGTGCTGTCTGACACAGGGATGCCTTTTTTTAATGTGCCTACACAGTGTCTCCAGCTATGTTATTGAAACGCCTCAATAAATAGGGCATAAAGAACATCATACTTCAGCAGTCGTGCCAGCAGCTGAAATTATCTGAGGTTATAAATGAATTGTTTTTGCCCAACTTAAAACAAGTTTTACTTTGGTGGCTCAAAAGGGAGGTGCATGTTTTGCCCAAAGGCTGCTGCATTAGTCCGTGGGAGAAGGCAGCATTTGCTGAAGCACATTTCTCTCTGCCTCATCTCTGTCCCCCTGAACTCTGGGACAACATTTCTGAATCAGGCCCTTATCACACAGCAGTTGCTGATCCTCTTCCAACACCAGAGGCCTTATTTGTGCATTCAGACATGATAAAGATTTTCATTTATTCATCAAAATTTTTCCAGCAGCAAATAGAAGTGCATTCCCCTGTTTCACACTAATATGCCTGTACAATCACCCCTGCTGCTTAGATGAGGGGCTGATTTCCATGCCAGGAATTCTGCTTTGTGCCAGATTCCTTTATTCTTCGTGAAACTTTGAAGATATATTATGATGCTAATTAATTCCTTTCTCAGGAAGAGAATAATTGTAAGTATTGGAAGCAATTTCATCAATGTGGGGAATGAAGGCAAATAGATGCTCTTTTTATTTTTTCTTCCTTTTTTTTTTTTTTATTTCCCTTTTGATGGCAAAACCCACAAATTGATCTGACTTGTGGATTCTGTCATTAGCCCACTGGGAACTGGAAATGGCTGCCACTGGTGCCACTCACTGGGATTTTCCTACTGAGACAGAAGCAAATATTCATTAGTGGAAGACATTAATTAATTTTTGCTCAACAGGAGCTTCTTGGCCGTGTGAGGGGTGGAGTTGGACCTCTGTGGTTCCTCTGTGAGTCTTGTGGGGAGGCAGTAGGAACACAAACTTTCTGTTCCTTATGGATCCTCCCCTGGGAATCCCCTGACCTTTTATATGCATGATTTATATAATCCTCCTAGAGGACAGACTAAAGGGGGGATAATATCAGCCAATTAAAAGGTTCCCTCCCGAGGAGGGTGGAAAATAGCAGACAGATGATCTATTTTTTGTACATCAATCACCATTCTGTTGCTGGATGTTGTGCTGAGGAAGATCTGTGCTGTCACGTGCCTCTCCCAGTTTGAAACTCTGGGAAGAGAAACCCTGTGGTGGATTCCTGAAGCTGTGTGGGAAATTAAATACTTGGTGGGTGTGAAATGGACCTTTAGGACAAATCAACCATCAAAACTACATTGGCTATATCCTTATTTGCCCCTAGCTGTTCCCTACCAATTGAAATTTGGGCCTAGATGAATAAGTAAATAACGTTTAAAGCCAAGGGCTGTTATTTTATTGCTCTTTTCTAGGAATCTCCCAGCTCACACCCACACTACACAATCTCTATGGTATTTACTCACAGCTTCATCTGGTCTGCCTCTTACTTCCCTACTTCCAGCTGCTCTTTGCATCCAGTGTGCTGCCAGTTATCTTCAAAAGGGAATGTGTCAGCGTGCACTCATAAGATATGCAGTGCCACAGCATTCACATCAGGGTTTTGGTCACATGTGTCATATGGGAAATGAAAGATGCTACAAATGGGAAGCAGTTGCTGCAGACTCAAGGGTGTTAAGGAAAATACTCTGTAAAGCATCTTGTGGAGGGGGAAAATTTTGCCTTTCACAGATAAAACTGGGTGTTTCCGAGGTTTCTAGGTAATTCTAGTTCAGAGAAATTTTTGACAAGGGATATTTCTGCTTTAGCATGTGGAGACTGTTGAGCCTTGACTGTAGACCTTGAAGGGAAGCCAAGAAGACAGTACAGAGAAGGAACGAGGCAGAGCTGGAAGCAATCTGAGAGTGGTAACTGGGAGCTTGGTCCCAGGGCACAGCTTCAGGGACTGGCTGCCTCAGGCTGCAGGAGAGACCTGTCCCTCCAGACAGACACCAACATGCTACAGGTGCTCTGCTCGTAGACTTGAGATGTTCTTGGGTCTCTTTTGAGCCTCCTTTTCCCCTGTGGTCCTGGGAACTCTCTCTGCTACCTGCTTGTCACTTCACCTTAAACTGTTTTTCGGAACAGGATCCAACTACCACAGCTTCCAAGCACCCTGGTCCTGGTGGCAACATCAGAGATATTTCACTACCGTTCATGGCATGCCCTGATCCTGTCCCAAGGGGTGTCTGGACACCTCCACAGAGGCTGGTATGTTCATTTAACTCCACACTGGGGCAAGGACACTGCCTGCACTTGCTGTCAGAGGCTGTGCAAGGTTCTGCATCCCAAACAGACCAGAGGCTGCAGGGTTTGCAAGGCTGTGGCTGGACAAGGGCTCCAGTGCAGATGCATGCTGTGGAATGAAAGCTCCCATTGTGCTGCCCTTTTAGCACACGTCTGCCTCACCCAAATGGTGCTCGTTAGTTCATGTCCAGTCAGTCCTTGGCTAATCCATCAATGCCAATCGTGATGGATGTGCTTGTCAGGAAGGGTGTTGGTGCCTGGGAGTTGCTGAGTGTTCAAAATCCAGGTGGGACAAAAATTCAACCCGTCATTCACTGACCTCAGTGGTGCCAATTCAGCAGCAATGGTGTCAGATAGCTGTGGAGAGCAGCACAACTTCAGTCCTGAGTTCAGCATGGTCCAGTCTACATCAATCAGGTCAATAAATGCTTCTCAAGGTCCTTCTCCAGCCCGTGCTCCTTGCTGGATATTTCATTTTAGTTGCTCCTGAGTCTATGGCCCACAGTGATCCTGGGCCCAAGGCCATGCTCTGACTGCTGAGCCAGGGCTTTCCCATTAAGGGTCTGCAGAGATGTGCTACAGGTGCTAAACCTCATTTCAGGGAAGCCAGTCCACCTGCCACACACAGATCCCACCTCAGACCCTGAAGGACGTGTGGATGTTCTGGTGCAGCTTTTTGCCCAGATTATCTGTCACTGATGGGCCACTTCGTGGGCCACAGTGTGGAGAGGGTGTGGTGTCTGCACCTCAAACCCTGTGTTCGGTTCTGGGTACCTCACTACAACAGAGTCATGGAGGTGCTGGAGTGTCCAGAGAAGGACAGGGGGGCTGGGGGAGAGTCTGGTGAGTCTGGTGAGGAGCAGCTGAGGGGGCTGGGGGGGCTCAGCCTGGAGAAAAGGAGGCTCAGGGGGAACCTTCTCCTTCTCTGTGACTACCTGACAGGAGAGTGTAGCCAGGTGAGGATTGGTCTCTTCTCCCAGATAACAAATGCCAAGACAAGAGAAAATTATGTCAAGTTCTGCCAGTGGAGGTTTCTGTTGGATACTAGGAAATACTTTTTCACTGGTAGAGCGGTAAAGCATTGAAACAGGCTGCCCAGGGAAGTGGTGGAGTCACCATCCCTGGAAGCACTGAAAAAATGTGTAGATGTGGTATTTAGGGACGTGTTTTAGTGGTGGGCATGGCAGTGCTGGGCTGATGGCCGATAGGACTTTTCCAGCTCCAATCATTCTGATTCGAGTGAAGACTTTTATGTGAGTGTGAGACAACAGCACTTCCAGACCCTGCGCATCGCTCACACGTTCCCCTCTCACTCCTGCTCAGACAGGCAGGTTCAAAACCTCTCAGGCTCCCCAGCAGCTCAGCTCTGTCCCACGTGTGCAGCAGGAGCCAGCACTGGGGCTGTTGTGTGTGGGGCATCACAGACCCCTCTGCTCCTCCTGTGGCTGCTGACAACCCCGGCCACAAACCCCACCCTGTTTGCTCACAGGGAGAAAGGCTGGCGTGCAACATAAGGTCCTGCTAAGCCCTGGTGATGTGATGAGAGTGAGATGTGACACAAGGAGGGACTGCAAATATCTCTGTGTGCTGCACCCAGCAGCACGGTGCTGACAGCTGGAACCTCTGCAGAGAGCAAGCAATCACCACAGATGACCTGAAGGCAGACAAATAAAGCTTATTTCGAGTCCCTGGTATATTCCATCAAGGAATCTGTGTAGGAAAAACAAATGGGAAATCCCAAGTCCTTTTTTATCGCTGTATTGCAGAGGAGAACGTGGTACAGACCCCTGGTGAGTCAGTTTAGCTTTGTGCAGGGGCAGCAGAGGTGTTTGGTGGTTTGCAGAGAGAGAATTGTGGTGAGGGATACCTGATTTAGGATGCACATGGAGTAACATGGGCAGCAGGTGGCAAACTGGAGATGCAATATCTTGTTACAAAACTAGCAAAATGTATTTGCTGCACTTAAAGTCTCAAGATGCTGTGTTGTCACAAACCTCTAAAGTGCATCAAACTGTGAACTGGGAGATTGTGTTTCATTTCTTTAATGTACACGATCATTCAATGCTTTACAGCCTCGCTGATGCTGCCCACCCTGCAGTTTGATGTTAAATTTCAGGTCACACACTTACTGGTAAATGTTCCAGCACCTTCAGGCCTGAGCTCTGCATCTTACACAGAGACTCACCTTTGGAATATACCTAAGGTTTGTTAGCAAAGTCATGGATTTACCATTGTGATGGAGATCCAGCAGATGGAAGAGGAAGGAGAGAAATTTCCTTTCTTTAGCGCAGGGCTGAGCACTGGTTGCATAGTTTATGTTTCTTAAAAATTTTTGGGGAATGATCATACAACAGAAATTTTACAATTGTCTCAGGTGGTCCTTTCCCTTGGAACTACTACTAGAAGGACAAGATTTGGAAATAGTCACGATTCATGGGGAATAATTAACACCCTTTCCTCTGCGTGCATGCCTGTACTCTTGGAACTGAGACCCTGCCAGATCTCTGAGTTCAAGAATATCAGAATATTAGGGGAAAAATTAATTTTGAGACCAAAGAGAGGAAGACAGGATGTAAAGGAGGTGGAAGGGAAACCTGAAGTGATGGGAGTTTTCAAGAAATCCAGATGCTCTCGAGCTGAAATTATAAGAAATAATCACTTAATATCTGGGTAATTTGAAAAACAGATGACAAGGATGGTAGAAAACAGCTGTTCCAAGGAGCCTAACCAGGTTATTTCTCAGAGAGAAGGAAAAAAAATGCCCTGTCAACTGAAAGGAAGATTTAACTCCTCAGGTTCTTGTGAACCCCTGTTGCACTGTAATGACACTTGCAGATTCTGAGGCTATTTTCCTTGCGACAACATGGATCCTACTTGTTTCCATTCATCTCCCACCACAGCCAGACCCCATTCCCCTTATTAATTATGACTGGAGCTCCACACAAGTGCAGCTTTCACACCAACAGTCCCACCTATCCTCCATTTCCTTCCATTTCCCTTAACTGTGCCAGTTCAGTTTACAGTGTTTGGTTTCTCTTGACATGAGATTTTCAGCTTGCTCCATACAGTTTACTCATCAGCTCTCACCCTATAAAATTTCCTGGAGTAGGAGAAATTTGGAGGGTGCTGGGGCATCCTTCTACAGCAGAGCATTCCTTGATGAACTTGAACACCCTCGCTCCCCAGATCTGGAGTTATATTTCTCTTTTGCTTTTTGGCATAACTTTAAATTGTGATGAATCCCAATAAATTCACTGTGAATCGTGAGTGAAAATTTGGTGTGGGAGAAAACAGCCTCATGTCCTTTCATTGTTTAAAGTGGAGCATTCCCAGTGGGTAAATATCCTGTAGTACCACTGTGGAAGAGCAAATATATGGAAAAACCACTTAGTACCACTAAGGATACTAATGTAGTTAAAACATTAATCTTGCTGCAGCTGTTGTCAAAACTGTCATAGGGCTTAAGGTGGTTCCCTCCAGCTCCTCAGGAGAGAGCAGCACAAGTGTTTTATACGATCTTAACAGGAGGAAACTGGATCCGGGGCATTTTTCATTTAGCTGTACAGACAGACATGTGCTTCCTCCCCAGGATCCCCGCAGCCTGTTCTCATCTGCACAGTATCTGGGAGAGCTTGGACAAGCCCAGGGCTGCAGGCTGGAGAGAGAGCAGGTGGTGGGAGCTGCTGGGGATGCTAAGCTGTAGGATTTTGTCAGGATGTTTGCAGAAAATGGGAAAAAGTCCCATGAGAAATGACCACAGATTTCTTCCAGGATGCTGGAATGTTGCTGGGAGCAGCAACAGATGTGTCCTGTTGAGCTGCTACCTTCAGTCCTTTGTGTTGGTTTTTCTTTTTTCCCTCCAGGATCCTTCTTTTGGGCTGATCCACAGCAATCAATACCTCCCCCACATTTACCTTTTGCAGCCCTCTCTGCCTGGTGTTTTAGCATCAATCTAACTTTCATTTCAGCTCCAATTAATAATAATTTAGAAGGGGAAGAGGAGGGAGGAAAGGCTAACTTCTTGATCTCATGATATCCAGAAAAAATTAAAAAGTTCTACATTAAGTCATGCCAGTATTGAAATCTCTGAGGATTTTTAGGAAAATCTCAAAATCTTGGGCCTGGCAAGAAGGAGAGGGCACCCCAGCTGGGTGCAGGACCCAGAAGATGGTTGAAATCTCAATCTGTGAATGCTGAGGGGAGAGAAGGACCCTGTTCTTTCCTCACATGTCACCCCTTGGCATGTCAGATGGTGGACATGGAGGTGGGCTTTGTGGGATCACCTGCAGCCCTGCTCTGGAAGGAACAGAGGGACTTGCAGCATATTTTGTAAGGTTTCTACTGTCTGCAGTTGTGGAGCAGTAAAACTCCTTTGTGTGATGTCGTGGCATCAGTGAGACCCAGACAGTTTTGTGTTAAGCTCTTTGTTCATGCAGAAAGTGTTTCCCTTGGGCTGAGGGAGGCTCTAAAGGGCTCCTGTGGACCAGGCAGGACAGGCTGATGTAGATACAAGTTTGATAAAGGCTCTCTTGTGGTAAATGTCTTAGGCTCTGTGACAGATCTGTGATACCCAGCTGTGATCCTCCAGTGTGCTGCACCCTAAAAGCTTCACTCAGCTGCAGCCTGCACACTTGCTGATTCATTGTGACCCTCTTCCCCAACCCCTGGAACCCCAAATCCTGCCATGGGGCTGCCCCCATTATTGACTACATTCACATGACCTGATGTCTCTTCACAGATACGGTTTTCACCAAAGCTGCATGTGCCTTTTAGCTGGGAACACAAAGCCAGCATTTCAGCATGGGGAAAGTAACCAGTTGTTTTTTTTTCTCTCTGAATAAAAGCCTGTGTCACTGGGGCTGGAGGGTGAGGCTGTGCCACTGCAAGCATTCAGGTTAGTGTGTCCTTAATGGAGACCTTCTTTCAGCTGGAGGTCACTGCTGTGAGCTGGGACACTGCAAATGAGTGCCAACCGAAATTAAAGAGCTGAAGCTTCCAGTTTTGCCGGCGAGATGTCAGTTCCTTTGAGGCAGCTGAAGTCAGATGCTCAGAGCAATTCCTGTCACCATCTCAGTCACAGGCTGAGCTCGGGGCTGGGCAGTGATGTGGGGTGGGCTTGGCACCACGGAGTCCTGCAAGCATGAGCTGCCTGTCACCCCAGGGCAGTGCTGGGAGCCTTTGCTGTGCCTTTGCTCGCACAGAGCCTTGCCCAGGTGCCTGGCACCGTGCCAGCACGCCGGTCCCACTTCTGTTTGTTGATAGGTCTCCCTCCTATCTGATACCTTGATTAACACCCATTGATTTCTCCTCTTTCTGCTGGTGGAAAGGGTGCTCTGAGCAGCAGCCTGGTGTCTCTGGGAGGGGTTTCTGCATTGCATTTAAAACCCTCAGCGTGAACTGCGCCGAGCACAACATATATTTCAGGACTTGCTTTTCCCTGCCACTTAGTGGCTTTAAATGGCAAAATATTTTTGCAAAGACAAATTGCTATGCAGGTACCACGCTGAGCTGCTGGAAAGGCTCCAGATGCCCAGAGGGATTTGAATGACTCCCTGCATCCCCGTCAACAAGGCGAGATCACTCCCAGCGTTCATTTTCCACATATGAAAATTAGAGGAGTGTGAAATATTGGCGGCAAATTGCAGCACTGTTTCGAGTGCAAGGCAGTCACGCTGCTGAAAGGCTCAGAGATTCACAACACCTCAGCTCTCCTAGGACCAAACCATGAGGTTTTTTAAGAATTAAGCAGAATTAAGACCATTTGCAATATGCACAGGCTGTTTCTGAGTAAGAAACAGCTAAAGTAGGACCATTCCCCAGAAAATATCTCTGTGCCAATCTGATGAAATTTGTATGAACCTGTGGCTCTGCCTCAGGACAAGCCATTAGATTATCTAATTGAAGAAGAATTTTATGTTAAAGGTTGCTTGGAAACACAGATAAAAATCTGTCCCTGACCTCTTTTGCCCAGTTGCAATCCCCAGTGCTCCCAGTTTGTGAAGATGCATAGGGTGTCTGCAGTACCACAAAGCTGGCAGTAGAAAACCTTTATTTGTTCTCCAGTTTCTCACACGGAGACAGTGTGGTGACCCTTTGGATCCTGGATATTCCCCCCTGGAAGAACGGCAGAGATCCCAGCTTCTTTCTGCAGCACTTGCTTCCTTGCCCTCCTCTCTCGAGCAGGTACCCTAAGGTAGAAGGGAACCTTCTTCCTCAGGGTTTTAACCCTTTTCTCCCCAGAAGAGCCAGGGGATCTGATTCGCCACACGTAGGTTCAAAATGCCTGTTATTTATTAGGATCAGCAGCTCTGTAAAGTTAGGCAAGAAGTTGCTTTTCAAGGCCCTGGGTGGCTCTAAACATTATTAAACATGGTCATTAGAACATGCTTTTCCAACCATTGAACGGCTGTGAACATTAAATATTTTGGTTTAATAAGTGCTTGCTTTTTCAGCTGCTGAGTGGCCTTAATCTTTTTTTTTCCCCTCATTAAAAAATGTTGTTTTTCCAGCTCATGAACCACTGAAAATACTGTTCTGTTTTTTTCTCTTCCTTTTTATTTCTCTCTCTCTCTTTTTTTTTTTTTTTTTTTTTTTTTAATTTTCTTGTTCAGTTTATTTTTATTTTTTAAAAAAGGGTGAGTATTTTGGAGCCTTTGGCTAAAATAACTTGTTCTCAGCTACCAGGACATGTATAGGGCAAGGCTTAAGATAACATAATCATCAAACCTTGCTTGTGCGAACAAGTTCCACTGAGATAAGAACATGCAAACTATCCAAACATCAGCAGATTGTCTTCTGTGTGTGCTCTGAAAGGATGGATGAATCACACTGCTGCAAGCCAGCTTTCCCACCTGCCAATCAAGCATGTCCTATTGTGTCATCCCTACAGATTCAGGGGGCAAGCTATGAAGCAATCCTGGGGCCAGAGGTGAGGCATGTGTGCTTTGGATTCAGAACGAAGATAAAGAATTTGACTTAAATTTCATTTCCCGTATTTGTTCTCTGTGGGAGCCCAGGTTACATAAGAAGAAAGGTAATTAGGAAGGTCTTTTGCTAAAGCATTAGGCTGGAAAAGCAACTTCTGCTGAGGGCTCCTTGTATGGCCATGGGAAAGTAATTTGTGCCACGAGTGTTGCCTAACCAACCCAAACTCCTTGGGATGCTCCCCGTGCCCCACCCGACCTCCAGCTGTTTTTCCAGGAAGGAGGATGTCTCTGTAGGTCCAATATTCTCTGTGCTACAACCACAAACTCTTGAGGATCACATCTCAAGGGACACGAACTGTCTCTGTTCAGGCAAATAGATGGCAATCTTAGCCTGTCTTCCTAGTTCTCCCACGATATAATAAATCCCAGGAATCTGCTGGATGCACAGGCTGCCCCTTATGGTGCTGCTCCCATTCCTGCTACCACAGATCGCTGATTTTTTGGGTGGCCCTGCTGGAGGAGGAGACACTGACAGCATGGAAGGCACTTGGCAGGAAGTTGCCAACACCTTGCTCAGCTGGGGAGCTCTCCTGGGGGAGGCCAAAAGTGGCAGCTTTCCCCCGTGGCTGGGGCATTTGGCTTTCTGCAGCTCCTAAATCACCCACTTGGAATGCTCTGTGCATCAGCCTGGAAGGGAGTCAAACCGTTTTATGAAAGCTGCAATTAGTGGCTTCCCACAAATAGCATCCAGCACTGACAAGTGGCTGCTATGTAATGCTGTTTATGGGCTTGTTTCAGGTAATGGAATTTCATTGCCTTTCAGGTGCTCTCGCCACAGGAAGCACATATATTTTTTCAGCTCTGTGATTTTTTCCACTAAATTGCACAAATCTTTATATTTGAGCAAGTGCATTGGAAACATTTTATTCTGCATTTATTTTGCAGCTCAAGTCCTTCATGAAAGGAGGAATAAATATGTTCTTCTAGGAAAACTGGGGGGAGAAAGCAAAGGGAGCAGAGATAGTGGGAAACAAAATCTGGTCTTCACAGAGAGTAAATCAGTGTATATGTGCTGCCTCAGTATACCTGCGCTGTATTGGCTGATGAGGGGATCCAAAATCTCCCTTCTTCTCCACTCCCAGCTGTGGCAGCTCCTACCAACCTCTACCTGAACCCATATCTGTCTGTGCCTTTCTTGGGAGACTGAGGATGTGATGTGGCAGAGTTTCGTGACTCTTCTGCACAGTTACTTGCTAATTGCCAGGCATGGAGCAAATCAGCCTGAGACGTCAAATGGCCTCTTCAACTGCAGTTGATTTAATGACATGGAATGATAGAATCTTTATGGCTGGAAAACACCTCCGAGATCATTGAGTCCAACAATTAACCCAGCACCACCAAACCATATCCCCAGGTGCCAGATCCACACGAGTTTTGAACACTTCCAACACAGTTATGTTGTGTTTAATGTGGGAACAGAGGGCAAGGGCAGGTTCCATCGGTCCTGGCTGGCTGGTGTAGCAGAGCATTTTACCCGGGATGATACATTGCCCCCAGCAATCCACACTCCCTCCCCTGTGGGTCCCTGCTAAGCAGAGTCCTGCCGGGCTGCCTGCACTGGCATTTGATAGGGAAAAATTGTCCCACCTGAATGGCAGTGCAGAGAAAGCCTGTGAGATGTGATCACTTACACCGAGCCTGTTAGGTCACGGTCAGAGGCACGAGGAGCCTTTGTTAGGAAAGCTGAGCACCAAAGTGCACAGCATCCCCTTTTGTTCGTGAGCCCTGCTGAAATCATGAGCCTCAAAGGCAAAAGAAGGCTGTGAACCCAGGGAACAGGTGAATCAAAGGCAGAGGAGTTGCTCCAAGGGACACAATTTGAAATCAAGGTTGCAGAAAACCAAGGCTCCTAATAGGATAATGCAGGTAATACTATCACACAGCACTAAAACAATACAGAACTAATTAGCTGAAATATTTGCTGACAACGTGGGTTTTGAGGAGAGGGGGGCATGGGATTTCATAAAACTTAATTAACTCATAGAGTAAATCAGTTTCATTCATTGCCACAACAGAGCCAATCAAGATAGGCTTACTGTTTGCTCATTTGGAAAATGATTAGGATTCCCATTTAGGCTTAATTACAGTGCAAAGGTTGACAATTATCATCTTTGTGGAAGCACTGGATACCACAGTATCTCAGCTGAACATGTGCCTGTAATTATAGACATCATTTTCTTAGCAGAAAATGTAACCCACTTATTACCTGGATTTCACGCCTGTAATAAGAGATAATAGAAATAAAAAAAGAAAAAATTCAGAAGAGGACTGGTGCTGAGTTACTTTGGATCTTTTCACAGTAAATTATTTTGTGCAACTGTTTGTCACAAATTAAAATGTTGGTCTGTACTTTATAGTCCCCATGGAAGGGCATTTGTGGACATACCAAGGAATCAAACCAGCCACATGGGTCATATTTTGACACCGCCAAGAGCAGCACTGCCTCAGAGTGGTCTGGGTCATAAACCCTTCCTCATACCTCTCTGCAGTTTCTCGGATTACACAGGGTTACAATGTACTTACCATTGCAGAAGCAAACTGCTGAGAGAAACTTGGTCAGTCACTTTGGAAAATCACAGCTTGATCTGAACCACAACCCAATAGACTCACCCTGCTGACCAAAATAAATCCCATTAATATTAAAGATTGCAAGCAGTGCTTGGCTAGGATCATTTTGAATCCTGCCAAACAAAAATGATAAGCAGGTAAGGATTCCTCCCTTTTGCCAGCCCAAATCCCTCCAGGAGGCTGCTTCAACTCATCACATCCAGGGGCTGCACCATGGCTGAGATAAGAGAAAAGGAAAGTTCAAAACATTTTACAGATAAGGCAGGGGGTAAAATGAGGACATAATAAACACAAACTTGATTCAGTCTGATCTGTCACTGTCCCTGGGCCTCTGTTTATCCCATGGGCTTGTAAAGATGCAGGGAGAGTGTCCTTTGCAGGGAGCAGCAATTGGTCAGCACAAGCACCATCACATTTAACAATAAAGTTGAATCAGCTTCTTCCCTTAGTTTTAATTATATTTATTTCCAAACCACAGTTAGTGAAGTGGAAGTAGGCAAGACTCTAACTTTCCTGTATTTGTTTCATACAGGACGTGTCTGACCTTAGATTAATGCCTGAACCTCCTGGGGAAAATGGCAAAAGTGACTTTGGGACCAGGGCATCACATTTTCTTGGGCAGGTTTTTTGCCTGCTTGCCAGCTGAAATGCTGAGTTTGCAACAGATAGAGATGATTTGCAAGGAAATAGAAGGAAAGAATCACTTTCCACTTATATATCCTCTTTATTTTCCATACTCTGTAAAGGAATATAGCATTCAAAAGTTTTTCCCACCTTTCCTGTGCTTCTTTTTAAAAACTCTGTTTGCATCCTGAAATGAGCACTGCCCTGTTAGGAGGGGAAGAAACCCAGCTTTATCAGGTGAGGTAATCCCTGTGCACCATAATCAAGAAACAGTGTCAGCAGGACTTCAAGGAGTACATTTTTGTAGCTGTGTGGAAAGGCAGCTGGGAGTCTGGAGGCAGAAAGGCTTTTTTTTTTTTCGGTTTTCCAGGAGTATTAACTTGTGTGTTCATTCTGGTTTGTTTTTTTTTTTTTCATAGGTGTAGATAAAAGGGAAGAAAAAGTTTTGAGTGTTGGCTGTGTCCTTTTGAATATTTAATGTTCAGGTGCTTTTAATATTGCTTGAATGCTGAGCATTTTGTAAGGAGAATAAAAACAGTCATAAAAATAATAAACCAGGAGAAATAAGTCCTTACATTGTTTGAGGTGCTTTTGAAGCTGAAGGCCTTCGCTTTTGTTTTATTTCTTATACCACATTCCCTGAAGCTTTATGTAGCCGTGGAGCCTGCACGGTACTGTTGTGTTGCTTCGGAAAAGCTGAGAGGGTGGTTTTTTGGATGTCTCGGCTCCCGGCTGCCTGGCAGCGCGAAGTTCCTTCAGATGTCGGCAGAGAATTCTATTCATCTGCAGGCTGGAGATGCAGCTACAGCCCTGGAATGCCGGGCAGTGCCTCTGTGGCAGCAGGAGGACGCGCACAGGTGCGCTCAGATGGGAGCTCAGAGCACCTCGCTCGCTCCCGGCGAGCCACAACAGGGCAGCCGTGCCCCTGCCTCGCTTTCCAGCGCAGCATCAGTGAGCTTTCTTTTGAACTGCTGAGCTGCAAACTCCCCTCCCGGCCCTGCTGCCGTGGTGGGTGGGACCAGGGGCAGAAGAAAGAGCTGCTCAGGGAATAAGGCACCGATGGGGGTGTGCAGGTGTGGGTGCTGGGAGCAGCTGACTTTGCCAAACCCGCTGGGGTTCGCTCCGCCCAGCCGGGTGCAGTTGGGAAATCTGGCAGGGCTTGACTGCCTGGTACCTGGAAAAGCTCATTTGGAATGCCTGGTATCTCCAACCAACCCACAATTAAGTGATTAGTTGCAAGGAGCAGAGGTTCAAAGAAATACACAGGGTTGAGAAGTATCCTCACTTGTTTAAAAAGTAAGGATAATAGTTTAAAAAAGTGCCCAAGGAGAGAGGAATCCTCTTAACAGAAGGAAGGAGGAAATGCATGGAGCAGAGATTTGCTAGCATACAGCAAATCAGGCCTATTCACTGATTCCATGCAGAACTAGTTGTGCCACTTCAGTGTTTATTTATCCACTGCAGGAGTCAAAGATATGAAAACAGACACAGAAACTTATTGGCACACAGGCATTTTTCATCTGGCAGTAGAGATCCCAGGCAGGAGCTGCAGTGCTGTGCATAGCTCCTGCCTTTGGAGTAAACAAGAACCAAAGTCTTAAAGATGGGGTTTTGAGGTTCAAAGCCAACACTGTAATGTGTGGTTACAAATCACTGACCTTGGGAAGATGGGAAAAAAGGTTCAGGGTCAAAGAAACAGGTGCTGAAAACAGCCTCCTGCAAGATTCACAGAGCTACATTTCTATCAAACTGCTTCAGCATCAGAAATCTTGGGTTTCATTTACTTTCCTCCCTCACCCACATTTAGTAATTTAGTATCATCTTTGTCTTTTTTGGAAGTCACTGCCAAAATTATGCATTTTTTTGTCTCAACCAGAAGCAGTCTGAACGCCCCTGTTGTTTAAACATTTCTGAATTAGTTTCATAAAGGGAAGAAGTTTTGACTTGTCAATGTGAGTTTTGAAAAGCAAGTTGATTTCCATATCCTTATCTGAATTCAGCCTGCCTGTGTATGTTAAGTGACTAGTCTGTTTCTGACTCTTGGAGATGCTGCCAGCTTCACAGTCATCACCTTGCAGAGGTGTAAACAACACGAGAAGTCAAGAAAAGTCCATTTCTTGTTATGAAGTTTAAGCCTGGAACCGAATATATGTGGAGTTTTACATTTCAAGGATAAGTAGCAGAGACAGCTATAAAGTCACACAGATTTATAAAAAAAAATTGTTACTTTATTATTGTCATCACTCTGAGTATAAAACTGAGAGGAGAGGGAGTTTTTTTCTTCCTTTGCTTTTTTACCAGAGGTATTGTATGCCAGAATGCTTAGCTGTGCTGTTCAAAGGTGAGAGTGACTTTAGTGTGGTGGTTGTGAATAACTCCTGCATGGAGCAGGAATTTGGTAACTAAGAGAGAAGACCTTGCGTGCACAGAGGTCTGAGATGTATCAGAGTTTGCATTAAGAAAGGATGAGAAGCAATGCCTGAGCTCATGCTAAGCTCCTCCACAGGATGACTATAAAGTTATTTTTGAGAGAAATCCAGGTAAAACTTATGCATAAAAATTAATCCAAGTGCTCAATCCCAAGCAATACATTTTTGATACAGAGCATGTCATCCTAGTGGGCTAGAGAGACACAAAATTAAAAGTGAAGTGGCCCAGATCACCTTGGCTTTGGTGTTTGAGGCTTTTGAGTGCTTTATTGTGAAAGAAAAGTGCAGAAATAAGTGCCTTCTGAATATGCTAATAACTTGAGAGTATTCAGAGGGGATAGAAGCTCCTTGTACATGAAAAAAAATATCCTTGGGAACCAGTACTAGACATTATGCAAAGTGAACCTGGCAGAAACGCTGGGGAGCAGAATAGAACTGCTAAACAGGTTTGTTGTGGCCTAACACGTGTCTTCTGCAGGAGGAACCTTCAGTTCTGGGCAGAAGGAAACCTGCAGAGGGCTGTGGGAAGAGGCAGAGCCGTGGGAACACCTCATCCAAGGACAGGATCCGCAATCCAGGGTGAGTGCTCCAGTGCTGTGCACTGCATGTGCATCGAGCCTTTTGCTCTTGGCTGGACTCAATCAACATTTTCTCTTCAAGGCTTTCCAATCCTCCCTGAAGGGAACCCTGGGGGTGCCCACTCCAGGTCACACCTGGCTGGTGAGCGGACAGCCCCTTGCAGGGGGAGAAGGAATGTGCAGTTTGTCCAGGGAGGAAGAATGTTTTGAATCTTAGCGTAATCTGACTCCCTGGATCAGGAGAGACAGCGCATGGGGTTTGAGACAGAAATATATCCCATTTGTGAAGTGGTTGGGAAAAAGCAGCGATCTGTGTGGGAAAGCTGGAGAAATGGCGGGAGAGAAAAGAAAAATTACATGCATTAGTGGTTTATGCCTTCCAGACATTTACAAACTCTTGGTAACGCAACTCAGAGGGAATTTTAGTCATTCCAAGGAGGCTGCATGATTTAAGAGGGCAGGAGGGTTGCAGTTTGCTCTGTGGTTTAACCCACAAATAAAACTTCCATCACGCGGTAGAATATCTGGAAGGAATTTGGGGGTGCATTTTTAGGAGCACAGACATTAATAAGGCCTAGCTTTATTGCCTCGGTGACCTATCACCTCAGCATCATCTGGCCCTGGGCTGCCCGTGGGATGGAGAGGTTAATGTGTAAAACACACCACAGCTTCAACAGATTTCGGGAAACAAAGATGGTTTTGCGGGTGTTGCACTTCTGATTTTTTTTACAGATGACATTGCTCTTTCTGCTCGATGCCTTAAAGGCAACATACCCAATCCATTTTCACTTGCTGACCTACTCTCTGCCTTCCAGAGAGAGTTAAATTTAGGGCACCATGGAGACGAAGGGCCAGTGCCCATCATCAGGCCATGATCTAATTAAATTAAAACTCTGTTACAAGTCCCTTTAACATATTCTCCTACCTATTTCTCTGAGTGATATCTTCCAGCCCTTTTTCTTGGGAAAGGTCGTAGAGTGTTCCTCATTGTATTCCACTTGCAGAGGCCACTTTGTTTTATTTAATACATGTTGTTATCTCAAGCTTAGGATGAATTCTCTCAGCATTTTTCTTAGTAAACTGTATTTCACATAGAATTTTCCCTTTTCTATTCCATTCCATTCCCTCCTTATATTTCCTGTATTTTTCACATTCCATAATGCTTTTCTGCCTTGGTTTTTGACATGTAAAGATCAGACATATATCAGTATCAATAAAATGCCTCAATCTGTTTTGTGATGAACAACAGATGAGAATGATAGCAGTGAAAAAAAACAAGCATTCTCCTTTCTTGAAGGCCATTAAAAAAAATGGAGGAAAAAATACTTGGAACTGGGATGAGAACTTCTGTCTACTGAGGGTTTAATTTTTATCCCTATTTTATTAGGAAAGGGAAACAGAGGCAGCAGGCCTTGGCCAAAGGAGTCAGTCATTCAGCCCAAGCAGATGTGCTGGCATGATTCTGGCGTCTTTCAGAAATACCAAGACTCATTTTGATTGTGAAATACTTGCTGCAGTGGTGCATTATCAGAGAGCCTCAAAGGGGTTCATTTCAGTGCTAGTGGTTTGAGGCTCCTCTGATGCAAAGGAAAAGTAGATAATGCCTCATATTTCAATCAGACCATGATCAAGGACCCAGAGCAATCAAATTCAGCTCCTTTGCCCTTTATGTCATACTTCACATCTTCTAACAACACTTGGAGAATGTTTGAGTCAGTGGAAGCTGGAGCAAACTTGAAGAGTTGCAGCAATGAATAGGACTGAGAGAAACTGGGTTTGGACTCATGGGGAGATTTTAACAGCTCTTTCTGATCTACTGGGGGAATAGCAGTAGGATAACTTAATTCCTGTCACTTCAGGTGTAAAGTGATTTTAGTGATGATGGAAAATTCCAAAGTTTGATTTGCTTCCTTTCTTCTGCCCCTCTTGGGACAGCTCATCAGAGCAACTGGCTTATGGTCCAGGCTGTAATTTGGTTCATGACTAAATCCTCCCTCTCCCAAGTGCTCTCACTGTCCTCAGCACTCATTCCAGAGGGACTCGAACGTAGATAACTCGTGACCAGTCCTAACGCTGAATTACCAAGACAAAGTGTGCAGTTGCAGTGTCAGGTATTGAGGGTAATTAAGCAGTTGATCACAGCTCCATTTCCACCCAGGCACTTTGGAGAGCTGGAATGAAATGTCAAAGTACAACTTCAAAATACAGCAGGGGCTGCCCAGCTAAGGCAGCAGAGAAGTCAGTGCAGACTTAACTTCAGAAGCAGGGTGAGTGTTGGGTTGATCACCCACAGCCATCTGCTGCTGCCTGGTGACTTCTGAAAGAGCTGTCACCTTCCTGCTGGTTCAGGTGTGCTGCCCTCCTCCCCTGCCAAATGCACGCCCTTAGAAGAGCTCTGAAGGCTTTCAGACGTTCCTCATGCAGCAGTCAAAGTCTGAATATATTTTATATCCTACTAAGATCTCACAGAGGAGAGAATATGTGCTGTGATGAATAAAAAATGAGGCATGCAGAGGGTAGTCTAAAAAACCCCATTTTAACCAGTTGTTTTGATTTTTCCTGTGGATAAGGCTGCCATTGTTATTTGAAAAATGTGAAAATCAGCTTTTTTAATAACTTTTTTTTTTTAAGATGGGGATGGAAGAGTCTAAATGGCAGGTATTTTCATTGTGACCCTTTTCAGAAAAATGCCATGCAAACATATTTCTGTAAAGAACACACAGGGCTTAGGCTGCTTTGATAGTAGCCAAAGCAAGCAGCAAAACACACGAATGCCTCCAGACTGCTCCCAGGGTTTTGTTCCACTGCCAAAAGTTGAGGACTACACTCACAGCATGAGGCAGCAAGCTCCTCTGGCTTGCACATGAGGTGGATTTAACAGAGAGATTGTTACACTCCCCTTGCTCCTTCCCTTCTCTTTCTCCCTTAAGGTCTTGGTCTAAGAAAATAATATGGAAGTAATTCTGGACCCAGTGATGCTGAAGGCAGATGAAACAACTTTGCCAGTTGCAGCACATACTGGTCAAAACATCTGTGCTTGTGCACACTTTGGAAAGACCAGTTTGAGTGTGTTCCATCAGGATGCTTCTGTCTTGTGCTTGTGGATGGCCGGATATTGGGAGATTTCTTAGATATTTGTGTTTCCTGAAGCTGTTCAAAATACAAGATGCTGGGAAGGATTGTTGGTGTCTGCTCAGGAGGATCTGGATAGATACGGGTGCTTTCTTTTCTGTGTCTTTCTGGCACTCAGGGAGTGAGCTCTGTGTCTTGCTGGTGGGACATCATACCCTAAGAGACAGATCAATCCCATCATCACAGGACAACTTTTCCTACCTTCCCTTTCAACTTACCTGTTCCCTGAGATCCTGCTCAGCTAATGGGAGTTAATTGTCTCCACGGCAAGGAAATCAGCTGTAATTCCTGGCTGCAGGGCTTTGGTTGCTTAAATATCTTCATTGGGATGGGAAGGCTCACATCAATTCAAAGTAGCTGGCCACTGTTGGGTGAATATAAACCTCTGCAGGCAACGCTCAGAGCACGTTGATATCACCCTGGAGGAGGAAAACTACTGGGGGATGCTGCACTTGCACCTTGAGCCCTTGTGTGACCATCAGAGTGGCTCTGATCTGCATGGACACGGTCATGGAACAAACGTGAGCACTTCCCTCACCAAATCCTGCTCCGCAGTCCATGCAACAGCTGGAGATTCAGGCCTGCAGTCTGCAGAGCGTGTTTCCAACATGGGCCTTGAGCAGCGTGCCCAGCATGGATGAGGAATGTGTGTCTGCTGGCAAACAAAACCCTCACATCTATAAATGTGGAAATAGATCATGTCAGAGAGAAACTTTGATCATCCATGTGTAATTTTCTCATATGCAGATGTCAGCTTTCATAAAGCCTATGAGTTCAGTTCAAGATTAATGTAAGAATTTTGCCCCCATTTATTTTGTATCACTTAAGAAAGATTGACTGGGTCCTTAAAAGGTTGTCAGCCCCAATTAAATCAACTTTTAGGAATCACCTGGTAGAACCTTGGTATGTATCTGTATTTGGAAATCTTCACTTGAACTGTCTTTTGTTCCACTTTGGCTTGTACACTAGAACAGGTGGACAGTAATGCTGTGTCATCTGCTGTTCTTGGGTTACGTGCATCGTAAGAGATGTTAATTAGATGAAGAAGTGATTTCTGAAGGTTTATTTGGAGAAATGCTTCTGTGGGTCTCCTGCCTCTGCAGGAGTGGGAGCAAGTTAAAGCTTTGGAGCACCATCAGTAAGTTTGAAGCCTCTTACCCAGACCTCTCCACTCTTCCCTGCTTTTTCTGCTTCTGAACAAAGGGTTACAGATAGAGATCACAATCCTGTGCTAGGAAAAGCTGTCTTCTGAACACGTTTGTGCATGTAGAATATTTCCCAGAAGCAAATGCGTTTTTCTAATCTCAAGACTTCGCTTTGTGCATCGAGATCAGATCTTAAGCAATAGGAATTCATTGCCAGACTTCCCCTCTGCTGTGCACAAATTCTGCATATCAAAGGTACTGGGGACAGGATTCATTACTGCAAAATTGATTTCTTAGAATTTCTGAGGCCAGGTTTAATCCAGCGGCACAGTGTGGCATCACTGAAGGGCATTTCACTTGTTTAACCACTAAATGGAGTCAGAAAAGGGGAGAAACATCTTGAATATGATGACCAAATGGGGGTGCAGTGATTTCTTCCATGTGTTTGAAGTGTAAAGCCCCATCTGATCAGCTTTGAAAGTGACTATTTAAGATTAAAAATGTTTAGATGCTAAAAGTTTATGTTTTTAAAAGATCTGCTGTAGTTAGCACTGAGAGCTACTATTGAAACAAGCCTCCTCTTTTCATGAACATGTATTTCCATGTGGTACCCAAAGCAGAACTCAGTCTCTGTGCAGGGCTCCAAGGCTGACAGCTCTGCTGTGTCTGCTTCTCCCAGGTGGGCATTTTCCCACTGACAGCTGAGCTGGCCCCAGCATCCATCTTTTAAATGTCCCCAAAGGGTTTCAAACAGGAGGGATCTCCTGGCTGGGGCCGTGCTGTATGGGTGACCCTGAGCATCAGCTGAGGCAGACCTCTGTGCACTGATGCTAAACCAAGTGCCTGCTTGTCTCTGAGCTGTCAGGTTGTCACCAGTAGCTTGAAGAGCCTTTATCTCCCCTTTAAGATGATGGAAATCACAAGATCTTAGTTTCTTATGGGCTGACTTTTTTAATTTCATTTTATCCTGAGACTGCCAGACTAAGGTAAATTATACACAAATATGCCCAGCCATCAGAACCCAAAGACTTTTGAATCATCAGTGTATTTCAGATGCAAAATCCTTACTATTCAATCTTCTTTCCTGCTGTGTGATATAAAACTAGATACCTAATCACACTCTCTCTTAGATTTGATTTATATTAAAATAGTTCACTTTCTTTGCTGAGTAAGCTGCTCCTGTGTCTGGTTCTGATTTCAGGATTTCAGTCACCTAACCTTGAAGCAGATAGAGACCAGTAGAAGTAACTTCTTTAAAAGTAGGATTAAACTTCTTTGAACGGGGAATTAAACATTTTTAAAAGTGGGATGAATTCGACTGGCATGAGCACAGAGAGCTGAATCATCCTCTCTCTGTGTTTGCATTCATGACTGTTAAAAGCACATAAAAGGACTTTAGAAAAGGGATGAAGGAGAGATGTTATATGAGGAAAATGGTAATGATATCTAAGGAAGTTTCTTATTTGATTTTTGGAGTGTCAAATATTTAGCTGGTCAGTGAGGGAATGCTTCAGGCAGAATTATGGATTCTTGGGAATTTATATTGATTCAGAGGAAAATGAAATTTAGGATGTACCTGTATGGAAGCTGGCCCAAATATTTAGAGCAGATCTAAGAGTCTATAGGTAATTTTGCATTCAAAGAAACAGATGAATTGTTCCCCCTATCCAAAAATCTCTTTGGGATTTATGTGTGTAGATTTATCAACCCAATGCCACCTTATTCACAGAATTGCTTTAAACAAACTGAGACCTTCACCAGAATCAGTTATTTACAAAGGTAAAAGCCATGATTCTGCAGGTGTGCTGGTGTCTGGGTGAGATGGGGGACAATTGAAAAATCTCATTTACCTGATGGATGTGGAGGAAAACCACACAAGATGAGGATCCCTCACCCAAAAGAAGCTATTTTCTTGCTGCCAGTGTCCAGGAAGCCTCTGTAGTGCTGATGTGAAATTAATAGCTAAACCTATTTCATTGTCCTGCCCTTTGGAGAAGCTGTGAGTATCAGCAGCCACACAAAAGAGGTAGTGGGGGGCCAGGCAGGAGAAAATACCAAATATTATCTGTCTTTCCTGGTGTAGTGTTCTAGTTACTTGTGGCTTCCACTCCCTAAACTCCATCAAAGTAAAAACTCAGTGCTGCTATTTTTTGTCTGTCCTTAGATGTTGCAAGTTTAGGGGCTGATCTGCTTGGAGTGGGATTTTTTTAAGACTTTTATTAGCTCACTTTTTCATGTCATTGTAGGGAACAGAAGAAACAACGGTTCACTTAGGCTGTAAAACTTAGGGGAGTTCTTCATCAACAGAGACATTCTGCAGTAACCTCTGAACACCAACAGTGGTGACAAAAACTGGACTGTTTCTGAAACAGAGGTGAAGGAGTGAGGTACTAGTGCTAAGGAGCTATAATGACCCTAATTAGGGTTAATAATTTTACAAGAGATGTTAAGCTTTATTAGTGCTGGAGGCAACTTCACCCTGTGGTTCTCAGATCTGACCTGTGGTGTCGTCCTCTAATAGAGCAGTAGTGTAACTGCACTGCTGTTACTCTTGGTTTGCACTCTTAGAGAAGAAGGATGGAGCCAACATATTTTCAGGGTATATTTTGTAATACCTTACTCAGATTTTATAGAACCATACTTGTTTCCTCCCTCTTAAACACTTTAAAATTTTCTAACACAAAGTGTTGTTTGGAAGGCTGAGAGAATTCAGGAGGGAGGAGGTGGTGAGGCAGCCAAAGGTGTGTGTGATAAATTAGTGTAATTACTCAGGTTTGCACTACAGCTCAGAGACTGCACTCTGGGTGCTGTGGATGCACTTGAATGCAGTAATCATGGTAACGTATCACCAGCATAAACAGAGATGGACATGTAAACACCATCTGAGACCCACACTATTTCTAGATACGTTGCCTTGCCACATCTGGCCCCGTGATAACAGCATGGGGCTTTCATGCTATTTTTACTCCAGACTTTCTTCTCATAGGACCTTTTGATTTCCTACTGCCTCTCCCTCCTCCTCTTTGCCTCTGACTGCACTCCATATGTTCTTGGGCATGACAGTAAACATGCAAAATCACATCAGCAAGGCAGTCACAGAAGGAGAGAAAATGTAATTTTTTTTTCCTTTTTACCTTCTCAGATTGCTCTGTCTGACTGCTCGTGCTGGCTGAGGGACTTGGTTTGGCTATTTCAATCTGCTAAAACAACCTTCCAGACTCCTTGCTCTGGTCTTATCTTTGGACCCTCCCTGCACAACAAACCTCTCAATCTAATTTTTTTCCTTTAAATCCTCACATATCTCAGCAACTAATGTATTCATGGGGTCATCCAAGCAGACATGCAAATTATGAGTGAAGCCCAGCAAGTGGAAGGGAGATGTTTTCCAAATTCACTCGTTTCATTGTGTGTCCCTATAGATTAATGATTGCAAGAGATTTGTTTTTTAATGTAGGCAGGTGGATTAGCATAAAGTGGAACACCCACGTTAGAAAAAGAGGCAGCATCTTGATGTTATATTGACTTTCTTAAGTGACTTTTTCTTTTTTTTTTTTTTAAATATTGTTTCTGAATAATTCTATCATTCCCTGATATGTACCTGCAGTATAAGGGACTGGGCATAGTGTCCAAAGACGTCCTGTCCAGTGTTCTGACCACACTCTCTGTGTTTGAGTAGGATAACAAAATATCTCTAAACACTAAAGATTTAGTTTCAAGTTTTGAACAAAACTTGACTTTGGCTCTTTTATGCAAATCCCAAAGGGAGGGAACATAAGCATTGCACACTGAACCCACTGCAAATGTACTCAAGTAATTTGCTTCCTTTTATTCTCTGCAAAGATTCCTAAGCTAAAACACGTGAATGGGCTTATTTGTTTAAAATGCCTTTTCTTTTTTTTGCTTTATATTGCCTTTGGCAATTTTAAGCCTTCAAAGACAGCTATGGTTTCTTAGCAGTCTGCACTACTGAAGAAAGACTTTAATCAAGCTCACTAGCATCAAATATGATGTGCAGGTGTACTCTGTGCAGCTAATTTATTAATTTTTAGCCTCCTTGCATACTTCAGAAAAAGTGGACATACTGGAAAGACGCAGGTATTTTTCATTTAGGTATTTACTGTTCTTTTCCTGACATGACCTCATTTGTTCTACTGTGATAAATAGGAAGAGGGTAAATGGACATCCTAAATCTAGGCAGTGAATTTCATGCTAGTCAAAATAAGACTTTGTTCAGTTTTTTTTTTCCCCACAGTCATAAGGATAAGGATCACAGAAAAAAAAAAAAAAATTCTATTAAGCCATTTCACCAAAAACTGGAAAAGAATGAGTTTTGCAGATCAGACTGCTTTACAGTTATTATGAGATTTGTTTAATATAAATGAGGATCTTGAAATGGAATCTTCTGTCTTGAGTACAAAAACATGGCATCAGCCTGTTTTTTCACATTCCCCCAACGTGGCTGTTCCAGTTTGCTGATCTTACCCACCTAGCAAGTTCATTACTCTGGCTAGTCTCCCTCTCCTGAAAGTTTTCATGAGGGTTGTTGAAAGGTTTCACTTTTCTTCTACTGTGGAATGAAAATCAAGTGTCAAGATCATGACAGCTGGGGCTTTGGGGTTCTCTTTCCCCTTTAATGGAATGAGATTGCTGGTTTTAATCTGCCTCCGTGTACTGAAGCAGCTGTACTCAAATTGGCATTACCGAGAGGAAGGCAACTGTAGTTTGGGTATCAGTTCTCTGGGACCTGCAACCTGCCTGGCCAGGAAACGTCATCAGGTAGGTTTTACCTCATTTAAATGCCATTATTCCAAGGACTTTCTCAACCTCTGTACCCTGAAGTGGGAGAGACACCGCAGAGAATGGAAAGATGGATGGCAGGCTTGGATGAATGCCCTGGTTAGATTCTCTATATTAGATTGTCATGCTTTTCCTGGCCCAGATGCTAACATCTAACACATTTTTAATACTATTGCCTGTTGAGATCCTATTAGAAAATGATTCAGAGTCTGGAAAGTTAGGGGGGAAAAAACTTAATTCCCTAGAAATAATATGGTCATTATGTGTACACTGAATTCAATATGTAACTTGGGTTTTTTATGGCCTCTCTACTATCCTGCACACCAGCTTTTTAAAATTGCAGTCACATTCATTATGAAGTAAATGCCTAATGCAAGTGATTCTCAAAACAGTTTGTAATTTAAATTCCTATTGGAAATAAAAGTAATGACCCTCAATAACTCATTAGTGGCTTTGCAAATATTCATTATTTCCTTTCTCTTTGTCTTTCTCCTGGTTTTCTCCCCTTACCAAAAGACAGGGGAGTTTAAGGGTTTAGACTGCCTTCAGAGCTATCCATCTCTAATGACCCATGAAAATGAACTTGCGATTCCTGAATGAGGAAATCATCATTCCCCGGTGTTTTTGAGGGGATAAGTGTGTTCACTTAGCAATCTGTGAGGAAGCTGGGTATTCCAGATGATTTTAAGAAATTATATTTATGCCTAGGGGAATTTTTAAAATTATTCTAAAATATCAAAAGAAATACAGAGAAGGCCAAGAAGTCTCTGAAAAGATGCATATGGACAATTTGGATTTTGAATCCAGGTTGTTTTTAATGATAGCCTGGATGCTGCTACACTACCAAAGGTTTGTCTGGCTGTCCATTGCTTGGAGATGCACAAGGAAAGATAATTCCATGGTTCTAAGGAGAGGCACACAGCCCATTTCCACTGGCGTCTCTGTCAGATGAAGACCTAGCATCTGCCATGCAGATGATCCTTGGATTTCTGGGGAAAATGACACAGGAGAGAGGCAACATGGGGTTGTAGTGACATTCTGCATTGTCTACTCCCATGAAGAAGGATGTAACAGTGCCTGCTCTGGAATGGTGTTATCCTTAATAAGAGGGGTCACCTTTAAAAACACTGCCTCGTTCATCTGGCTCTCTCACTGCCCTGAAGTCCCTCAGCACCACTCCCTCCTTGTCTCCTTTATGCTGGCTCATGTGGCAGCATTTGCTGTTGCTCTGGAAATGCTGAAGTACTCCCTGCCCCAAAATCCTTGCAGCAAAAATTCTGTGGGCTTAAACCTGTATCCCACATGGCTCAAACATGCTCTGCTGTAGGGCGTGCTCAGAGAAAAAATGAGGGCAAAATATCTTATTTATCTTTAGGTTCCCTCTTCCCCAGTGATTTTTTTCTCCTCATTAGCAATCAAGACTTGGAGACTGTCAGTATGCTGCTGCCTGCTGGTGGGGGCAGGCCTGAAGGCAAACCTCTTTAGAATATGAGGCAACAGATTGCTTGCTTGTGGAAGGCTCTCCTAAGTGCTCAGCAGAAGTTAAGTTTCACTGACTACTTTCTGTGTGTGCAAAGGGATTACTTTGGCAACCTATGCGTGAAACAAAACCTGGTAACGTGCTTAAAAGCATTACCTATTGTTGGAATTCGGGTTATTCAGTGCAGTCATTAGATCACACCCAATAATTCTGTAAAAATTGATTTTTCCATCCCAAGGTCAATTCATTTTATTGCATTGCTTCAAGCAGGTTTCTCCAAAGCACAATGCTCCTCTGTGAGCCACCAGCACCGTGGCTGGTTTGCTGATGTTTACATTAGGTCATCTAAGTTTTAGGTTTGACTGAGCTTGGACAGAACTAGCTCATTTGACCTATGATGCATTGCTTTTAAAAAATAACAAGGAATGTTCTTTTCCAGCCCTCTTATCTGCTTCTTGCCTGGACTCTGAGATCACTTCTCTCTGACTGGTGAGCCTTACTGGAAGCAGTTTCTTCCCTCTGAGCAGGAGAGCAGCTGCTCTCTGCCTGTTGCTACCTCTCAACAGAGAGAAACAAAAGGTCAGTCCCCAGTTTCCCATAACTTGCATGCACTACATTGTTTTCTTTTTCAATTTTTTAGTCTATTCTTATTCAGATCCACTTAACACACCCACTGCGTGCTTCCCCCTGCTCTGGTGTGTACTCTGGTGTGTCACTCTTTAGCTTTGCCCTTCGGGGAGGTGTCAGATGTGCTGCTAACCACCCTTTCCAAATCCCAATTTAAAACACTATTATCGTTCTCACTTCGTTCACTATAAACTGACTACACAGTACCACCTGCTGATGGACCAGCATCACAAACCTGGCTTTTATTACTGTTTTTTCTTTTTTTTTCAAAGGCAGGGTTGCCTGTGACAGCATTGCCTTCTTGGGAAGGGGCCCCGTGTAAGAGGCAGGAATGTTCTTGTGTTTGTGCAGTGCTTTGGACTCTCATCTGCTACCACTTAGCAGAAGGATAATGTTGTGTCAGAAGGAGACTTGTGCCTTAGAAGAAAGAGTGAATAGTGTCCATTTTTTCAGAGCCTAAAAGGCAGAAGAAAAAAATGACAGCATAAGTCAGCAGGCCTAAGGCTATTCTGATTTGTATCAGGATCTGTATAGGCCCTGTATGGCTCACAAAGCCTAGGAATCATCAACATCTATTCTGTCACCCACCCCAAAGTTCGGGAATGAAGTATCTGAATATCAAGGTCATTATACTTCATTAGTCTTCATTAATGTGATACTGGTCTGATCTCTTACTTCAAAAGCTTTTACTACCGAGGCTCCAAACCCCTTGCTCTCCCCAAAATTCAGAAAAGAAACTTGTGTCATTTCAATTAGGAACTTTTAGCCTTTGTCAATAGAGAGAATACTGATTATAGTTTTGCAGCTGTTGTTTCTGAATCTGTCACTCACCCCAGAAAGTTCCAGTAACTCCTGGCCTAATAAAAGCTTGCAGAATCTGTCCCTTCTTAAGGAACAAACTCAGTATAACCACAGCCAGATAACTGTCAAACAGAGCAAAGCCAAGAAAAAGAGGCGACAGAGCCAGACCTTGGTATTTTGCAAATCCAGTCTCTTCAATTATCCCTCGGGTGATTAAGAACAGTGTATCCTATGGGAAACGCTGCCCCGTTCAAGAACTTCCTTTTCCCCCATGGTTTTCTCTCTTTTTTTCTCTTCTCTTTTTCTTCTTTTAAGATGTGCAATATTGTGGTGCATGGGTTTTGGTTTAGGAAGGCTTGCTTTTTTCTTTTCATTTCATCGAGACAGAGTTCCATTTGTTCAGCATCTGCACAGGACAACATCTGGAGCCCCAGGAAATTCAGCTGCTCTGTGTATGACGCTTAAATGAAATTACTTTTTCATGCACTTCAGAAGAGTATCAAGAGCATCTCTCTGACCAAACAGGGCCTTTTGTTCTCCTCCAGCAAGTGTTTCTCATTAAAAATGTCATCTCCCTAACAAATTGCTTCATTGCCTTTGCAGATGGGGTTATTGTTTTCATGGTTTTGTACTTGTGTGATTCTCTGAGGGAGAAGAAAGCTGGGTGAAGCAGGGCTTGGTTTCTTCTCCCTTTGCCCTGTGTGTGCCATGCTTCAGCTTCCCACTTCTGGGGGGCATTTTCACGTACTTGTCTCTTTGCCCTCTTGGCACAGCACTCGGGCTGCCCTCGTGAGGCAGAGCATGGGGCACAGGCAGCAGCACAAGTCTGTGGGCACTGGCCCATCTCTGTTCACGGGCACTGTCCCGGGGGGCTCTGAGCAACCAGGTCTGGTGCAAGGTGTCCTTGTCCATGGCAGGGAGTCGGAACTCCATGATCTTTAAGGTCTTTTCCAACCCAGACCATCCTATGATTTTGTCTTCTGGGGCTGTTGTGCTTGCACAGGGATGGAAGGTGAGAGAGAGCAAAAAGAAAGAAAAGCGAGAAATATCCTTTTAAAGCTGGAATATAAAGAATTACTTTTAATGAGATAAATTCTTTATTTTGTGTGACGCACAAGGCTTGGTAATTTTTCCAGGTATTATTCCCAGGTGGAGTATGTGGGGCTGTTGAGTCTGCAAGAAAACCTAAATTATCTTTAGGGACTTAGGAACTTTGTGGTGACTTTTCATGGGAAGTCTGATCAGAAATAAAATGAGACACTAAGGGAAGGAGCTGGAGGAAATCAAAGGGAGACAGCATCAATCTGTGCATACTGCACCAAGCCTGATAGTGCAGGGTGTGTGAAGTCCCTTATATTAGTGTGCAGCACTGTGCTGAACCTCACCCAGCAGCATGGAACTGAAGGGTCTGTATAATAGCCTTGAAGGATTGCTTAGAAAATGTCAAAACTTGGATGCCGGATGCTATTTAAAGCCCAAGCATAAACCCCTCATTTTTCTCACCTCTGACTTTTCAACCAGGATTGCTTCCTTTCTGCATTTTGAAAAGCCTTCCTCCTCAACCCCCACTGAAGAGAGATATATGCCAAAATCTTAAACTCACAGAATGTTCCAGGTTGGAAGAGACCTATAAAAGTCTGGTCATCTTTTAAGTCTAATATAAATGGCAAGCTGTAAATAAGGTAGAAGCTCCATCCCATTGGCTTAAGTGTTCCCTGCATGTTAACACACCATCTGCTTAGCCTGAGATCTCTTTTTTGTAGGTGACTACAAATTACTCCTTAATAATTTCACTGGCCCTATAAACTTGCTGGGTAATCAATTTACACAGGCTTATTGCCCACTTTCACAGCTCTAGTGCTGGTCCCACAGTGTTTGCAGTTTTTCTTAGTGTTGATTTCCTGAGTCATGTATCAAACCCTGAGAATGCAGGTTTTCAGTTTTTCAAGTGGCCGGAGCTGCAGAGAAATGTTGAAAGGATCATGCCCAAAGAATCATAAATGAGAATGTAAGTACTATTCCTTCATTTTTATATTTCTTCACAAATCTTATTGCCATTTAGACATTCTGTTGTTTAAAACTTCAGCTTGTCATTCCAATTTCTCCTCCATTTAAGAAAAATATAGGAATAGTTGCAAACAATTTTTTTTTTTTCTATGTTAGTGAATAATTTCTTAACGGGATGGTTTTCTGGGTTTGTTTCTCTGTTTCACGTGGGACATGAGCAGCCATTTAGCTCAGAAACCACAACAGTTACATTTGGTTGTCTCGGGCACAACTGATTTGACTGTGTTACCTTTCCTGCTCCCACTTAGCAAGCAATGAAAACAGTTCTTGTGTGTTAAATATAGCACCAGGCACAGCCTTCCTGTGAGGCAGCTCCGTTTCAGGCTCCAGCAGAAACATTGGGCACCACACCGTGGAAAATAAGTATGTAGCAGTTGTAAATACACATGTATATTTATATATATAAAATGGTGCTAGAACCCGCAGTCTGTAATTTGTGGGTGACCTTTAACTACATGAGGATAAACGGTTACAAATGAGGACCTCTGGTCTTGGCTTTCCTAACCTACTTTGTTACTTCTGTTGGTAAATCAAAAAACGTGTATATCCATGGGGTTTTTGGAGTGTAACATTTGGCTTAGATTTAAGCTGGGATAACTGAACAAAGTGGAAAACCAAACAAATAAATATGATTATCCTGCAGTGTTTTGTTTTATGGAGTCAGGTTCTGAAATAAGCAAAGCATGTGGGATACTTTAAGGTCTGTAAGACAGACACGTGCTATTCCCATAATGAAATCTACTCCCTGAATTAGGCCTTTGTGCTATTAAGAGGTTTTTCTTGTGTTTATTTTGTTACAAGACTGCATTTTTGCTGGAGTCAAGCAGCATGTTAAGCTTTGGATTTCCAGAGGCTCTTATGTGATGATGTTGGTGACATGAATCCCTCTTCTTGAAGGACCAGCGATGGTTAGGGTATCAGTCTTCAAGATCCAGGGTGTTCCAAGAGGTTTGGTTTTGAAATGCACCAATAAAGACTATTTGGGATGGGGTATGTGCACAGAAATTCAGGATTGGGATGGAAATAAATACATTTTATGCAGGTAGATTATTTGCTACAAAAAATTCTGTGTGAGTGCGGGGTGATGGTGGCTCTCTGAGAGCAGCAGGTTGGGAAAGCTGGAAGGAGATGCATCACTCAGGAGTTACACATGATGTTCCCAGTCTCTATAGCTGGTTTGTTTTTCCTTATCCCTAAATGCACATAAGAACTTTCCCCTTTCTACTTGGTCATCACAACAGAGAAATAAGTTTCAGGGCCTTCCATGGCCTTAAACAGTCAACAACTCTTGAGGTTCTTGATTTCTGCCTCAATTTCAGTGGGTTAATTTCTCTGTGGCATGCTCTGATTGCTACTGTGCTGTGACTCATCTGTCTTTTTTTTTTTGAAGCCCAGATATTCATGCCACAACAGAGAATAAATGTTGGTCTTCATGAATTTGTCAGCTTATTACCCATTTACTTCAAGATTTTCCTGAACAGGGAGCAAAATGAAAAAAATCCAAACAACCCAAAACACAAACCAAAAGTAAAAATGCTGATGGACCACTTGTATGTGGATTTCCTTTCTTTCATCCCTCTTTCATCTCCACTAAACCTAATTTGAAGCCCCTGCTTCATCATTCGGGCTGTACCATACACATTCAATCTCTAGGTCAGCTGTTTATTTCCTGCGTCCTTAGAGGAACACACAGGAATCGTGGCTGGGTGGATGCATACGAGCCTGGCACCTCTTTTAGTGCCTGCAAAACTGGAAACTATTTGAAAAAGTGTTTTCCTGAGGGGTAACATCACAGGGGAAAAGAAAGAAAGGACTGCTGGCCTCTTAGGAGAAGCATTCCATAGGTAGCTGGACAGGACCGATCATGGCAACAGGATTTTAATTTGATTACAGCTATATGAACAATTAAAAACATAGCCAGAAGCAGTGGTGATTTGTGAGATGCCTAGAAAGAAATGTGTCTTTTGAATTGGGAAGGATGGGAAGGGAAAGGACATCATGAGCATGACCACAGCAAGGATGTGTGATACCCTCCAGATGACACCGTTCTGGTGCTGCCCTCATCAGCTGTCACTGTTCTGCCTTCTGTGAATCCTCATGTCCTGCATTAAACCCACAGGTTCTTTACATACCTGGGATACACAAATCAATCTCTGCAAATAGTTCCACTGTCTGTAAGATCCCCAGTCTCACTTCATCTCCCATACAGGTATAAGGAGCTGTGCATCTCCACAGCCTCCTGAAGTATTTCCCATCACTCTTTTCCTTGCTCTTAAACTGAGCTTCCTGATAGTTTATCCTTCTGGTCATCACAGCAGTTTTATACATGACTGTTGCTCATGAGAGAAAAGAAAGGTCAGCAAAAGCAAGGTTGGGATAACTCTGGTTCTCGTCTTTTTTATTGTTAAAAATATCTCTCTCCTCAGATGTGAAGGGATGGTGATGCTGTGAATATCATCCTGCTTGTGATGGATAACTTTTTTCATTGTGTCCCAAAGGTGCTCTAACTGGATTTGTCTCATTTCCTCTGCAAGTTTGTTCCACAGCTGCATCCCCAGCCAGCAGCCTTTGTCTCTGGCTTTTGCACTTTTTGTTCTGGACTTTGTGGTCTGCGCTGTCATGAAGAAGAAATAAGTTTAACTGTCCACCCAGAGCAGAGATGGAGAGCAGTTTTGCAGTGTACCAGATGCTGCACCAATTATTCCAAAGATGGGCCCTGAGGACCTTAATTAGGAGGAGGAGGAGAGTCAGAGCAGGTGGAAGTCATGAGCTGGTTTGTTGCTGGTGGAGTCAGGCAAAGGAGCAAGTCACAGGGGAGTCTTTGCTTTTGGTTTCTATGTCTCTTGAGTTATTCTGTCTGAATCATGGATACTGTCCACACCTCCAACACAGCATATGTGGGGACTGCAGGTGCGTTTCTCTCAGTTATTACATTGTGTAGTTTCTATTATTTTGTTTTTATTATACCTTTCTTGTGCAAGATTCATTATTCTGGCTTCTGTGCCTAAATCCTCCTCTCGGAAGAGATGGCAACTCTCATTTCCAGGAATTTGTGGCTGTCTCAGTAAACTTAAGAGCTCACCAAGTTTAAGGATGTCTTTCTGCTCTCACCTCTTTCCTGTAATTTCTTTTTATTCTACCCTACATTTGGGCAGACAAGGTGCTCATGTTCAGCTGCAGTCCCCTGGGACCTATACTGGTCTTCACTGTGGATGTAGTTTCCATCTTTCCCCTTTGTGGCTTCAGCACTATTCCCTACTCCCACAAACCAGTTCCTCCTGATTTACATCTGTCTGGGGGCAGCTGAACGGGTTTTTCAAAGTTGCTTATTAAAAACTGCCTCCGTTATGCTGTTTCCTTCTGCTGCCAGCTGTTTGCCCATGTTTTCATAGGAGGGTGACTGCACCTTCCCTGCCCTCCAAAGCCTGGCTTCAGCAGTCCATCCCCAGCTGACCCTGTCCCTTCTCCTTGCTGCCTGGCCCTGCCTCACAGCACTTGGCAGCACACCTTGTTCTGAGAGGTGGTTCACTTACTGATGGGTGAGTGACTTGATTTGAGTTTGGTTTGGATAAGCTCCCATAAATTGTAATGCTTGACTGTAGGTTATCCAAACTATCTGGGCCTCCCGAGACTCCAAATTGGCCTGGAAGACCCAGGCAGTTTTCCGAGGTTTTGACACTTCCTGATCCCAGAGAAGCTGCAGGTAGCATGGCAACAGGCTCTTGCATGGGGGGGGCAGTGTTTTGGCTGCTTCTTTTAGCTGGATGCTGCAATAGGAGTGAGCAAGCAAACAAGCCCGTTTAGAGCTAGGTGGTCCCATCAAGCAGGTGGAAACACGAGGCAGCTGAAAGGAGCTCTCTGGTTCCTTGTGCTTGAGGTGTGCATTGCCAAGACATGCTGGCATTTGGCAGAGTGTGGGATGGGGTGACTGTGTATTGGCACAACACTGGATTTGGCACCGCAGTGCAGTAGCCCAGGTAGGTCTGGGTGGAGAAGGGATGCTGCACCACAAAAAGTGGCCACCGGAGCTGGCTTTGTTCAGACAAAACCCCAACACTGTAGATGAAGCTGTGACTGAGGGATTAAAGAGTGTATTTCTGCTTGCACTACAAGCCCTCATGACGGTGTGTGTACAAACAGCTACAGTGTCATGGCTAATGCAATATCCTGTCTTCAGGGAGAGCAGGAGCTTTGGACGTGATCAGACTGAGCAGTTCCCTGGCAGAGTCTCAGCAGTTCCAGTGTGCAGTAGTTCAGTGGCTTTCAAACCAAAACCCTTGTCCAGATCATTAACAGCCACTGATGAACCTATTCTCCCAGATTTTGTCTATACAGTTTTTAAACACATTAGCACTGTCCATTTATAATCACTAAGGCAGGAAGATGGATGGGGAGAGAGAGAAAATTCTGTCTTTTACAAATCTCTGTAAAGAGCCGGCTGTTAAAAAAAAAAAAAAAAAAGTGGTCAAACTTCTGGATAAGCTCTGTAGAATAACTCCTTATTCCTACAACTGCAGTTGTGGATGGATTCCCTACAGAGTTTGGAGGTGGGCTAGAGCTTATACCTTCACTGCCAAGTCTGTGAGACAAAGAGAGCAGTCCTCTGACCTGATGATGTCATCTATTTTCGCTCACCTTTGAATCCACTCTTTTCTCAGCCCCAAACCATGGGAAAACACAACCGTTTTGCCAAATATGGCCATAAAATGGAAGGTGGGGAGAAAAGCTACCCCAAAACTTACATTCCCTTTATATTATAGTACATTCTTTGGAGTAATTTGTAATGTCCTGGTGTTTTTGCTTTACATACTGCAAGCCTCCCTCTCTGCAGCTTTACCCTGGTGCTCAGCCTTTCCTGCCCACGTGGTATTCAGCTTCGTGTGGACGTCATGAAGTTATTGCTAAATCACAGCTGGCTTGCCAAACAATTGCCTCTTCCTCTTGCCAATTTTTTTCACCCTCTGAAAAGCTACAGGACTTGTGCTGGGCGCCACTCAAACTTAAATGATGTGCTCAGTTACAAACACAAAATAAAATGCAGGACAGTAATAAAGTAGTTAAGTTTTGATTAATTCTGTGAAAGAGTTAATGGGATTATTTTTTTTTTTCTTCTCTTTTTTCCCCCACTCTCTAAGTAGGAAAGAAAAAAAGACAGAGTGAGACACCCAAGTGGACACAACTAGAACAAAGCCCTGTTTATGATTAGTATGGCTGAAAATATCCATGTTAGGCCAGGTGCAGATGGCTAATTCCCCCAGACTACAAGCCAATTTAAACCATAATTCCTGAGATAGACCACTTTTCCCAACATTAATGGGAACCAGCTGCCTCCTATTAATAATATGGATGATTACAAGAAAAAAAAGTGGGGGAGGGAATAGTGGAGTTAGAGAAGATATTGTTTTCCAGACTGTTGGCTGTGTCCTGCTGAGGACAATATGGAAAGCTATGGAATATGAGCCTTGAAAACCTGTCAAGTTAAATACACACAGTGTGTTTGCTCAGAAGAAGGATGGAGTTATCAGTGTACTTCTGTGTTTCGGTGACAAGGTTATTTAAGGGGTAGCAATTGTATTTATTTAGTTATTTTCTGGTGCTTTGCTTTTGCCTCCCCTCTGCTGACACTGGATGGTTTTGATTAGCTCCACAGGAGGGGAGCCCATTGCCTTTGGTACATGGAGCCTGGCTGTTCCCACTGAGGCCTGATTTCGTGTGAGATTGTAGAGCACATCAAAGTAGAAAGACAACAAATGTTCTGAATTGTTCTCCTGAGAGCCTGACTTGCTGGTTCGAGAAATTTGTTTGGGCTTCCATTATCGCTTGTGCCAGTGTGAGGTGAAAAGGGAAGACATGGCAATTCATGGGGTGGAATAGCAATGTCTCTCAGGAGTGGCTTTTTTTTCCTGTGTTCTTTGTGATTGTTTTCCTTTGGTTGTTTTTGGAAATCTGAGTAGAATTTATGAAAAAAAAAAATTAAAAATGTCACACCATTCTTACTTGTCTGTGAGGCAAAAGGAAAAGTCCCATGGTATCAGTTTTGGCTGTACTCCTTTTTTCCTATGTAGAAGGATTCTTAATACATGGAGCATGTCTTTGATGAATAAGGAGACTCGCTAAAAACGTCCCTCTTGCCCCTAAAGGAGACAAAAAGGAGCCAATGCCCTTTTCCCAGTTATTTTGCTAGGATTGTGTGGGATTCTTGGATAATATTAGCTCACACAGACTGTGTTTCTTCTTAATCCATTTGATGATGGTCTGCAGACATGTGGAGGAAAATCCAGGTCATGGCACTGTAATTCTTGCTGGGGGTTGTGAGGAGAATTTTTGTGTACCTGAAGGGCTGAATAGCTGGAGCAAACTGGGATTGCCCTTTACCCAGCCCGAGGGTGCAAAAGGGTTTGGTGCCTTCCCAGACCTTGTGGGCCTTGTACATCCCTGCTCCAAAGGGGTGAACTCTAAGGGACCCTCAGAGCTTTTCCTGCTCCTCTCTCATGTGTAAGGGGAAGTGGGGGAGAAAAACAGACTAGGACTTTGATCCTTTAATATCCTGATCACTTGAGTTGATGACAGAGAGCCAGGAACTATGGTTCTTGGGAACAACGTCCCCCACTTTGACAACTTTCTGTCCTTCGCTGGGTGAGAAGAAGAGCCCTTTTCTAAGTCAGGAGCAAAAGATCCTCTAGATCACAAACTCTTAGATGGCAACTCTGAGGAAAAAAAAAAAAAAATCCTTGTACCTTCTAGCTAAAAACTAGCATGAAACTAAGGACATTCCAGCAACATATCCCCATGGAAACATTTTGTTTTCATTCATATGTCTTAAACCCCTCACATGGGTCACCAGAATATCTTTCTGGGGTGTTTACTGTAAAGAAGAAAACCCCTACTGCTCCTCTCCAAACGTCACCAGTATTTAAAGCAGACATGGCAGAGATAATGAGAAAGAGATTATTGACTTTATGTATGTAAATAGAGCATAGCTGAGTTGACCATGTCTCTTTAAATAATTGAAAAAATCAGCTTCAGCTGACAGTAGTTCACCAGATAATGAGGCTGGTAGTGAAGGAACGTGAATAATTAGAGAGTGGGATCCTTGCTGTGTGGAATTGACCCTTGGGGGCTCAGAGAAAGAAGGATTTGTGGCTGCTCTGAAATGCTAGTGGTCTGCTCCAGCATTCCTCTTGTCAATACGAACCTTGTGTTTTTATTGGAAACACGTGTCAAAACAAAACAGCGTTTGAGACTGCTGCTGAGAGAAGGTGGGCAAGTCCAGAGACAGCAAACCTGTTTTTCTGTTTGTTGCCAAAAATTCTGTGCCACTGCTGCCCATCATGCTCAGATGGAAAGAGAGATGAGTGCTCTCATAATAAAGTGATTCTTTCTATACGTGTATGTATGGATAGAAAGATACCATACACTGGTGATTCTGCTGCTATTGCCTCCTCAGTGCAGCTATGTATGCACAGAAAATTAGAGAAATTAAAGTATAGCAAGATGACCAAGGCATCTTGTTATACTTTGAAGTCTGTATCAAGGGCTTACATTGCAGTACTTCCCTGGGGAAAAGCTGTAGCAGCAAGTGAGTACTCACCTCCCCTGGACAGGCAGGAGGGCACTCAGTCATAGGTAAAATTTAACTCCCTGGGGGCTGCCAGAACATTGAGAGAACTCTGTAAATTTTGAATATCGACTCCATTACCTGCATTATAGAAAACTCAAAGGAAAGAGGTGAGATACACAGTACCTGGTGTTTGCATAAATAAGTTTTAGGGTTTGATGGTTTTCTTTTTTTCTTTTTCTTTTTTTTTTTTCATTGAAAATTATTTTGTTGGGCTGATGTTAAACATCTGCCTCTTTCTCTGCCCTCCTTCATACCCCGCCTCCTGAGATGGTTTTATTTCATGGGTGAATTAAATTGTTTTGGGAGATAAAGAACCCAATTTGTAATGTGCTTTAGGGGCTTTCAGAATGAAAGGCAGGGATTGAAGCAGAGTATTTGGTTATTAGTGTCTCCATATTTCTTTCCCTTGATCTACCTGTCCCATCGTGTTGTCAGATCTTCATGGTTGAGGTTTGAGGCAATAATGGCGAAAGCTGGAACATGTGAACCCTATTTAAACCCAGCACCATCATATTTCTGGAGTGAATCTAAGCCTAATTGAAAAGGCAAGTGGGTTTCTCTGGCAAAAGAAAATGTGGCTGTCATAGGCTTTACCAAGTTCAGTTAAACAGAGTAGACTGTGCTCTGGCATCTTTGTTTGGTTTCCATTTTAAATATAAAATTAAAACCATATTTCATCTGTTGTAGGTTTTAAGGATGATTTACAAACTTAGAAAAAAAAAATGAACTCTACAGCATTCCAAGGTCCACCCCTTGAGATGCCAGGAAATAAATCTCTCCTCATCTCCACAGTGTCATCTCCACCAGAGTTGGTGCAGGCTGCCTCACACATCACCTTATGGGCAGCATGTAGAGTTGTCACCATTCCTCATCATCTTCTCATGTATTTCCTATTGCTCTGGAATAATTCAGGAAATAGAAACTCTTTGCTTCCAAGTTCCAAAAGATTAGAGCCAAGCTTTGGATTGGAGGCCCATGGAGGTGGGGTGAGAGTAGCCCCATTTCTTTCCTGCTGCCACAAGCACAAGCAGCTTTGGGGCATTTTCTTTGACAGGTCAAAATATCCCAAAGCTTCTAGGCACAGCTCGATCTGTTGCCATCTTCTGAGATCTTTTTCAATCATCACTGTTATTTTAGGCATACTTCTGTCAGTGAGTGTTCATTTTCAGCTTAGAAGTTGCAGATGACTTTTTTTACAGTTGATGCACCTTTTTGTTAGTTTGAACCACCATATGGTGATTGTCATGTGCCCTTCAGAATAGAGTTCATGGGAAAGTTTTGCCCTCAGTAATAGTTTTACCAAAAAAGTTTCCCATATTATTAAATTATACAAGCTCAATGGATTCTTTAATGGAACATCACAAATAGATACCCGTTCTAAAAATCTAAATCCCCTTGTTGTGGTTTTTTGAGCAACTGCTGTGGTTTTATTCGTGTCTGATGCATTTTAGTGTCCTCATTGCTTACTGAGCAAAAGCTCTGCTATGAAGCAGGAATATTTTAAGAAAGGTTATGACAAAATTAAAAAAATCTCACATTGAAGAAAGATAGTAGTCAGTCAGCTCTGGAGGGCTCCTTTTGAAGACCTCATCTATCATTTGGGAATTGGCACTGGCAGCCCCTGGATTACAGAGGAATTATATGCACTCCCGTCTCACAGCGGTGGCACAATTGTTTTGAAACTAGGCAGACCTTCTGTGTTTACTCTTTGGCAGGTTCCGTGTTTTTGGCTGGCAGCCACGCTGAAATGTGTTTAGTTTTAATTGACAGCCATGGTCAACACTGCAGATCCCAGGTAGGTACTGCTAATCCTGACAAGGCAAGGCAGAAACAGACAGGCTTGTGTTCCAGCTAGCCAGAGAGTCGAGCCTTTGGGAAGCAAAGGCATCTTGCTCTAGACAGTTCTGAACCTCAGGAACTCACCCTCCAGCCTCATCTCCTCAGCACCTCTCTGTAGGCAGCCCCCAGCCACGGCGGCTGTCAGAAGTCGCAAACACAGTGATTGTGTGATCAGATTTTGTAGAATGGTTTAGGTTGGAAGGGACCAATCCCCCTGCCATGGACAGGGATGCCACTTAGAGTCCCAGGTTGCTGCAAGCCCCATCCAACCCGGCCCTGAACACTTCCAGGGATGTGACGGTCACAGCTTCTCTGGACAACCTGTGCCCTCACCAGCCTCACAGGGACAAATCTCTTACTCCTACCCAATCTAAACCTACCTGGTTTTCAATTTAAAGCTGTTCCCCCTTGTCCTGTCACTCCATGCTCTTGTCCACAGTCCCACTCCAGCTGCCTTGGAGCCCTTTTAGGTACTGAAAGGTGTTCTAAGGTCTGTCAAGAGCCTTCTCTTCTGCAGGCTGAACAACCGCAGCTCTCACAGCCTGGCTCCAGAACAGAGGTGTTCCAGCCCTCGGATCATCTCTGTGGCCTCCTCTGGACCTACTCTTAGGGGTCTGTGTCCTTCTTATGTTGGGGGCCCAGAGCTGGATACAGAACTCCATATGGGGTCTCACAAAAGCACAGAAGAGGGGGAAATCCCTCTTTTTATGCTGCAGTGGGAAGCCAGGTGCTAGTATCCTTGCACAAGAGATCTTATTAGAGCCCAGAGACATCCATTTTCCTGGGTTTGAGACTTGAAAGCCAGAACAGTTACACACAGACCTCTAGTTTAAAATATAAGAGACATTCCAAAAGTGCATATGGTTAGATTTATGTAGGCCACAGATTGTAATGGTTTAGATTTCACCTCCTAGTCCTTTTGAGAGTTTCAGCCTTGCTCTCAAGAGAGTAAAAAAGTAACACAGAACATTTACAAAGAAAACCCAAAAAACAACCAAAAAACCAAAAAAACCCGCCATGTGCACAGACTTAGGACGGCTTAGTCATGACATCTAATTAGGGACAGCAATGATTTCTGTGAACCACAGAAATGTTAGTTTCAGCTGGCATAAAATTCCACAGAGTAATACTCAGGACTATCTCTCAGCCTATCTGTCTCTCTGTCTATCAGCCATACTCATTTGCTTTATTATTAGTGATGCATTCCTTCTCATGTTATTGTCTTCCTTCTAAGATAATTTCTCAAGGAATTCTTTAACTTCCCCCTGAAGTGCCTTGCATTTCAAGTAGCTGCTCAGCAGAGCTCCATTGCAGAGGGACTTGTATTTATAGAGAAAAGGTTGCACACAGCTGTAGGGACAACAGCGCTCCCAACAGAATTTAGGTCTCATCCTTATTAAACTCTTATGTCTCTGACAGGGGACAGAGAATCAACAGCATCCAGTTAGACACAACCAAAAGAGGACACTGGAAGCAGAGATCCAGAGCAAAGGGAGTTTGTTGTGTGACCTAGGAGTCCATGGGGTGATTGTTCCACCCCTGTGTTGGGGGATCCCCCACTGAGAAAGTAACACAGACACTGTCAGTGACAGCTTTGAAACATGAGGTCAGTGAGTCAAGGTATTCCCCAGCCTCCAGATACAATTCCTGGTGGTACCTCTGCAGAGAGACATCTTCAGAACAGCACAACATTTATAAATTTTCATTATTTCTGAGAGCTGATTTTTTTTCAATCTGGGAGAAGTTAAAGAGTATCTCCCAGTTTCTCATTTTTTGTGGGAATGTGAGATTGAGGTGGAGACCTGGCTGTTCCAAACTTTCCAAAAGGCATTTCCAATAGTAGAGTAGCCCTATTTTCTGCTTCAACAGGTCTTTAAACTGTGCAGTACTTGTTCATCAGCCTCAGACTTTGATTTGGCACTGCTATGTTGTGCAGATGTAGCAATCACATTTGCGAGCCTGGAACTAATTAAAAATGGAATACTTTAGATCAGTCATGGTGAGTGTGGCCAGATTTACAGGGAGAATACAAGGGAGCTTAAGGAGCAGAGTGATCCAGCCTTTTTAAAATGTTCTTCCTTCAGCACTGGTACATTACCTACAGGCCAGCTGGGCTGGACCTTTACAGCACTGTCTTTATGCAACCCCTGGCTGGTTAAAGGGGAGCTTTAAGAGGACACCAGTGTTTCATGGTTTGCTACATTCCAGATGTGTGCAGAACTGTCTCTAAACACTGTCTGGCAAGACACTGCTTTTTATTTTTTTCTCTTTTTTTTAAGAGGGCATTGCTGCCAAGCCTGTCGATCAATTTAACAGGAGACAATGAGTTAAAGGCAGTGGGGAATAGAAAAATCCAAAGATGTGAACAAAAAACAGATGAGGAGATAGCTGTGGCTCCTGCCCTGTACAACCATGGATCTGACAGCTGCACAGAGTGGGGTAGGGCCACCAGGGGTAATACTGTTACCTAAAACTTGGAGGCTGCACTGATTTGCAAGAGCCTCTCCAGTCCTGTGAACTCAGTGTGTGAGCGACTGAGCTCGCCTGCAGACAGCCCTGCAGGGCCCTTGGGGAGGAAAGATTATCCACAGAGCAATTATATGGTGGGTCACCATCATTTCCTCCTTGCTCAGCTCAACATTTTCTAGGCTTTGCTGCTCCTGGCTGCCAGCTCTGCACCTGCTCCGTGCTGAGTCAAGCTGAGAAACCAAGCGAAACCCCTGTGGTGTCTCTCAGGGTATGGCCAGGGCTTGTGATGGATCCGTGCTTTTTCCCTTTGCACCTCACCAGCTGCTTGCTCTGGTCGTGACTGGCAGCTGGTGTGGCACAACAGCAGCCACACGGCCACGGCACCGCTCAGCACAGCCTGGTGGGGACACGGTGCTCCTGTCACCAGGGCTCTGTGTCACCTGGCTGTGCCCTGGGCAGCACCCGGCTGTGAGTGCCTGCAGCCAGCGCCTCCAGACCCCACTGGGGTGTTGGATCAGATCCTTGTGGTGTTGCCGCTGAGAGAACAAATTAACAGGATGCCCCGGATGTTGCTGCTGCAGGAGGATGGAAATCTTACCTGTGGGTTGTCATTCACATGTGGCATTCCTTGTAGGGCGTTCAGATGGCAAAGCCTGTTGCTGGTTTGTAAATGTCAGGGTTACTTTTTAGTCCACGTGCCTCACAAAAGTTTTTGATTTGCAAACCTCAAGATAAATAAGTAATTTAATATTGTACAGTGGCATTAAAAAAAAAAAATTCTGAATGATCTTTAAAATTAAATGGTAGACAAAGTGGTAAAGTGTTGAATGCAGGTGGAGGCACCACGATGAGGAAGTGATCAGGTGGTGTCACACCCAGATTTTCACTCCAAGGGATGCACTGTCACCAAAAGGCCCCATCTGCTTCCACTGAGGGTATTCAGCAAAAGCCTCAGTTTACCGGCCCCCTAATAAAGATAAATAAAAAAATCAACTTTTCTTAAACATGACTTGGTTTGCAGTCTCCACACAGGGTTCTGTGCAGCGTGGCTTTTATTAACATTAAAATGATTTAAATGGAGACTCTGCCCAGCAGCATTGTAGGTGACACGTTCCCTAGCTGCTCTGTATCCAAACAGATTGCTGCAAGGCCTTGAATAAACATTTTGTATGTCTAGCCCTGAAGCAATTTACATCAAGCAGCATATATTGCATGGATGCCAACTAGTTCTAGTGTATTCCTCACAGAGCAGACAATGTTTTCTACCAAATCTGTTGGATGAAAACAGAAAACCTATTAATAATGTGTCAGGAACCTGACTGAATGCAATATTTATGTGGAAATCTCAGAGAGGGCTTGTTTATAAAGAGTACACGAATTCTGTGGTTCGTGTTTGAAATGTGTAAGAGAACAAGAATAATTTTAACATTTTTCTCACAGGAACACCTACTCACACAATTTCATTCCTCTTGTAGTATGAAAGGTTGATGTTTTTCTCAGAATAAACTGAATGCAGAGCTCGCCAAAGCTGGTCCACGCATTTATCTCAAGAGGCTTAGTCCAGGATCAGTGTATTGTAGTAAAAAATTAGACTAAAGTATTCAAAATCTAGCAAAAGGAGCAAATTCCCAGGGCCCTTACATTTTTCTTGTGTGTTCCTGTGGTGAAACCTCAAGTGCATCCATTGGTTTTGGTGGCGAGTTGAAGCTGTGTTGAAACGGAGCAGAACCAGCTCTTGGCCGGCACGGTGCTCGTTAGGAGGTGAGTTGTGTGCTAAGCCCCTCAAAACTGAACCTCATCCAAAGCCCAGGCCTGCAGGATGGAGATGGAAATTTCATGAAGTGAGGCTTCAACTGGAGCATTGCTCCTTTTCTTTGCTTTTGCACAAATCACCAGGGTTCTAAAAACAGCCTCCAACGCTCATTTCTACTGGCACAGCCGCTATTGATCGTGTCCAGAAAGAGGAATGGAAAGACACGACAGGATTGGCAACGATCCTGAGCCACGAAACTCAGATCTAAACCTTGATCCAAGCTTTGCTAAAGAACAGGAGGGTTTTTTTTTTCTGTTGTTGTATCTGGAGGTTTGATTTAATCCCTTGTACTTACATGGAAAATCCATAGTGCTGGAGCACGGTGTTTCCTCAGTGGATAAGATCTGTTGGACCTGGTGCTTTGGATTGCCTTGGTGGGGAAACTTTTAACCTGGGAAGAGAGTGGCTTAAGCAGCATCAGCAGCATCTGTGAGCGAGAGAGATCTCCAGCCATGGGAACCAGGAGAGCAAAGAATATTCCCAGTGTTCCTGAACACAGCCCAGCTCAAATGTCTCATTTGGCTTTTTTTCAGAGCAATCTCTTTTTTTTTGTTTTGTTTTATTTTGTTCTGTCAGCTGGAGCAGGTATAGCACTTAAAGCCTGATTCAAAAATTGACTCAGGAATAATGTGGAAAGTTAAATCAGCATGAGGACTTTGATCACACTTTGGTCACATTGTGATTAATACTTGCCAACTCTCTGCAGTATTTTCTTTCAATGAGTTGCAACTCATTAAACTAATTAAATTCATTGATTTCAACCAGATGCTCCCACCTGGAAGTGCATTTATTATCATTTATTATTGGAGAGGGACTCTCCATCAGGAGCTGTAGTGATAGGACAAGGAATAATGGGTTCAAACTGAAAGAGGGGCAGTTTAGATTTAGATGTGCAGGAAAAATTCTTCCCTGCGAGGGTGCTGAGGCCATGGCACAGGGTGCCCAGGAAAACTGTGGCTGCCCCACCCCTCAAAGCATTCAAGGCCGGGTCGGGTGGGATTTGGAGTAACCTGGGATAGTGGAAGGTGTCCCTGCCCATTGAACAAGATGAACTTTAAGGTCCCTTCCAACACAAACCGTTCTGTGATTTAGTACTAATTGTTTTCAGTTTTAAATTTTTCTGTCTCCCCAGTTAATAAACAGAAATATTAGCACATGACTGAGCCAGCTGGTATCATCATCATTATTAAAATCAACTGAAAAATATAATACTGTACAATTTGCAAAGAGACAACAGATTGGCAATTTCTTTTCCAAATTGTATGGTAAATATGTTCCAGTAATGAGTGGCTTACCAGAAAGTGGGAGAGAAAAGACCACAAATAAAATCAATATTATTATAAATATTACTTGCCACCAGTAATTTGAAAAGCTACTTTTTCATCCAAAACATTTGTTTTAAATTATAAGTTGACATGTTCTGGAAATAATTATGACAGACTATTTTTAAATTAGTAGTGCACAAAGGACTTTCTTCTTTATGTCCTTTTTTACATGCACAGTTTCTGGTTTCTCCTGTACTAAAATAGACTTGGATAAGGATCCATAGATGTGTGTGTGTGTATGTAGATACTTTTATTTATTTATTTTTCTGGTTTGAACTATGGAATTGTATGCTTTGGGAGGCAGGTGGTTTCCAACATTTGCAGAGATCTGCATGTTAAATGAGTTCTGTTTTGTATTGCAGGAAAGTACTGCTACATGTATTTTCATGACATTTCAGGCATCTTTTTGGGGTCGTTTCCAAAATGCTATGAAAAAAATAAAAGTGATTTGCCTTCAGAAAGGAATTGCTCAGCTAAAAATAATGAATATGTTCTAGCTAGTGTGGAAACTCAGTATGTCAGAGGTGATGTGGAAAACTTTGGAGCAGACTGAAGTGAAAGGAAAAATGATCCCAGAAAGGAATCAAATGAAGCTATTACAGAAAGTCCTACTTCTATCAGTGTCAGGACAGTTTGGAAACCACAGATGAAAGAGCCCTGGTTCTCTGGAGGTTTCAGGAGAACAGAAGACTTTCTGCTGGTTTTGGTGAATGAGTTGGTTCTTGGCCAACCTATACTCCCATCAACCCTTTCTGGGCAAAGGATCCAGGTGCGGATGGTCTCAAGCCCTGTGGGATGGGGAGGTGTCCCACTGAGGCTTGTTCAAGCAGGAAATATTCATAGTTCCAGTGCCAAACACACACTCGTGTGTAGGATGAGCTTCGTGTTGCAGGAGGAGGAATATTGGAGATCTCTCGGCTGGGAATGAAGTTTCCTTATTGTTGTCCCAGGAAGCCTTGATAGAAATGCAAATGCAGAGCTGCAGTTTCAGCAGAGCCCTGCCTAAGTGCTGACAGCCCCGAGGGATGCCTGCCCTGTCCCCAGCAGCCCTGTCCCTGCCACAGTGGGTCTCTCGTGGCTCTGTGCTCTGTGTGTCTGTTGTTTCCCTGGTTTTACCACCAAATATCACATTGGCTGAAGGTTAAGAGACAATTCTGATGAGCGTCAGCTCTGCTTTTGAGAGCATTCATCTTACCAGATCGTTCTGATCAATTCTCCAGTTTGACTACCAAAATGAAAATTAAACATCCTATCCACCAGGAAAACTAATTTGAAAATACATTTTAACTCTAGAGCCATCTTTTACCTGCAAACTTAATTGTGTTCCTTTAAGAAGATATAATTAAGTATCCTCATGGCAGACCATCAGTTTTAACAAAGCATCTCTAGAGCAGATAGACATCATTACTAATACAATTCTTTGAGGTGCAGGCAGGAAAATAAATTGGTTGTCATTGGGACATCATCAATATAATGAACATCTGACATGTAGACTCTTTGTTTCAGATGACACAGACAAAGATGAGCAGGAAAAATTGTTAATAAGAACTGCAGACAGGACATTGCAGACTGTATCTGTCTCATGAAATGTTATTTGCTGCCAACACATTGCAGTAAAGAAGGACTGTTCTACCTGGAAATAGATGAGAAAAATAAAGTGAAGAGTCACTTTCAGGTATGTTCTGAGAAACTCTGCTCAATACCGCAGTTTGAATCTTTGACTTTTTTTACTGCATCTTGGTAGCTACTTTCATTTCTGACAGGAAATTGGTATTTTGCTGTTTTTTATTTCCATTTAACAACTACAGCAAAATGGAACCTTTGATTTTTGGAACTATACCATCTCCAACAGAAATCAGTAGCTAACATTATCATTCAGACAAACACAAAGCAGAGCTGGTTGAAGTTTTGCAAAGCCTAAGGGGAAATTTTGACATGCAGAAGTGAATACCCAAATACCCTCGGCTGTCTTGGGGATTTCCGGCAGCGTCTGCAAGAACGGAAAAATTCCAGGGTTGAAAACAGCTGAAAATATTCTGCAATGGAGTCCCAGCTCAGCACTCTTTAGTCTCACTTGTCTTACGTGGATTTAAGCATGTGTTTATTGTTAAGGGTAAATGTTTAATCTAACAAGGACCCACTGCTCTTTCAAGCAGGACCAAAGCTCCTTTTCTGTTTCATAAAGTATTTGGGAAGTGAACCCACACTCTTTCAAGTCTTTTCTCCCAATATTCATTAACAGGCTTGGACGGTGTGTACTCTTTGAATCAGTTGTTTCCTATTCAATTCACATGATGAGTGAACTTCAACCACACAATATAATTCTTTTTCCCAGTTTTAGATGACTGAAACACAATGAAGGAGAAAATTTTCTTTACTTGGAAGAGTTTTAGCTCATGTCAAAAGGATTAGCAAAGGGGTTTGTCAACATACACAGATCCCCACTTGTCAGGATATGTGTGAGCTAAAACCCCACAAGTCAGAGCAAAGTAAAAGAAGCAACACCACCAGGAGGTATCTTTATGCAACCAGAGCAGTTTGAAGCACTGTGCACACCCTGAGCTGATCAGGAGGTGTAAATAACCCTCCTTATGGAAAGCCTTTGGAGAGAGAAACCATGGCAGGCAGAGTCAAAGTTTACAGGGAATGTGAAAGAGTTACAGGATCAAAAGCTCAGATAAATATCCTAACACCTAGGTACTAATGTGGAAGCTCTCCAAAGTTCCCCAAGCCACCTGGGCCCAGCTCATTCACCTCATGGTGTCATGAGAAATGGTTTTCTCACAAGGCTGCTGATGCTTCCTGCTGTTTGACAGGCAGGAAATACAATCCAGTGAGCCTTTCTCACCAGAGCTCATAATTTTTGGTAGGAGAGAGAATCAGAAAGTGCAGAGGCAGAGCTAGAATGTAACACAGATTGCTGGGGTGTGGATGAGGGGGGAAGAAGGGATATTCGGAAGGAAAGTTAATCAAGTTCTCTAATGCCACAGAAATCTGCCGGGTTTGAAAGGTATCAGCACATGTGGGGATGAGATTCTGTGCCAGGTAGCAGCACAATGCACTTTTGGAGCAGCAACTCAGCCCACTCACTGGTGCAGCCCAGGTAATAACATTCCCCTGTGACTGAGGAATGCAGCAGGATCAAACGAGAGGCTGCAAATGCCAGTCTAAAATGATTTTTCCATGTGAGAATCCCAAACCAGTAACATTAATCTTGATGCTGTTGTCACTTCTCAGTGTATCTGGCATCTTGGAAAGGCTGGTCATCCATTGTCTTTTTTTTTTTTTTTAAATTTTTTTTCTTAATTTTGCAGGGCTCTAATTAGGCTGGCAGTGCTTGTCTGGCATCCCCTTGTTGCCCCAGGGTAAGAGGGCAGCAGCCAGCACCCCCAGTGACAGACCCAGCTGTGTATGGCTGTTTTCCCACAGTGAGAGCACAGGGAGCATTCTTTGTGTGCAAGTCTGAGGCTGTGTACACATGCGTGAACTCTCCAAAAGCAAACAACTCACCTTTAGAAAGCCAAATTCCGAGCAAGAAATGAGGTCAGCAGCTGTGAAAGGTGTCTCTGTGTTTTATTGTTGATAAAAGTACAACGCACAGTGACTCAAACCTCAGGATGTGGTGGGGAACTGAGAAGAAAAGAAAGAGGGTAGAGGAGAAAGGGGAAAAAACTGGCCTTCTCAGGATGAGGAGTTCAGACATGCCAGATTTCTTTGGCACAGACATTGCTGTCATGAGCCTTGAGGATGTTTTGTGTTTGAGTCCCTGCTTATTTTTCGTTGGCTCTCAGAACGAAGATTTTGAAAACATGAAAATATTGCGAAGTGTTTCAGGTTGCAATGCTGATCAGTGAGTGCCATAAACAGCATCCTCTTCACAGGCTGACAGTGCAGGCAGGAATCTGTCACCTGAGGGCTGTCACCAATCTGCCATTAACCTGCATCTCCTCACAGTGACATAAACGTCAATGACCATTTTCCTCCACATCAGCCCCCTTTCCTAAATTCTCTCGGGTAAGCAGAAGGCAGCCACTGGAAGGACAGGGACTTGGCAGTGAAAAAGGGAAAGGGAAGATCTGAGCTGGAAGCTGAACACTAAAAGTTGGCATTGATTTCCTATCAGAGAGGTGACATGTTCGAATTTGCTGCTCTGCTTTAGATTGAAAGGCATTTACCCAGTCACAGTGACTGCCAGGTGTGCTGTGTTCTGATGAAATAATACTTCAGGATTTGTTCCAAGGCCCTGGATTTCACTCCACCAGCTCCAGCCATCTGGCTCAGGCACAGCTTCTTTCTGAAGTGACTTGAATCTTGGTGGCCTTGGTGTTTCTCCTGTGATGCTGTCAGATGTTTAGCTATAGGAGTACAAGCTCAGGCATGAGGAAGGAACTAAACTATCCTAAACTATCCTGTCACAGAGTACCTAACTAACAGAACAGGTCTTTTTTCTACTGAACATGTATATTCTTGACCTGCAGTGGAAGAGGAGTGCAGATGTGTGGAGAGCAGAATGCTGCAAGGAGTGAAGAGAATAAGAAATGGAGCAAAAGGAGTGAAGGCTGTATGGGCTGGCTGCTAGTCCTCACTGGAAGGATTGTTACAGCATCTCCTGTCCAATGAAACCCATGGAGCTGACAGAGGCTGGTTCAGCACAGAGATGCAGTGCCTGCTCTCCAGAGGAGGGCTCCCCCTGAGCTCTGCAGCAGTGCTGATGGCATTCCTGCTGCTGGGAATCCAGGAACGCTCAGACTGGGCACATGGAAAGTAACTGGGGAAAGCAGGTATTATTGATAGATTTACATTTACCCCTCCTCCATCAGGCCGCTGCAGAGGCCCTAGTGGCTCACACCTGGACAGAGATGGAAGCCAAACAGAGCTGCCCTGCATCACCTCCAGTGGTGATGGTGACAGGAGTGGGATTTCAGCATCCCTAGAAGTTTGCCTTTGAGAAGAGCAGGTCATGTCCTTTTACCTTCCAAAGAGGTTACAGCAGTCATGTGGGCTCTGAGTGACTGGAGAGGACCAGATACAGGAATAATTGCAGTGGTACCAAGATACCTCAGCAGACACTGACACCTGCTTCATGCCGTGCCTTGTGGTGTTTGGTCTTTGGCCACTCAGAGATGCCACCACAGCCTGGAGGGTGTCACATGCAGCTCCTTTGGGCTTGGGGAGAAGCCACAGCCTCGGCAGAAGGGGAATAATGATTTACCCACTGCCCCTTGCTTCTGCTCTGCTTTTGGCTCACACTTGCAGCAAGCAGCATGTGGGAAAGCTAAAGGAGAAATATTTAGTTTAATATTCAGATGGTCTCATTCACACTTACGTACGTGTGTGTGTGTGTGGTGATATCACACATATGTAACGTGAATGTGTTTGTTTATCCGTGTGTTCCCTGAATGGCTGTGGTTCTCCAACAGCTCTATCTTCTTATCTCCACAAATAAATAACAATATTAGACCTGAACTCTAAATATATTCTGAAGCCCAATTACTGCCTGAAGATTTCTGGATGTCTTTAATTAGAATAAAAGCCAAACAAAGCAATCACAAGAAAACAAAGGGACTGATGGAGTCTCTCTACCCACTTGCTGGTGGTTAGGAGTAGAACCTGGTAAATGTTCATGGCAAATGTTTGTTTTTAGACCTGTCTAGCTTTTCTTGGTATCCTGCAATTATTTTTGTACACATTTTTGGTACACATTTATATTTGAAATTTTGTATACATATTTTATATAAATTTGTCTGAACATCCTGGTAGTAAAGTGCTGTTTAGCTGTGTTCAGGGCTGTTAAAGGCATTTGTGTGACATTCAGTATCCAAGCAGATCTTTATACTTGGAGACCTGAAAACACTATAAAACAGAGGGTAAAAAATCAGAGATTCCTAGGTGATCACATAAGCACTTGCCTAAATTGTTAGAAGGATGCAAGAGCGGACAGTATGACCCAGTGTTACTTTAGTATAAAGGAATGGTTGTTTTAAATTTCTCATATTTTTTTCCAGATACTAATGAAGTTATAGGTCACTTTTAATGGCATGATCTGTGTTCAAGGATATTTTACCTTTTCTCATTTCTATTCAAGTGATTTTCATAGGAACAAAGTAGTCCCTTGCTGTAATGCAACTGCCTCTGGGGTTAAACACTTCTGGTTAACTCCAGCCCAGAAGCAAATCAGATCTCTTTCTTAGACAAAAAAGGAAAATCAAGACAGAAGAATTGGATGAAGGGGAAGGATTTGATTTGTGAGGGTTCTCTTCAGAAAATACCATGAGATCCTAAAGAAGGCAGCAGGATTAGAGTTCCTATTTCTTGTGAATTGCCTGAACTGCATGAGTGAGCTTTAAGGAGAGCAGTAATGAAGAAATAAAACAGCTTACAAGCTACACCAGCCCTGTAAAATAGGAGCATTTCACAAAGGGTTTCATCTTTGGCTGGTGATACCCGACAGTGATGTACAATCACTTCTTGTTGTAGTTCTTTTGTTGTATCTGAAACACAAAGCCTTCACTCTAAACCTGGTTAAAGAGTAAAACAAGAGAATGCAGCAATTTCTAAACTACGCATTATCTCAGCAGCAGATTTTCTCAGGCTGTTTCGATAGAGGCAAAAAAAAAAATTAAAAAAGAGAATAGTTTAAACTTTTGCCTCAGGGGTTGGAAACCTATTTTTCAGGCTGTTTAACTGTCATTCTCCGTGCATCTGTTCAAATTAGCTCCAGACAGTGAAATAAATAGGAAATATGGCCCAAGGGTCCTTGGTTTTGTCAGAAGGGACTTAGAAATGGAGGCGAAGAAGCAGGAAGTCTGGTCCATGAAGGGCTGCTGGGTCTTTTGGCAGACATGAAATCAAAGCTGACTGAGGGTAAGTTCATTCAATCATCACAAACACCCCAGTGGACAAGAAAACCCTGAATGCGGTGACACTGGATGGGAAGTCCAAGACAAGATGTGGTGTGAACCTCTCCAGGCTTGGACTCAGAGTGCCAACAACGGAGAAAGAATGCCAAGTAAACCTGGGAAATGGGTTCAGGGAAGGGGTGAAAGAAAAGGTAATTTGCTCACAGTACAGAGTGGCAAAGCAGCTGCAAGAGATGTGTTAATGGAGCACATCTGGGCTTTGTGAGCCAGACATTTAGATCTTCGTGTCTCTTCACGTTACAAGACATTGCTGTCACTTGAGAGAGCCAAATGAGGGAGAAGCTTGGGCACCTACACATCTCAGCCCCAGTTCAATAGAATGGCTTTTCTCGGGCAGCATTTTGAGCAGTTCTGTCCCAACAAAATCCTGGATACTAGGTTCCTCTTCTCTCAGAGTACTACCAGAGCATGGAAGTGTCTTTGTTTCCAGACTCCTTTGGTAAAGGTCTCCTCTCTACCCATTTTCGCAAGAAAACGCCTCATCACTGCACTGATGTAGAATATTTGCATGTCAGTGGTATGACACATATATGTACGACCATAACAAGAAGCAGCAACATCTCCTCACCTTTGTAAGGCTTCCCCCACCCCCTGCTCTCCATGGCTTGATACCTGGAAATTCAATTTACCTGTTGTATCCTCTGTGTGCATGAATCAAGCTGTTATCAACAAGCAGAGCTTATCTCTCCTTCTTTATTGGATCTGGAGTTGCTAATGCATCCATCACCCTTATTTCCCAGAAAACAATTAACAGATGTTTGTGTTCATTTAAGAATCAGTTTGTCTTGGTTCAGTGCTTGTTTCTTACAGCACAAGGCTTTGCACAGGACACCTCAGGTCCAGAGTCCTTCTGGATCACCTAGAACATCCTCTAGGTCAAGCATGAAATGCATTCCTGCAAGCAACTCCATTAAAAAATATATTTTTATGTCACAAATATATCTCGCTGTCGCTGATGATTTTTCTCTAACACATTTCAAAGTGCCTAAAATCAGCATGGAAGTGAGCAGAAAAAAGAGACCTAATTAATCCTATTTTTGTCTAATTTGCACCTCCAGGATATTTTGTGAGAAATAAAATGCACTTCACAGCTCTCTGTGGCATGTACTATAATTACGATCAACATTTCTATGTATCATAATGAGGATGATGGTAATGACGGCCACTGCTTCCCACCTCTTTGCTGCAGGAAAAGAGCTGACTGCACCAGGATGTACTGTGAGTTAGATTTATTCCTCCCTTCTCTCAGAGGCAAAATAGGTCAATATTCTATTATAGTCCAAACATTATTAACTTACTGTCCTCATATATTTTGATATTCCAGTGGAAAAAACCCACAAAAATCAAAATTGAACTTCAGAAACATGACTCATTTCAAGTGCAATTTTAAAAGTTTTCTCAATCCATATTTTCCATTTTTTTTTTCTCCAGGTTTTCTGTCTACGTGCACTTTGCTTTCTCAACAGAAAAAAACTGGGAAAACAAAAACTGAGGACTGAAAATGGAAGAGAACAAAACAGATCTTGATGCTTGTGGTTCTTCACACTGGGAGAAAAAATCCATAATGTGTTTCCTGAAACAAAATAAACATTGATATTTATATTTATTGCAAAATAAGCCCCTTTTGGATAGGTGTGTTTTTCCTGGAGTTGTTGGAAGCCACATAATCCAACATCTTGGGCTTTCTTTGGGGGGAAGAAAATAAAATGATAGTGAGAGGGTATTTTCTGGGTAGAACAAACCCCTTAAGCAGCCACATATATTAAAGCAGAGCCACTATAAATGTCCTGTCCATTTATTCAGATGACTCTTACAAAGAGCATTTGTGGGTTTTTGCTGCCTTCTCTGACAGAAGAGGAACAGCAGTGAAGGGAAGAAATTCTTCTGAGTGTGCCCAAGGTTAAGGCAATTTATAGGAAAGAATGAAAATGACACTGAGAAATTAATATCTCGTTTCAGCCAGGCCTAAGTCATTATCTGCAACGTTTTGCATGACTCAGTATGTTTTCTGAGCTTATTCTTGCCTCTCTCTCCTTTCTCTGCTGTACCTGAAGCTTTTTCTCCTGCTGATGGTAGGATAAATCAGGTGTAGGTGCAGTGGAGGTCCAGTACTGGAGAAATACTGGTGTGAAACTGGGCTGAGACACAGCACTTACTGGGTGTTACACCTCTCCAGATCACCGCAAAGACCTCGGCCTGGGGATGAGAGGTACATGGCAAAAAAACAACAAGAAACACAGCTAATTGTTACATTAAATGACTGGATTTCAGAGTTAATGACCAGGACAATGAAAAGAACAGAAAAAAATATAATCCCATCCAGGGAGCAACCTTCCCTCTTACCGCAGGCCCAGGGTGGAAATATATTGCTCCTCACTGGAAAATAAAGCTGTGAACACATCATTAAAAATGGGATAGAACAATACCTTAACCTTTTGATTTAAACATGAGAACAGAATTTTTAGGATTAAGCATATTAATTATTCCACTGGTACGTGATATTTGCTATTGAGAGTCAAATATTTGAAAACAGTCTCCATTTCTTTTTGCTTATAATCTACTACAGAAACAATTAATTATAAACATAAATTAAATGTAAGAGGGGAGAGAGAAAATTAACAGCTGGAGTGGGTAATGTAAAGGGAGAAGCATGAGGAAATGAAATGGAAAAATACGCATAACCACATTTGTTGCAGAGGTAAGAAGGAGGAGAGTATGAACTTGTATTCTTTGAATGTGTTCTGTTGACAGGACCCTGAAATTTTATTCACCATCATTTCCTTCTCCAAGGTATCCATTTTTACTTGAAATCTTGATATTTCACATAATTTACATCTTCATTCCCTGCTCTTCCTCCAGATGTGTGTAATGACAGTTAAAATATCTAGATTTTATAAAAATAGAATGAAAACTCCATAACAAATCCATAACAAATATCATTGATAATGCACAAAATGATAAAATCACATTGTCGTGCTCTTATCAGTTTGGGTTGTTTTATTTGTTCATCCTGCCAACCATTTCCACTTTGAGGGAGGAAGGTAAACAGAGACACCAGATAAATGGCTCGAGGCAGCTAAAAGTGGCTAAAACAGAAATAAGGATAGCTCAGACTGTCTATTTATGGAACTTGTGCCCCAGCTCATGCTTATGGAATTCACTATTATATTGTGGATCTTGTTTGTCAAGCACCATTCACAGGAGTTCTCCTTGCCCCAGAGCTGTGTAGCTAAATCCCAGCTATGGAACTAAATTGGCAAACTCTTCAAAATTACTTGAAAAGTAAGTATTCGGTCAAAGGTACAGGTGAAAAGGCTGCACGAGCTGATGAAAGGTATTCCCCAAATGAAGGAAATCCTGTCCAGATGAAGAGGTCACTTCATCTGCAAGCCTTAGGCACTGCAGGGATAATAATCCCCAGGTTCAAGCGTTAATGGGAGAATAAAAGACAAATGGAGCCATTTGTCATTTATTTCCAAATAAATGCAAGTTCATTTTGCACAGAACCTTCACCCTGCCTCAACAGGCAGATCCCAGAGGGTAATTTCAGGGCAGTTTTCCCTGGTGTGTGCTTGCTCAAGGTTTATGTGAGTCTCTGCTTCACTTCTTCAAGGCACTGGGCTGCTCAGAGACTGGCTGGTGCTTTGTATTTTATGATGCTACTTTTGGTGAAAAAAATTCCTTAACAATTCCACACAGTTTTCTTGTAGAGAGATTTCCTGAGGCTAAGAGAAACACCTACAGTGATGCTGTGGACTGTGAAGGAAGCAAATGTGGGTGTGTTTTTACTGCCTTGGCACAAGCCTGGGCACGGTGTGAATGCAAAAAGGCTGAGATTGAACTGGGGGAAACGACCCCCATGAATTGATTAAAATACTTTGCTGACATGCAGGGAGGGACACTGATGGAGGATGGTTGGATCTGCCCACCTGTGGGCAGGAGAGAGGCGCTGGTGACTCCCACCACCACAGCACCAATTAATTAATTAATTCCCTTTGGGAAGGGCCAAAGAGCACCAATTAATCTGTAATCAAGCATCTGAGATGCAGAGCTGGCCAGAGGGATGAGCCCAGAAGGGCTGTGGCAAAAGGTGGGCTGTGCTCCCTGGAGGAATTCTCGCAGGGCTCCTGGGCTGGGACCATCAGCTCTCCTGCTCCATCCCAAGGGCAGCTGCTCTCAGGAAGGAGCTGACAGTGGCTGTCTTTTGTTAAAGGTGAGTAATTTTGAGGCTTAAGTATAATGTTCATCTTCTATAGCAATGATAGAACCACTCTCTAGTTCTTGAGCTGAAGCCTGGTCTATGCAAGAGGTTTCCCAGGTTGGCTACTTTGCATGGGGATGGAGTAACAAGTGCTCCAGCTCATTTCAAATAAGTCCCAATTTATTCCCTTTCCTTGGCAATACCGGGATGAGAGAGAAAGCAACTGCTCTTCAGCTGCCTGGGCTTTTGGTGAGCTTCCAGGTGCCAAGGTTGAGCTGTTGGAATGCTTGATGTAGGTATCTGAACATGATCTGAGAGCTGTGGAAATGGGATGGGAGTGGCTCCAGGGCTCTGGAACAGCTCGATGCTCTGCTGAGGAACCAGCCAGTTCATCTTCTGATCATTACTGAGACTTGAGGGTCTGTGTTTTCTCTGGAGCAGTGGTGGCAATGAAGGGGGAGCTGGAGTACTGATGGACTCTTCCCTTTTCCAGTGCTCACCAGTAAAGTGTTTGAGGGCCCTCCAGAGGAGAGGGAGAAAAAAACCACAAGAGAACCCAACCAACAAACAATCTGGCTTCTGTAGTCCATTGCTGAAAATCAAACCAGTGCCTCTGTTCTGTGGTGATAAGGAGAATTCGGTGTAGAGATACACTCTGGTTTCTGGTTTCCCAAAGAATCTAAAGTGGAGGCAAGGTAGTAACTAAAAAAAGAAACACACAAACCCTTACAAAGCTCTAGGCTTGTGGTCTGTTTTGCTGTTTCCCTGCCTCCTCAAGCCCAACACACCTTCAGACATTCCTGGCTGAGGTAGTTATAAAAAAAACAACGTGTCTAATTTGGATTCATAGAGCCCGGTCCTATCCTAAACAAGCAATGCTGCCTAGAATTGCTTGCCAGACAGCTGGCATATCTCACAGATTAGCTAACACTCACAATAACGTGTTTCAAGAAGGAGAAGAGACTGAACTTGGCCTCCCCTGCCAGCTGGAATGGCAGCGTGGCGATGTGTGCCCATCTGAGCCCCTCCTCTGGAGAGGAAGGATTGGCAGAGAGCAGGTTGTCCAACCCCAGCACACAACCCTGTGTGGAGGTGGTTTGCAAGCTGAGCTGGGAGAATAATTCCACTACAAATTGCTCCAAGTGTTAAAGCTCCAGGGAGCAGATTTAATAGCTGCCTTCAACTCCTGCATTGGTTCGTCAGACTCTGGTTTATGGGCACAGCTGGATGATGGGGAGAAAGCCAGGCAGGGGAGGTTATCCTGCACTTAAACTTGCGGGAAAATTAGTTTGCGCTTGTCCAGGCTTCCCTTTGTGTCGATTCATCCCTGTAAGTTTAGATGCATGGAGGAGAGGTGCAGGCTGTGAGGGAGGAACTGTAATCCAGCTTGCCTGGATCAGGAATGTGGGAACCAGCACCAGCCAGACCTTACACGCTTTATGAACAGTGAAATGGGGTTTCAGCAGCTTGGTCTGGAATTTGGGTGGCCACATGTAAACACCAGCTTAGCTTTCTGGGGTAAAAAAAAGAAGTCAGGGCTTCAAGCTTATATTTGTCTCGGATTTCAAATGGTGAAAGGGGGAGGGTGTATAAATGCCAACTCAGCAAAATAAATGGTTCACACAGAAAACCCAATGTCAGGAGTGAAACCTGACTCGCTGGGAGCCCCTTGTGTACTCAGGGCATGTGCTGCAGTGACAGGAGAGGATCCCTGCTGCCCTCGTTCTAACACAATCAAAACGCTTCTCCTTCAAGGGTTTGCAGATCAAAATGCCAAGAGCAAAGGAACAAAGGTACCCCTCCGAAGACGTGAATAAGTGGAAGCTGAAGTTTCAGCTATCACCTTGGGCAGTGTGCAAGGCAAACAACAGTGGTCCTTGCTGGGAGCCCAGCCCAGCACATCTGCCTCGTACCTGCAGGGCAGGTCTGGCTGCTGGGCAGCGCTGGCATCTCCCTTTGGGAGGGAGAATCTGGGGGGGTCACCATTCCAAAGGGATCTTTAGGGTGGTGCTGTGAAGGAAATATCTTTTAAGAGCATTTGTTTCTGTCAACTTGTGTGGAAATCTCAGCTGGCAGGCTTTGGAAACACTTTCTTGAGGTTCCCAGTATTTGTTCCCCTTTTCTTCACACCCCTTCCTATCCCTAATGCCTACATCACCTTCTAGATCCCAAGGCTGGTGAGTAGGGACTGACAGTGCTCTTCCCAGAGTTCTTTCCTCTTGCTTCCAGCCCAGGGCTTGTGTGTCAGTCCTCTTTCACTGAGGAAAAGGCAGTGTAGTCCTGTAGTGCCCACTGAAATTCCAGCTCATGGTGCTGGAATGGGCTCTGTCCCTCACTGCTATCAAATTTGGTTCTTAGCAAGACTAAAACTTCCTCTTTTGTCTTCTGTGGAATGCAACTTCTCCAGGTCCAAATCTTGCAATTGCTGAGCTGTTGTTAACCATTAAAAATGGTCAGAAACTGGAAAAATCAATGCAAGGGGAAATATTAGGAACATGCTTGCAAAAAAACCCCTCAAACCATCAAACAAAACAGCCTAAAATGCAAACAGCTGCACCAAACAGAAACAGAGAAGTTGTTCAGATGGCAAAAATACTCTGTGCTTATCTAATACCTCCTCAGACCATTTCTAGATGCCCAAGGCTATGCGGGTTTGCACTTGTTTGTTCCTAAGCTCGGCCACGCTTTCTGCTTTTCCAGCCCCTGATCCTGTGCCAGGGCTGGGTGATGCTCCCGAGTCAGCTGTGTGGACCTGCCTGCACAGGCTGGGCATGTGGGCACCTGCCAGGTCCTCCTGCAGCCCCCCCGAGCCAGGGGCTGTGTGAAAGCCACGGGAGATTCAAGGGTGACAGACAGCAAAGTGAGCCTGTTATGCTCTGACTGTCACAGCTGTGCCTGTGTCTGCAGCAGCTGGAGAGCTCACGAGTCCTGTAGGGGCTTTGTCCATCCAAAGGGGTGCAGAAGGCTTGAGGAATCACTGTTTTATCCCTTGTGGCATCTCTCAGCAAAGGGCTCCTTCCTGGTCCAGAAGGCAGCTCCCTGCTGACCCCAGGGAGCTGTGGGAGCTGTAGGGCTCCATCCCAGGGCAGGGAGGCTGTGCCCTCTCACGGAGCCACTCTGGCTGTGAAGGGAGCTTTGTGAAGCTCTGCAGGGAAAACTTGTCCATCACAGCCTCAAAAATTGCTGGAAATAATCCCAGGGAAATCTGGAACCAGCCAGAAAGCACTTAATAACTAAAATTCCAAATAATGTGAAAGTTTTTCCAGAGCCTTCTGAGTGCTAATGTCCTTTGTCACAGCTGATGTGGAGGTCTAGCCCCAGCAGGGAGGCAGTAATTTGGGAGCAGAGTGTCTGCTTGGGGAGTGACCAAAAAGAACAAAACAGAAGACAAAAAGAAGTGTGGAATATGGGATGCTCTCTTTGTGGAGCAAAGGCATCTCCATCGGTCAAGGGTGTGTGTGTGGAGTCAGAATCTTCCCCAGAGCTCACAGCAACTTCTGGCCCTTGCTCTTCCTGCATTTGGCTGTTCTGGATGGGCAGACATCTGTGCATGGACCTTCCAGAGCAAATTCAGCAACACTTACCTAAGATGCCCTTCTTTAGACTAATTTTGCAGTTTTGACTGTTTTGCTGTTGAACATCCTCCTAAGGTAAATGGAGCAAATCAAAGCGAACATTCCTGACAAATTAATGGGCAAACACATTAGCAGCTCTGAAATGAAATGCCTGCACATCGCATGAATTCATTTCACAGTGTTTATATATTTATGGAAATTTCTTTGAATTATACTCCCAGCTCTAGCACAGATGATTTCTTCCTGCATTATAAAGCAGGTTATGTGGTGATAACTTCTAGACCCCTAAGAGCTACTGGAGCATGTAATTATCTTGTTCCACTTATTAATGATGAAAGGTCCATGCAAGTCCCAGAGCAGCTGTATGTGCTATGCTCAGTAACCTAAAGAGGCTATATAAATTTAATTTAGTCTAAAATTTAGTTGCTGACTTTAAATAATCTTCAAATAGAGAATATAAATGTTTTAGGGCATTTAAAGCTTTTAAAAATTATTAATGGATCTGTAGTACTGGAAATCTAAACTCAATTTTGTAGTGCTAAGATACGGAACTGAGAAAGTGGACTACAAGCAAAGGAAGCTGACCAGGCTCTACTCTGAAGTGAATATGACAAAAAAAATCAGGATAATACAAATTAGGACTCAGGCTTTTAATTGTGAAGTAATGTTATCAGTAATGGAAGAAATGTTAAAAATTAGTTTCATCTTGACATCCTTGGAAGGTGGCCAATTTATGAAATTCTGGGCCAGAGATCTGCAAACCTCCTTTCCCCAACCTTCCTAAAATGGTATCACTCATTTGATGATGTCTCCCAGCTATAATCCTGCTTCTCCAATCTGCCATAATAATGCTAATTAGTTCTGTACGTAAATAAACTGTTGTTGACAGGGCACTTTAAGCAATTCACATATGACTCATGGAGGGTGAGAGAGAGAGAGGTTTTAAAAATGATTTATCCATAAACAGAGATTCCATATGTCCTAATCTGGCATGGATTTCTCTCCTTCTCTTTATAGCAAGGAATGTGTGTATGCCTGTATAGCAGGGCTATAATGTGACAATTTGTCTCAAAGGGAAACCAGGATTTATGGTGCTTAGTGGAGACCACAGAGGTAAAATGAACAGCAGGCTGTATTTAATCATCTGGATTTTCAAATATTTCTTTTGCTTGGGTAAATGTGTCTTTGTTCCTTTTTGGAAACATGCTCAGCTGGAGGACTGGTTCCTGTAAAGGTGTCTGAAAATGCTGCGGGCACATTTAGTGAAGGGTACACAGGGAGTGGGGGAGGGGACACTCCTCCTGGAAGGGGGTTGGACCCCAAATTCTCTAGGCAAGATATTACCACATCCTTGAAGAAAATGAATTTATTGGGTGTCCAATGCACATTCCTGGAAATCAGGGTGCATTGCACTGATCCCAGATAAATGCCTTAGGAAGTCCAGGCAGAAGAAAAAAAGGGGAATTCTGAGCAGTTAAATACTGTTTATTTTTCCTTCAGGGCCTGATCCTGTGGCCTTCAGTGATACTGTTGCAACCTTGAGAGGAGTTGTGCTGATATGAGTGTAAGGCAAATGTACCCTTAGCAGGGTTTGGGAACTTCACTGGGAATTAACTTTGGGCTGAAGTACCTTGTATCTGGATTTTACTTTTGGCCATGTAATTTGGACTGCAGTACATATTCTTCTGGTGGTGCTGGTTTTTTCTCTCCACTTCTTCCTCTTGCCTTAAATTACTTTTGGTTTTAGCACAGGGTCACTCACGTTACTAAAAGTTATTTCTGTAATTTGCTGATTCTACTGTTATTTTAAATCAAACCCAGGGTTCTCATAACCACAAGATTTCAGAATATGGAGTTTTGGGTAAAACAACAAGAAATTATGGAATTTTGGTGCTTAGAAAATGGCACATGGATTACCTGAACACAGATAAGGCAGATTAACAACCCACAAACCAGTGGCAGGTGGTGTTTGTGCCTTCATAATTTGAACAAGACAATGCTGCACATGTGACCCATAAAATGGGATGAGAAAAAAGTGCTGCTGGCAGTGAGTTGTGATGACAGAACAAGAGAAAAAAAGCTGAATTTTGAGTATGTTGGGGGCAAAGCTGGCACCTGCAGAGGAAAAGGCTGGCTGTTTATTTGTGGCAAAAGATGCCAGCTTTGCTGCCAGTGGAATTGGAGCCTACTTTGTCCCTTCAAAGAAAGAAATCTCTCCAGGGGTGACAGTGGTTTAATTGGGATGGCTTGTTGCAGCCTTTGGGCTGCGAGTCCTGATGAGGCTGCCAATGAAGTGCCAGAGTGGAGGAGATTTGTCTGCTGCAAATCCCTGTCTGCTGAGAGTTGGAGCAGGCAGGGATGCATTGGCACAGCTGTTTGTGGGAAAGGCAAGGCCAGAGCTACTTTTTCCTCCTCACTTGAATTTTCAATGACTTTCCCCCTTCAGGCTGTGGGAGAAGGAACAAAGGCACTGAGCTGGCTCATCCAAAAGAAGGGATCTATGAAATCTGAAAGTTTTAGAGCCCATTCCTGTTGCTAAGATCCCTGCCTCTGTCCTTTACTTCCCACCAAGGCATTTTGGGTGTAAACACATGGTGGTGGTGATAAAAATGAAATAAAAGCAGATTTTTGTGAAGCAGAGCAGAATTTGGGTGTGGAGAGGGAGCTGCCTTTGCTCAGTTTTGTTAAAACTTTTCTTTTTCCCCCTCTGTAAACACTTGACATCTTATAGAGGGATCACAGATTACATTTCCACGCTGTTGCCATTAATTAGTGCTTGAAAGGTGAAATGAAGAGCTGGGTTGCTTGGCTGCTGTGAGTAATGTGTATTTACTGAGTGGTGATCTGCTGCCTGCCAGCACATCGTGGCTGGTTTCAGCCACAGGAAAGAGCTTGGGGTTATGTTGCGTTGGATCCATTTAAAAACAAAGAAATGGGAGATTCTTTCCCATCTCTCTAAACAAGTTCTTTAATGAGCAATATCCCCAAAACAGGCTGAGCAAAATTTTGGTCGAACAGGGTTATTCCAACCCATAAGTCAAGTCGTTCTCAGGGAGCTGGGATTGCTGAAGGGAATGGATTTTCAGAGTGAAAGGTCAGCTCAGAGATATGTCTGGGGGGTTCCACTGTAATTTTTCAGGGAAATCTGAACATTTCTGCAAACTCAGGTGCCCTGTGCCCCTATGCAATGTTAGCTGCTCCTCATGCAGAAATGTCAATTATTCCCTATGTGCTGGAAGAGTTTCTATTAAGGGATGATTGCCTAGATCCCAGATATTCCAACAAAGTTAAAGTAAGATGGAAGCATAGAAAGTCTTTTGCTCAAACTAAGGCTTATGTTTTTAATTGTTTTGAGGCAAATAATGTGGCTGTATTTGGAGGGGTAAGTGCAGGACAAGTTCAAGGAAAATTCAGCTGCTGTTCCTAACCCTATGCGCAGTTTTTCTGCTATAAATATAGAAATTCTATATATATAAATATAGAAAGGCTGGTGGTATGAAAATCTTGTGATATCCCTCCTGAGAATCTTTTGTCCCAGAGTCCAAAATGTGAAATTCAAATTTCCCCTGTGTGCAGCTCTTCTACATGTGCATAAACTCTGAACAGAAATGTCAGGATTATGGCCAAGGATGATTGAATAATTAGTTACAGAATTTTTGCAGAAATACTATGGAAGAATCCTCCCCAAATTTCTGGGATTTATGTCAAAATGTAGGTCATTTACCAAATGTAAAATTTGGTTTGCAGATGGAGCTGGCAGTTTAGTTCTCAGATTACCTGTGTGTGTTAGCAGGTTTTTGTGGTTGCTGCTTATCTGCCCATCCTTTGGAGCAGATTGTTCAAGCCCAATATTTGCAGTGATGGCTGTGAATTGCCCTGGCAGAATCAGAGGAGCGTAGGCATAAAAATGCTGATTGATTTATGTGAATTTTTGTTTTTTACCACAAGTCCCTGTTGAAAGAGACTTCCTGTTCAGGCTTTGTGTTACAGTTTATTGATCTGATATGAAGCTTCTACTGATAAAAAGTTTTATTTTTCCTGAGGTGAAGCTTCACTCAAGTTTGATGTGTTTTCATGGAGCATCCACCCAAGCCTCCAAACACACAGGAGCTGTACAAGTTATCCCATAGAGAGAGGGTGAATTGCCAGGCCCCAAAGCTGCTGTGGTGTCTTTTGTGAGGGCTAAAAGAAGCACAACTAGTTGAAAAGCTGGTGACAGTGAATGCTGGCACGGGAGGGTTTGGGGTAGGCTGTGGCAGAGGTAGCTGTGGTGATGTTTGAGGTGAAGTAGCTGTTTATTGAAATCCTGTTGCCCCCATGGGGGCAGTGAGGCTGTGGGGGATTTTAGGACACTGGTTTTTCTGCTGACCTATAAAGAAGTCTTCAGAAAAATGTGGCAGTTCAAGGCCTGCTTTGGTGTTTCCTGGTGCTCCCAGCATTTTCCATTAGGATGCAGTGGAGAGGTCAGCTCCCATTGCAATTGGTGTTGGGACACTGTTTGGGTACCTGCTAAGCAAAGCATCTTGCTCTGGTGTTCAACCAGTTCCTGTTATCCTTTCCAGTGCCTGGAGGAGGAGGGAAACTGGACCTAGAGCTGCCAGAAGGAATGGGCAGGCAAAAATTCAAGTGTATCAATGACAACTTGCATTCAACGAAATAGTAAAAAAATACATCCAAAAAAGCAGTTATTTCTATTTTTCTTAAATTTTTTCAGAGCCAATCGCTGCGCTTAGCAGATACTACCCAGAGAAGCTGTCCCTGCCCATGGCAGAGGGGTGGAATGAAATGGGCTTTCATGTCCCTTCCAACCCAAACCATTCTGTGATTCTACAAACCCGAGCTCAAGAGCACACTTGGAGCTTGGCTGCTCTTGCTTAGGGAAGGAGTGGGGCCAGCTAAGAAAATCCAGTTCACCATTAAACAGGCACCATATGGGTGGCTTTGCAATAATTGCAGAAAGATAGATAGGGGGAAAAGGGATACCTAATGGGTCTGCAGAAAGGAATTGCATCGGAACAAGTGTGGAGAAGTGATGTAATTCAGGAACTCTTTGGGCTTATTTAACAGCTTCTGAAGAGCTTGTCTGAACACAAACTTGAAAGTGGATTAGAAAGTGAGCCTGGCAGGATCTAAACTTACTTATTTCTTGAGATCCAGGTTTTGTTCCAGGCTCTGCTACTGGCCTGGAAGGAAGAAGAAATTTGGAGAGGATATTTCATCTGTCTTTGATTTCCTGTAAAATCAAAGCAGTGATACCAGCTACCATGAAAACATGTGGAGATAAGCTGAAGGACAGTTATTAATTATAATAGTAAAATCACTTCCATGATTGTCTGTGGCAAGTTTCCCAAATTAAACTCTTGAGTTAACTTCTTTTGGTCAATAGAATTCCCTTGTTTACGCCTCCTTCCTGCTCGTATCCGGAATACAAGAGGGATCTCAACTTTCTGTTGCTTCCACTTAATTGGATTAGTCGACTACCTCCAGAGGTATGTGCCTCAGGTCCAGTTCTTGCTGACAGCCAAACCAATGGGCCATTACATGAGGTAGATGGAATTCAGCATCAAAGGAAGGAGCAATTTGGGCTGGAGAGATGCCAGGACCTTTTTGTGCTTAACCAAATACCTGCATGCATAGAGATGTTTTTTGGTTTTTTTTTTTCTCGTTGCTGCTGTGCTTCCTTATTGCATGTTAGAAAGGATTAAAGCCTCTGCTTGTGAGCAGGGTTGTGCTACCATTATCTTCAGTGCCCAAATTAAAATGGTGTGGGGTAGTTTGTGATGTGGGAGATCCCTTCTCACTTTCCAAAGCTGGTGGCTCTGGGGAGTGACAGCGAGTGCTGCAAACAACTACCTACACACAGGATTCTTAGCAGTGCTTCCATGTGATCATCTCTTCATCTCTTCCTGTCACGGATTCAACAGAAAAAATTAAGACTTACTGTTGTTATAATGTGGCAGGGGGTGGTTGCAAGGAGAGGGGAGCGCAGAGCTCCTGCTGAGTTCTTCTAATGAAGCTGTTGCTGCAAAATAGCTTCCAACACATCTGTGAAGGTCCCTGGAGAGACTGTCAAAGATGTGGCACTGCAGTAGTGTGTGTCGCCCTGGTACAGCCCTCAACAGTGTGCTCTGTGCTCTCGGCTGTGGTAGCCCACAGACAGTGTCCCTGTGGAAGTGCCATTCACTGCAGCAAGGACCACCTGCAACTTGTTCCTAAACAGGCACTGGGAAAGCTGGAACTGTGCTCAAAGCCTCTTGAAGAGCAGGAAAAAAATCAGATAAATATCCAGTCCAGTATGTGTGAGAAATTAATCCCCTAGACCTCTACGGAGCTGAGTGCAGCTGTTTTGCAAATTGACCCCTTTGGTTTCTACATTGAGCCAGATAGCTGAAGAGAATTGTGTTTACTGTGTTATTTCTATCCTGCTGTCAGTATCCTCCTGGGAAAATCATCTTTGTGTCCCTTTTCTGCTGAGGAGTTGGAAAGCAGTGGCAGAAGAATGGTAACTGGGCTTTGCTTCTTCTGAAAGTTACTGTGGGGCCAAGGCAATGCACAGCTAAGGTAATCTGGAAAGACCTGCTAATCAAACTCTTGGCCAGCCTGTTTGGCACAGCCCATCCCCTGCTCTGTGCCTTGGTTTTCATGTTGAAACGTGGGAGATGATGCTGATCTTTGAATTATTTTGTCTGGAAGAGGAAAGAAATGTTCGAGCATTGCTTATGTGGGACCCTCCCTCCTTATTACTAATACATGGAATTGAGAGCTTTGTTGCAGTAGTGGGCTGACATGAAGGGCAGTGAAATCATATGAGTTTGCAAAAAAGCTCAGGACTGTCCTTAGAGATGCAGCCTTTCCTAGAGTACCTGCTAAAGCTGCGAGAGACCTGAATTAATTTATTGGCAGCAAAGGTGTTAGGGCTGGGGCACTCTTTACAGCCCCCAATACATTTGCAGCCACTTCCCCACCAAGTGCTAAGTTTTGGAGTTTTTTTGGTGTGAGGCTTATTTTGTTTGGAGGTTTTTTGTGGGTTTTATTTATTTTATTTTTTTTAATAATCAGTCCCTGGCTGCTTCCACACCTCCTGCTTTTGCTGTGCCGATATTCAGCTTTTTCACAAGCCTTGGGGCAACTTGCCCGTACAGATCAGGTAGGTACAAAGACTGTTCTTGAAAGTCTTGTCCTGGGGGTCTGCATCTGTAAAACCTGGCTCTCTAAAGCCAGCATCTGGGTATGGATGTTCCCAGCATAGGATAATGTATGAAGTCAGGAATTCCAGTGTTAGTCCTGGGCGTGGATTTGCCACTCTGACTTTTTTATTCTTTTTTTTTTTTTCTTCAAGGAGAATATATTCTTGCTTTATTTCCAGAGGCGAGCCTTTCCAAAGTTGTGAACACAAGGGCTTGCCAAATATTAGCTTTCAAGGTTTTAAGTCGCACAGTGTTTACTCGAGTTACCTCTTCTTGAAGTCTATATAAAGAGTCGTGTTTGCTCAGGCACACTCCTAAAAGCCCCAAGACATGGCTCTGGAAGGAGGTATGCAGCAGCAAACGTAAATATTGCTGTTCTTAAAACTGGAAGCCCTCTGAGTAATCTATAGAAGAAAATAGTAACGTGAGGAAAAGGCCTTAGATTTGGAGGAAACTTTATATGATTTGGAGGTGAAGATTACAGAGCAGTACCTGGAATGGATAAAATCCAGAGATTCGGGGTTATTGTAAATATAACTTCTCTTGGCCAAGGCTTAGCTCTGCAATCACAGCTGCTCTCTTCTGTTCCCCAGTGTTTCCCTTTGCTGTCACCAAGGCTGCATTTTCCCATACCCCAGCCTCTGAAGAAGTTGCTGGGAATAGTTTTTAGGGATATGGTTGGACAAACTATGCCGGCCTCTTGCTGTGGGATGACAGTTAGAAACAAAATATTTGTTGTACTTAGCCAAGTGATTTCCTCCCACCTTTTCTCAGTAACTGGTGTCATTTTTCTGAGAAGGTTGTGAAAATGTGAGATGGGTTTCAGGTGCTCCTTGATACAATAATCAGGAGAGGAATTTTCACAAAGCAGTGCCTAGATACAGTGCAAATAAAGAACAACAATTGAATTGAAATTCAACCATAATATTTACCAGCCTCCCCACCTGCCTGTATATGCAGGTATGCTGAGACCAAATTCACATCATGTTTCCTGCAGCTGAGACGAGTGAGCAGAGTGCTGGCTTGGCTGAGGAGATTATTTGCCCTTGCCATGCCACTTTTTGTGTGTATCCACAGGCAGCCCACCGAATTTCCACTTCCTTTCTTCCCTCTCTGCACACAGCTTGTATCAGCCTTCCCACGGCAAGGCCAGCAAGTAAATAAATGGAGCTGCAGCAGAACAGCCCTGCTCACGAGTGTCGGTGCAGAATTATTACACTTATCTCTGTGTATTTATCTAAGGCTGTGAAGGGCCGCTGCAGGGCTGGGGGCAGCAGGAGCAGCTGCGAGCCTGCAGATTATGGATTTATGGATTCCCGGTGCCACCTGCTGGCACAGAGCTCGCTTGTGCACCCTCCAGCTCCTCTCCCTCAACAGATGCTGCAGCTCTTTGCGGATGGTGTAACCCTGATAGAGCCTTCCTGGATGATTTCTTGGACTCTGCAAAGCAAGTGCTCCCTGCAGCCAAGCAGCTGCAAAACCGCGGTCCCTCCTGGAGTTTTGTTCAGCCGGGAGCCCCCTGGGCTTCCCACGCCTCCCTTTCTCCTGCTGTGATTCTGTCTGCTCCACGGGAGCAGCCGCAGACCCAAGGGCAACTGCAGACGGAGCTTTTTTGTAACCTAAAAGGCCGAACTTTGAAATCCACATGGTTTTGTCTTTGGTGCAGAGCAGTACCAGTAATACTGCTGAGGTAGGGTTGTAAAGATACTCCTGGAAAGCTTTAGGAGTAATGGAAGTTTGATTTTTTTTTTTTTAATAAATCTCTGAAATGGCCTGAAAAAATTAAGAAAAAAAAACCACCCCATCCACGTGACAGAGGATGTAGGGAAGTTTGTCCTTTTTCTACCTTGTAAAATGGATGTGTGGCAAGCAAAGATGAGCTGTGATAACAACATTGGTGATATTCCTTGGCTTTTGCTTTTAGCACTCCAGGTAACCCAGTACAGCTTTTTTTTATCCTTTAAATTTGCACTTTAAATTTGTACTTTAAATTTGCATTTTTCACTAGCTCCATCACAGCCTCTGCTCTGGGATGGTGTGCTCTGCAACGGGACTGATCTCTTTATCTTCCTTGCTGCTGGGAAGCACATTTTGGTGTGTATCAAAGTCCTGCTGGTGCCCAAAGACAGGACGTGTGTCAAAGCCAAGTCATTAATTCACTTTAGAATCTTCCATTTTCTAGAAGTGGTATATCATTCTGTGCAAACACCACATAAAAAAAATATCAACTTGCTTCATGCACCTTGCTTTGGCTTCAGTCCAGGTTTGCCCTGGGCTTCCCTTATTTCTGCCCGTGGGGAACTTGCACCAGTTAACCACAAATGAAGTGGAGTTTCTGACACTTAAATTCTGGTATGCCAGGAGTGAGTAGTGACAAGACCTAGCTGGGATCTGTATTAGCATGTTTGCAGATACACATCAGAGGCTGGAAATCCAGATGACATGAGGATGAATGAAGGGGAGAAATTGCTAATCAGATTCTCCAGGGCTGCAATGCAATAAACCAGGGTAACTTGATGGAAAATGTAATCAGGCCTTCTAGTCTGTTTTTCAGCTACATCTAGGCTTCAATTTCTCAGCCGTTTTGCCTCCCTCTCACATGGACTTTAAAAGGAAGGAGGATGTCTGTGAGGATCAATGAAGTAATTTAGTTTTACCAAGTCCAGTAATCCTGCTGGACAGATCTCCCAGAGATTTCTTTCTCTTAATTGGGGGAATATTGTAAAGAAATTCTCCATCTTCAGACCATTACTAGTATAGATAATGACAAAGCAGAAGCATAACCTTGTAGTGGAAATGGATTTTTTCCCCCTCGTTGGTCAATAAGTGGCTACATTTGAGGGTTGTTTTGTCTATCTTGCACATATATAAATCAGCTTTTCTGAGCTTCAACACCTGATTTTGTGTTGGGAAAATTGGTACTTGTGTTCACTGTCATGTTTATCAGAATGATAAAAATTAATACAGAATATTTATCAGTAAGAAGCATTTGTAGACATTATGTTGGCCTGCATGTATTTTTTTGAGATGACAGGATGCAAAAAGCATTGCCCTCACGTTACTGGATGGAGGTGTCCGCTTGTTCAGAGACTTCTACTGGATACAGAATTGCAGATATTCTGACATTCCTGTAGGATGAAAGGAGCTGAGCAAGTTCCCAGAGGAGTTGCAGGCGGTGGTTTTCTACAAAATAGAAAGTTTTCCTCTGAAAAATGCAGTGTAAAAACTCAGCAGTAGCTAACATACTGCCTCCATTTTGAATTTGAGCCAATATTTAACCTAAAAAAAGTCATGATCAAATACTTTGCATTCTATAGTATTTCAGACCCATCACTTTTCATGTTTTAACATTGGCCAGGTGGGAGAGGATGCACAGCAGTGCTATATTAAGACTTAAAACGTCTCTGCAAATTAATATCTTAATTTTACCTTCTTTCTTCCTAAAGTTTGCTTGCAGGTTGCATGCAAAGCATTGTTTTGACAGGAACAACCTGATTAGTTTTCAGGGAAAATGATAAACTGCCAGCAAGCTGGGTGCAGTAATGGGACCAGATTGCTTTAAGACAGAACGTTTTCAGTTCCATCTTAGAGGTAATTTGAATGTCTACAAGGGGATGTGTTTGTGTGTCCTGGGACATCAGTCTTATAGGGATGTTGTCAGTTCTTCCAGGCCAGTCAACAAATTTAAAAAAAAAATATAGAGAAATACTTGATTGAAGTATTTCAGACCTTGCAATGGGCATCATCTTAAAATGGTGTTTAACTTGCAGGATTAAATGAGGGAGGGTCACAACCACTTGAAAGGATTTCAGTGTGTAATTTATAGCACATTTCAGGCTGTTCTACATCATGGGAAGGACGGGGATGCAACTTATAAAGGTCCTAAACTTGGGGGATTGGAAACAGCACCTTATCCACACTCCTGGTGCACAGCTTCTGGGGGAGCTTGACAAAACTGGAGGGTGCTCTGGCTGCTTACAAAACACATAGGTTTGATTTGCTATTAAAAAAGAGACAAAAGTTCAGGAATCAAATGGAAGCAGCTGCCCTGGGAACCTCTCACACTGTCTGCTCTCACTGCCTGCAATTTTCTCCATTTCTGTCCACCTCCTGCAGGCCCCCAGCACCTGGGAACTGGATGGGTTGGAGAAGCTGCCCTTTGCTTCGTGATGTTCTCCTGTAGTCAGCAGGTATTTGTGAGTGAGGTTTGCTTTCTCTGAGCCTGCAATTTCACGGGGCACAAGCCTCTATGCCAGAGCCAAAGTGGGATCTGAAAGAAGATTTCTGGTGTTTCCATGCATCAGTGTCAATATTCACTGGGAAGGGACATGAGAGTTTTTATATTTACTGTTTTGATGTTGCCTCTCACTGTTTTGCACTCAACTGATTTGGTTTTTGGGTTTGCTCAGAATTTCCATGTGGTTTAACCCAGAGATGGTGATACTTGAGGGTGGGAGAGGATTTACTGGTGTTTGAATGATAAGAGTATTGAACAATTTAGGGGATACAAAATAGGAAGTGCTACAGGGAAACCACAAAGACTCTTATGAAACAATTCTACAGTAGAGTGAAGACTTTTTTATTTTTGGTGGTCATTTTAGGTCCCTCAGTGTTCACTTTCACCTGAGGGCTGCAGAAAACTGTTTTTTGGGGATGATAAGAGCTTCCACCAATATCATACTATGCTTAATTCTCACCAGGACGCTCATGTTCAGGCCCTAATTTCTCAGCTTTGTATCAGAAAAAAAAAAGGATATTTGTTTGATAATACATAATTTTGCCTGAAAATAAGCGACATAAGCACTTGTGTAAGAAAATACAGGGGCTGGAATCGGTGCTTGTGGCCGTGGAGTTGTCAGAGTTGCAGCATCCTGCCTTGAGATCTTTGCTGCCAGCGGCCACAGCGCGGCAGCAAAATCCAAACAGGCTTCCCCATCCTGAAAGAGTGTCAGGAATGAGTCCGGGACAGCTTTAACTCTGTCCGGTGTGACACTGGCTGAGCTGAATCCTGCTGCAGGTAAAGACTGAAGGGATTCACTTCTAGAAGTACTCGATTCCTTTTGTGCTTTGCTCCTGGAGGAACTGGACTGGGTGGGAGTGAAAGAAACTTTTCCAGACACTTCCAGTAAGTTTTGGTTGAGTTGTATGGTTTTTTTAGAGGAAATTAATAAGCTTTTTTTTTAACCTCTCCCTGAGGAGGAATAAAAGGCATAGCAGAAATCAGACTGGCTTTGGAGCATGTGCTTTACTGCAGTCATATTGTCATTACAGCTTCATGGCCCTGTTAGGCTCTACAAACACTGTATGAAACCATTCCCTAACCAATCCTTGAAGCCCAAATAAAAAGCAAAAAGGAAAGGGCCCTTCCACTACAGGTAAGGTACAAAAACATGGAGGCAAAGGAAAACTTCCTTTCTGTGGCTAAGGATTTGTCTAGAGACACCTAGGAAACCGAATCTTTTTAAAGAGCCTAATTCCCTTGGGATAAAGTCTTCAAGTGTTTGAATTCTTCTTGCCTAAAACTACACTGGGAACACCTCGGGAGGTGAGTGGAAAGCAAAGTTCTATCACAGCCCTGGTTCCAAAGCCACTTGCTGCCCCATGGCCTGAGCCATAGCAAATAAGCAAAGACAGGGCTGAAAGGCAAATAATCATTTCTTATAAAAGAAAAACAGTGCAGCTCAGAATGGATTTTTGCCTCCTGGTACAAAAATCTTCATAGTTTCTCTGTTTGTCTAGAAGGAGAGGAATTTCTTTGCAACCAGATAAAACGATGTTGCCCTGTGTCTGTAGTGTGCCCAGCTCAGCAGAAGAGAAATGTTTATTCATTATTTGCAGCCATAATTAGTGTAGGACTCTGGTTAAAGGAGAAGCTGTTTGCTAAGCAATCACCAGGTGAGATACGAGGCTCTGGGAGCAGCATAGGAGAGCACTTGCTCGAAGGAATGTGGTCATGCAGGAAAGCAGGGCAAAGCACCACCGGGTGTGAACTCTGCGGCAGTTTTTTTTTTTGCCTTCCTGGTAAATGGATTAGAGACAACCTGAATACCTTCCTCAATTAACACCCTTTCTTATAGATGGAGTAATTTACTGGCTTAAGTAGGAAATAATGTAGTACAGTTTCTTTCAATGACCCATCAAATAGGGTAAGGCTGATTCAGCGCTCTGGTTTTTGCCTGCTCTGTAGGAAGGGGTATCCCAAGGTGCAGTCCCACAGGTGCTGCACCCCCAGAGCACAGGCTGTCACTTTGGGCTGTACCTCTTGCTTGTCACCAGGGGCCTCTTTAATACTTTTGTTATATTGTCTCTTCAAGTTCCCCAGAAATGAGTCACAGACCTGTCAGAGTGATGTGGGTGCCAAGGGATTTTATGGAGAGATCATCCCGAGTGGGACTGCAGGACAACCAGGGCATCAGGCCCAGCCAGCCCAGGGCAGGGAGGGCAGGTCCTGCCTGACCAGCCTGAATCCCTCTGTGACCAGCGGAGCTGCCCAGTGGAGGAGGGAAAGGGATGTTGTCTATCCAGACTGTAGTAAAGCCTTCAGCATCGTGGTGGGTTAGTGGTCGGACTCCATGATCTTAAGAGGTCTTTTCCACCCTTAACAATTCCATGATTCTACAGCTGAGATGCAGATAAATTATCTTGCAGCTTACAACAGCTGGATGCAATAAAGAGCCTCTTGCAATTTTAAACTTTTCTTTTGATCACTAACCATTAATTGTAAAAGAAAAATAGTGCCACCCAAAATGAATCTTTATATTCTGCTTCATAAATCTCTATGGTTTCTCTCCTTGTCTAGAAAAACAGGAATTTCTTTAAGGTAATATTGATCAAAATTAATGCTTATCTATGTCCAAGGCTGAACACAAGGCTGGAACACTGGCACAGCCTCTGCAGTTTCCTTATGATTTTTCACTATACTTTGCAAATGAAATGTTCTAGCACAAAATCTGTGGTCATTTCACTGTGAGTAGCTTTTTGAGGGCTATTCTGACCATGAAGATAACCCTGGAAGGTTGGTATATTCTTTTGGAGAAAGGAATTAAACACAATCCTTACAACCCCATTCCTAGGCAAACCTGGTGGATCCCTGACCAGCCTCTTGCTGTTCTGGGGAAGGTACAAACCCCTCTACAGGAGATGGCACAAACACTCCGGACTTTACCTGATACATTTTCGTGCATCTCACAGTTTTTCTTCCTCTTCTACGTGTACTATTAACCTCCACGATAAATCTCTTATTTCCCTCCCTCTCTTGGTGGTCGGACTTCAGGCCCCTCAGTGCAATGCCAGCTGTGGAGCAGAGAGGGGTTGGGTGAGCTGTCTGTGCACCTCCCTTTTTCCAAGAGCCAGTTCCATCGGCTCAGTCAGTCTGCAGTGGGGCTTTTCCCCTGAATGTGCCTGGATCCTGTTCTTTGGTGTCAGCCCTGCTTGCACACGTTCTCTGAACTTTTGCTGGCTGTTTGCATAACCAGGAGCGTATTTCCTGGCTGGCCTGTGGCCCTGGGATCTGTTTATGAGCAGAAATCCTGGCTGGGGGCGAGTTGGTGTTCAGAGCCGTGGGCTTGTGCTTCACAAGGGCTTAACTCCTTGTCTCATTTAGTCACCTTCTGATTTAATTTCTGGCCTCTGCCCCACCCTAAATATCACTGTACTCGGAGCTTATGCAAAGATAAGATTCCCATCCTGATGTTGATCTGAGGGAAAGTGCCTGGAACCACATTGCCTAGTTCAGTTCCTCTCAGAAGTTTCTAAACACTATCCACTTTCTCACTATGCAACTATAAACTGAGACCATCATGAAAGCCAAATTTTCAGGATATGGAATAATTTATGGAGTCAGCACAGTAATAATGCCTCAAATGCACTTTGAGGTCAAGCTTTTGATATTTCTGTATATCCATTTTTATCTGATTTACAGATTCAATGTGGATTTCTTGCAGACTATAATTCTTCCTTGAAGCCATCTATCTATTGAGTGTCAACTGATCATCTTTAGTGTCTCGAGCAAGACAGAAGACTATCTCTTTGCTTTTCCTCCTGTGTTTGCCATTCCTGTAGTTGACACTTAATGGCCATTCAGCACCAGAGCTGCACAACTGCACTTTCCTCATCCACTGCAGCTTTTGTCTCTTCTGTCATCAGACCTGCTCTCTCTGCTGTCTGGACCTTCCAGCTCATCTGAGGGTAAAACCTGCAGTTCAGCCAGAAGGGAGGAGTGTTTCTATGCTGCTGAGACAAGGACAGACAAAGCCCATTTGTTGCTTGCACACTGCAGAAATGGACTTTTTGGCAAAACGTAGAGGTAGCAAAAACCAGCCTGTGCCCATGGCCTTGGAACCTCAGGCTGGAAGATGCTCCAGGTGTTTCTATTTAGCTCCCTCATGTAAGAATGGTGCTGCTCTGAGTACTAGGGCATGAAGTTTAGTGGTAAAGGAAGTGGAAGAAATGTGGTGATGCCAAACAGTACAGGCTAACAAACCTTTTTAACCTTATTTAATTCATGTACAAGGCAATTCCTATGCAAGACAAACAAATGGAGAATCTGAGCTTTCTTTACCATAACAGCTATTTATTTTCTGTAGGGTTCAGTTTCTCTGACCATTTCAAAATGGAAATACATTTAATAATGAAAACATTATTCAAAACACCCACTTATATGTGCAACAGGACCCACGGCCTTCAATAACCAGATGGAAATAATATTCTATAACAGGGCTATGATGTGGTTTCTCCCTGTCAGAGAGAGGCAAAGGAAGAGAGGGGAAATATTCATTTCAGGCGGAGGAGAAGGAGAGACTTCCATCAAGTCTGTCTTGTATTGTCAACACTGGAGAGAAATAATTTGTGCTTTTTTATAACTTTACTAAATCATATGGGAACATCACGCTCTGAATAAAGAATAGCATGGAGGAAAAGAATGACTCAAAAGTCGATCTGTCTTACTGAAAGCACAGCTAAACTCTGGGCATGCACTGTTCTTGAAACTGTTTTCCTTGCTCTTAAGGTTTATCCTTGGAGTCTCTGACTTGCTACAGCTATTGGAGGAAATGAATGTTGGAGTCTGTACAGGATGTTTGTATTTCTTCTAGTGGTATAAAAATAACTTCCCCAGTTTTGATTGAGTCCTCATAGAGATCATTTTGGGTTTATGTAATGAAATTTGGCAAATTACTAAATATATTTTCTTTTTAACTACCAGTCTTAGAAACAAGATTGTCAGTGTACATCATTGATATATCAGCTGTTAGGAGTGATAGACTTGTAAAGAAGCAGCATTTTCCTTCATTCTTAGTGTTGTAATTTTGAAAATCAGTATACTAACCTTCACTTTTATATTAGACTTCATTCCTTACTCTTGAATTTTATTTTTTTTTGAGGTTCAGACTCTTAAAAAAAGTTAATTTCCTTCTGAAAATGTGACATTTTGACCCTTTAAATAAAATAATCCTAGATTTCATTTCTCTGTAAAAATTGTGGAACAAAATTTGATACCCATGCAAGTTTGCCCTTTTCTTCTAAAAGCACCAAAGGTGGTGGTGATTGTGCAACAAGTGCTCTTTGGATAGGCCACAAATTGGAGCCAGTCTGTAAGATTTAAGAAGGTTTATGCTGTATCAGACTTTCTCAGCATTCCCACTCCTTCTCACAAAGGTTTAAAGGTATGTAAAATATGGCCATGTGAAATATTCATAAAGGCAAATGAAGCAATAGCCCACACTCGTGTGGGTTTTTTCCCATGCACCGAGAACCAAAAAGGGGAAATGCTTTCATCTTGCACCATTTTTAGGCAGACAAATTCAATCCAAATATTAATAAACAATTTTTAGAAAGGAAATTCTCTTCAGGTGGGAAGTGATTTGCTTGGTAAGAATCCACATCTGACCCAGTTAATCTGCTCTGTCTTTGGGAACCAGGGCAAGACCAATAATTCTATTGAGAAGGTGTGATCTGAGGAAACCATCGTGAGCCCTATGGTGTGACCAGTGGAGTCCTCTCCATAGAGCTAAGGTACTGGAAAATATTCCTGTTCCCGGGTGGTCCATGGCACACCTCAGTGCTGGAAGTGGTTACCCCACTGGAGGCTCTGGCAGAGGGATCTGATCCCAGGTGGGAATCACTGAGCTCAGTGAGCAGCAAGGTGCAGGAGCATCTGAAGGGCCCTGAGGGGTGGCAGAGTCCCCTTCTGCTGACCAGACCTATGAAACCAGTGTTTAAAAGGCTGTTGAAGCTCAAATTCTCTTTTACAGCTACAGAGGAGAAGGGTTCAGGCAAACCTGATTGTCAGCTTGTGTCAGCCAGCATAGCCACTCAAATTTATGCAAGCAGTTCAGGTTTTTACAAGTGATGCAAAACCAGGCAAAGTGGGAGAGTCTCACTGAAACCCAGGGCTTCCAGAGCTGAATGAAGAGCAGAACTCAAAGGCCAGGCTGTTTGGGAAGAGTTTTGTGAGAACTCTGGGAGAAGAAAATGATCTAGAAGAGTTTTTCGTCTGCTGAAAATGTAATTGTCAAGAAAAAGGATGTGAAGAGGGGAGGAAGATCCATGCTGGGTGCTTGAGTACAGGATTAGAGGGAGTGGCAAGGTAACCTTGAAGGCATTTCCTAATTAATGAAGTTCAACTGCAGCAGTATGAAAAGGCAGTGCAATGTTCTGCAGTAACCACCCTTGTGCTGTCCCAGAGCAGTGGAGCTCCCTGTTCCTGTGTGTCCCTGTCACGCCATGCCCTGGATGCTCAGAGCTGTGTCCTCTCCCAGGTGGAACAGGTAAGTGTTTGGATGCTGAATCCCTGCTCATTTCAGGGTTTTTTGGTCAGAGTACCTTTGCTTTTCCATCAGGACTATATATCAGTCTTGGAATGGGTCTTCCCCATATAGTTGTGGAACATTCTGGAGTATTGGCCACAGGCAGAGAAATGGTGTAACGGGAGCCAGGCTGGGCATGGAAAATAATTCAGGGACTGACCAGAGAATATTGCTCGTTTTTGGAGGGTTTGGTACGATTATTGGCATGGACCTTTAGAGTCTCTATTCTAATATGGCACAAGGGTCTGCTTTCAGGGACTATAGGACTACCTCCTATTTTTACAAAGTTACCATCTTCATGTTTAAAACATCTTCTGTTAAAGGAATCTGGAAGAAGAGAAAATATTCTTGATGTTTTTATCTGATGTTTTTCTGCAGAACTCTGTTCTCTATACCTTGTGATCTCCTATGAAGTAGATGTAGATTGGTCCGAAGGTACCAAGAGCACTTTGTGGCAGCTGGAATAGCAAGTAAAAGTTGTGGACGTGCCCCTGGATTGATCAGCTGTTCCAGGGTTGCTTTTGACTGCAAACCTGTCCTACACTAAATTTTAAAGTGTTTACTGGTGGTGGGGAGCAGAACTTGTACTTTACAAGCAAACAAATATCTGTTTTCTTTACCCAGTACATACTCCCCTTCTTTCCATGGTTCCCTCTCTAAGCATTCAAGTTACTTGCATGTTTTCAAAACAAGAGTCTGGAAGGATTCCCAGTTTGCTCCACTTAAGCATCATTGCAATTATAATTTCACATTTGGCCTTCAGCAGAACAGGGTGTCTCATCTCTTAGGAAGGAATATTCATAGGAAAACAAATAAAAGCACTCACCAGCTGGTGCCTGGTGAATTATACTGTTCGAAGTTCAAGGATATTGAGTATAGTACGTGCTGATTGGCATTTATGTGGATGTTTCACTGGCATCATTTGACTCTTTCTAGCACAAAATTCAGGCAGAAACACACCAGTGTAGTTTTTGTCTTGCTGTGTGAAAAAGATGTTTAGGCTTTCAAGAACTTTCCTTGTTGGCTGTAGGGACTTGATTTGCAAACGGCCTAGGTTGGTTCCCTTCTTCCTTGATCCCACAGAATTGCTCTCTTTAGTCCTTTATGAAACTGAGGTGGAGGCAGGCTGGAGCAGCAGCTGGCTGCCAGGAATGCCTTGATTGCAGTGGGATTCCAGCAGGGAGGAGAAGTGGCTGGATTTGCTTGCCTGCTGTCAGCCCTCAACCTGTTGTGTTACTGCTGGACAATTCTCCCCCTTTCCTCTTCCTCCTCCTGCTCTCCCATCACCCAGAAAGGGGCTTGGAAAACTACACGTGGGGGTTAAAAGGAAAGTAAAAGGCTCTGGTGTTTTCCCCCTGGTGTAAGAGCAGTCACGTCACAACTTCCTTCACTGGCTGCTAGATCACAACTAGCAACGTGGAAATGCTGTCTGTGGTGAAAGGAAGTTTTAAAAGTTAACATGTGGGAAGACTTTCCCCAAAACCTTGAGGGATTTGGGGCCCTGGTTTCCACTGAACTAGACAAACAATGGAATTGCATCAGTGGTCTCCAGGATTTAGTAAAAATAAGGCATTTTAGTGCTAATGCTTCACTGCAATAGTGGTAAAAATCCTGATTTTTGAAGAACTAAGCCTCTCCCAACTTGGCTGCTTAGTCTTTCTCAATACTAAATTATTTGCATCAATTGGAGATTTATAAAGAAAATGAACAAGATGCTTAAAAGATACATAATTTTGGCACATCTTGCCATGTGATTTATAGAAATGCCATAAAAATGCATATATTATGCTATGCATTACAAGACACTTTAAAACACCCACACTCAACAGGTTGTTTTTCTCCTCTGTTTTCTTTTGCTGCATCTCCATTCTAGGTATTGAGGACGCTAAATGTACAGGCATAACGGGGTTTGGTCATTCTATACTAAAACCTTCTGCAAAGCAGAATATGCTTTTATTCTCAATTTATTGATGCCTGTCTATCTCTTATCAGCTGTGCTGAAGCTGGAAGTATAAAGCACCTGGCTGTCAGCTCTGGCTGTTACCTAGAAACATCACTCAACTTTCAGTGCTCTTTCACCCACCTGGTCCCTAGGTTTGTATTAAAAACCTTAACAGTAACCTTTTGGGTTTATCAGGGAGGCAGGGGAAAAAGCAAACTCAAAGTGCTTTTGTTATACATATTTATTTTATGTCAGCCTCACACTGCTGAGACAAGAATTAGGTGGGTTTTCTCCAAGCTGCAGTGCCATAAATCTCCAGACTGGCTCTTGTAGTTTATCGGCGCTGAGTGGCTGAGGTGATCCTCCATAAACAACTCAGACATGTGGAAGATGAATTTTAACGAGTGTTCTCAAAGCTAAGTGCTACCTCTTGCTTCTGCACCTCAAATTCACCCATTTTTTTATTTTTATATCAGAGACTGCTCTGTGCTTTTTTCCCCCCCTAATTATCTACAGTCAAGCTGGATTCTGTCAAACCCAGAGGAAAGGGAACATAGCTGTGTACACAGAGGTGGGGTTTCCACCTGGCCTGACTTATGCAAGGGTTTAAACTTCACGTCAAAGCACCTGGGCTTTTAAAGAGGAGGGATTAGACACTTGTGCCTAGGGATTCTTTCATTTGGTTTTGCCTGTGCAAAAGGCTTTTGTGTTTCATGTCCTCTCTGTAAAATGTTCAACCTTGTTCTAGGAAAGGCTCCAAAGTAAATTAGAGCAGCCTCAGGGGCTGTTTTAAATCATAGCAGCTGAGGCCTTACCCCAGCACTTCACGCTCCACCCTGTGTCTCTTCCACCAACACTCTCTGTAATAATCTCAGATCTTCACCTTTCTACAGAGAGACCTCTCTGTTTTGCATCACTGGTGGGTTTTCCTAGGTAGGCTGGGAAATCATCAGACCTGGTTCGCAACAAGCAAAGAGAATGAGAAACAGAGCCCACTGGCCTTGCTGGGAAACAGACAGTCACCAGTTACTGTAATTCAGCATTCCTGTTTATATTCTGGAGAACGCACACTGACGAAGTAGGAAAAACACAGCTAGAATAATTGCTCCTGGGTATTGTGCTTTCATTTACAAACATAACCACTCCTGAAGCTGCTGAGGACAATTTCCCTGAACTTCCAGCATTGTGCAATTGCCCCTATGCCTTCTCTGGGGTTTCCACTTTGCTCAGCTCTGACAAACACTGGTCCCTGACAGAGGCAGGGAAATGGATGGATCGGTGGAATGATGCCGTAAAACAAATCCATAGTTACAAAAATAGTCAGTTATTCTTATCATTTCCTTGTTCTGACAGAATTTCCTGCCCTCCTCTCAGGCTGTTCTGAAGATTGCCTGGATGACAGACCTGCTTTGAAGCCTGTCAGCCCCTCTGCAGAGCACCTCTCCCGTTAGGAATTGCTGTCCTGGAGAACAATGGCTGGGAGCAGGGTGAGGGGCTGTGCTGTGCTAGCAGCCTTTGATCACACCTGGCACGTGTCCAAACGGGGCCTGCTTGTGGGCACTGCTGAGTTTCAGCATTTCTGATCATATCACACTGAAGTGTAGGAACTGTGCTTTGCTTGGTGAGTTTTATTACCCCTCCTACAGATTTAGTCATCTCCAGCCTTCTTGGAGCAGCTCAGAGCAGGAGAGGGGCATGGGGACCCAGAGATGCTCCTAAACAAGGTAGTTAGGACACGTCTGCAGCAGCCAAGGGAGGAAGGTGAACGAGTTTAATTAACAGGGTTCTGCCAGTGCAGTTGATTTTGACAGAAGAGGATTAATGAGCTCTCACAGCTGCAGCCCTGCTGACAGGTCTGTGTGTCATGATGTTTGGCACGGGGGGCAGTGTGCAGATGGAATTGGTGACCTCCTTGGCATGGGAAGCACAATAGGCTTTAACAATTCCATCAAGACCCTTAGGGATCCATCTACTGGTGGCTCTAAAGATGAATGGGACACTTGGCCTGGCTTTGCAGGCTTGCCATTCTCAAACTGTGTTAGGTTTAGTTATGGTAGCTCTCAGCTCACCTTTGGTAATTTCTGGGTCTTTAATATTAAAAAGCAATTGTATTTAAAGAACTAAAGAGTCCATAGGTCAGTGTTTTGTAAAACTAAGTCTTTCTAATTGCTCATGGGATAACAGTTGGAGAGCAACAGTAAGAGAGGCTCTAAGTAGATCTGTGGCCATGCCTACACGTAAACATTTGTTCTGATGCAGGAAATTTAACACTGAATAACTCATTCAACATCTAGGAGTATGTGCAAGACTAATATCCCTTAGTGTCAGTAGCTCTGTGTTATTCTGATTAAACCGTGTACTGGAATATGTATTACCAGCAGGGAGAGGATCTGCTGTGTTCCAGTTTTAGGCTATGGATTTCAGCTTAGTGAGAGTTTTGTGCTACAATGAAGTGATGAAAACCCCCAAAACATTACCAGTAGCACAAATAAAAAATCAAGTAGCTATTTTGCCTGATTCAAGTCAGTTGTGAGGAATGTAAAGCTCAGGTTTTGGCTATCAATTGTTAGAAAACATAGTTGAAACCTCAGCTGTGTTAAAACCTGTGTAACTTCTTTCTTCCAGCTACACCAGATCACAATTTATGAGCAAATGCCAATTCCAACGGGCATGGTTCAAGGTAGGAAAATACTTTCTTGAACATGCATTTTTCTGAAACTAGACGTAAAGGAAAATAATACCTTACTTGGTAGAGCCTGGAAAAGAGTAAAACTCTTTCTTACATTCACTCCCAGCCCTGTGCTCTGTTCTCTAGGTCCAGGACTAGGTCTGGAGCACACTATTAATCTCCAGTTTGTGTTTGTATCTTCTTCCCAGGAGGATCAGTTTGTGAGAAAGCAGAGGTAATGGTACACCAATAATCAGCTTTAATAACTCCGTACTTGAAGGAATGGGGAGGGGATATTCAGGGGAAATTTTACAAAAATATTGAAAGACTGGTTTTTTTTTTTTTTTTTTTCCTTTTCATTTTTCCAGCCCTGTGTTTGTACTGTTCAGACTCTCTTTAGATTGGGAGGTGCCAACCCCCCCTCTTTCAAGCACCAAATGTCTCACTGCAGTTCTAGTAAGAGCTCAGGGCTGGGAGTTGCAAATACCAGGGTCCAGTTTTCCCTTTTCAAGAAGTACAAGTAGAAAACGCCAACCAAAACCAAATACTTGGATATTACTGGAAGGATCAAAATTTCATATTTTATCCCTGACTCTCACTGGTTTCCTGTCTAACCCTGAGGCAACTATCAAACAAAAACTTTGCTCGTGTCAGCCTTTTTTCTGACAGTACTCCTGAGATGTATGAGGACGCATTGATTAATGCTGGTAAATTCCTTGGAGATTCCTGGATACAATTCCTTATTTAAATCCCTGGCTACACTTTTGTTCCAGAAGTTGTCAGCTGGTCTCAAGAGCCCACAGACCCACTGCTCAGCTCTGCTCTATTCTTGGGATGAATCAGAAGCTGAATTTTCGAATGTTCTGAAAGCTCATTGTTTGTGTGAGAAACAGTCCCCAGCATTGCTCCTCAATGGATTGTCAGGAAAATGACTGCATAGTTTGTGAATTATAAGTTCTGTCACAAAATACGGCCTGTTTAAATAGCATTTAAAAGCTAATAATGACTCTTGAGTGGTTGAAACAATTGTCTCACATCTTTGCTCTTTCTCACCAGGTACAGCTGATGGAAGTGTTGTCAGTGCTGTTCAAATGGTGAAGCTGCACACAAACACAGGCGTGGGATTGAACAAGAGAGAAGAGGAAGCTTGAGGCTGTGATGGTTTCATTTCTTTGAAGTTTAAGCTCAGGTTTGCCCATGTGGCATTTCCACAGTTGAGACAAGAAAATGGTCAGTGACATTTCAGAGCAGAGAATCCAGCCCTAATGAAAGTATCACACATTTAACTGATAAGGTGAATCATAATGCTGTTAAATGGGATTAAAAAGAAGTGGTTTTTCAAGGTCACCTGTTAGAACTGAAAGTGAGTAGTTAAGCCATAACTAATTATCATTATTCATTTATTAATCCTAGACTGTTGATATGCTTAAGTCTCCTAAAGTCTTGAGTGCGTTTATTTGTGCAATTGCACAGAATGACTTAAACCTTGCAGTTGGCTTGGTTTGTGTTCTGGGAATGGCCGAACACTCAAAGACCTGGGAGCAAGCACACCCTTGGTCCTGCTCCAAATTCTGCCTGTAAACCAGGTGCTCAGCTGCAAGGAAAAGGGGCTGCAACTTAGGGACTTGTAACTCTGTTTTGGGGTCACCAGGTCTCTGCGACCCACTTGTCCAAAAGAAATAAAACACAATGCTTAACTCTTGCAGGAGATTTCACTTTGGGGTTTTGAAAAGCCTTTATCAGTTTAATACCTGAGGGGTTGCGTCCCAGGCTCACAAATGTCCCAAGCAATATGTCAAGCCAAGTTCTGTAAACACATCAGTAAAGCTGGTGGTGAACAGGTGGGTGCAAACAGAATTGCTCAAAATCGTGATAAGGGGATCTTCAAAGCTTCTGGAGGTGCTTCCAGTGAACACTTTCTACTTGTGGGTGAGATAAGAGGAGGAATTACTGACAAGCTTTTAACTTGATTGAGCTCCAAAGACTTGTTAGCAGATGCCCTACCTGCAAGGTCAGGAAGGAGTTTTAACCTGCATGGGAGAGAAATTTAGGTTAGCTATACAGAAGAAATTCTTTCCTGTGAGGGTGATGAACCCCTGGCACAGGGTCCCCAGAGAGGTTGTGGACACCCCATCCCTGGAAGTTTTCAGGGGCAGCATTGAAGTGGATGGGGCATTGGTCCAGTGAGAGCTGTCCCTGCCGAGGGCAGGAGGCTGGAATTAGGTGAGATTTAAGGTCCCTTTCAACCCAAACCATTTTATGACTGTTTTCTTCTGTGACTTGATCTCCTTGTGCCCCTGTGCCCCCATGTCTCTTCCTCACAACCCTGAAGAATTGCTGCTGCAAACAGGTTGTGCAGAGGGGTGAGCTAGATATAAATGCATCACTTGCTGCCTCTCTGAAAGGTTGCAGCTGAACCTGTGATTAGGAAAGGAGCTCAACCCATTAATTTCATCAGCCTCACATTGATCCACATTGGCCAGGTTTTGGTAAAGGCTGATAAGGTAATTTTTTTCTTTCAGCAGTCAGAATACAGGGTGAAAAAATACAGGCAAAGAAGAAAAGTTGCAATGTTTTTTTTCTTTGCTGAGAAGACAGCTCTTCTTTCCCTTCTGAGAAAATGAGATATTCACACAAAAGATGAGTAGGATTTGATAACGCCAACTATGGTTCTCAATTATATATTTTCTCTTCCCTCACAGGAATTGATAATGACATCCTTAATAAAATCCAGAAGAAAAACATTTGTGTGCACAAAGAGAAGGTGTACAGGGGCTCCTTGTGACAAGCTAATAAGAAATCTTGTTTAGATATACACATTTGAATTTCTCATGCTAAAATGCTTCTGATTCCTGTATTTTTAACTGTCTT